>CM034541.1:34085510-34556396 GCA_020002185.1 Paraescarpia echinospica
TTGTTTAACGTAACATAATTTGCCGTTCTGCCTCCCAGTTAGCTGCACTGACCAAGTGGAGTGCAGGAACAAATGATTGATCAATGGTATTTTTGATGGGCCGTAATCAATACACGTTGTACGTACACAACCTGCATGAAATGCATAACACAGTCCATGAATAGTCATGAGCAGTGATTAATGCAACGTTCTCACTCGTTGCTACATTTTCTTGAACAATAACGAAAGCCTGGCCAGTTCCATGGTGGAAGCACCTTGTTACTGAGGTGGGGGGGGGTGTCACTGGACATGGTGTCACAATTTATGTGCTGTCACCATGCAGTTACATTAAGCACCTGGCTTCACATATATATCTATATCTGTATTTTGATGGCAAAATGTCCTACGGACACAACATGCCAGTTGCTCGTTGGGTTACATTTTTTAGATGTTGGATGAGATTACTCTGGAATGAATTTGATGATTTACATGAAACGATGCTTGGAGGTTGAGAATTCCACTCTTATTGTGGTTGGGAAGAAACCGTTTCAAAATATATTTGATGAATGCTTGATTTGAATATCTGTAGCTAGTGTAGTTTGTGCAGTAGCAGCAGGTTTAGCAATTTATACCCATCTTTAATTAATTAATAATCATGTCAATCATGGTGCAGCGTTTCCTAGTCACAACAAAACTAGGATCCATAATCTGGCATTCAAGTTTCAAAGTTGATTCGTCACTGGGGGATGAATATCTCATGTTGCTGATGATGTCTGCTGCAAACGCCTGTCGATGAGTAGAGTGCAAGGCTGTTGATCGAGGAGACGGTGGTTCGATTCCACCCGCCGCCATTTCAAAACTTAGGCAATTTCATTCACCTCACGTTTGCTGTGTCTTTTGGAAGAAACGGTAAAAGCCGTTGGTTCCTTCTGTCTGGTGTCTATCTCAGGGGAAGTAAAAGACCCCACACAGGGCGTAAATGTGTAACCTGTGGTAGACTCACAGAGTGGTGGTCTCTTTAACCCACTGAATCTCGCTCCCAACATCTGGAGTTGCTTCACGGTCTGGCATGTGAGACACACGGAGCAGGCAGTGTATGTAGTATAGATATATATACACTGTATCATTGGACCCACTGGGTCCCATATGAATGTAATGTATAAATACATACAGATCTATACATTGACGTTTTAGAAGAACTACGACAGTGGCATGCTCCCTTGCACTGTTGCAGTAACCACACTGCACATTTTTGTTAAGTGGGTGTGATAGTGGGACCATGACCCCCCACAGCAGGGACCACCTAGCATGCTCTGTCTGAGTTTTACAATGCATCATAACATGCTCTGGCTGGGTTACAAGTATGGATACTCCAGGATTTAAATCAGATTCTGGTTAATTCATTTATGTATTACTACTATTATTTCGATTACTTAAAGATCATGCAGGCCAGTTATGTTTTAACACTTCATACAATTAAGTAACATGGGTGAGACCCAGAAATGACAGTTGTATTATAAAATGGTACAATTGAATTAATGACGAAAATGTCACAAATGAGTATTGATTTAAATCTATTCACTGAGATGCGATAACTCACAATGTAAACAATGGATAAACATGTTGATGTTATCAGTACGTAATCATGGAGGATTAAACTGATAGTAGACTATGTAACTTTTATAAAATTGATTAGGTTCAGTAGAAATTATAAAGAATTAATTAAAAACTAATAATTTAGATTAAATTGCAATGTGTGAAAACAAATTCATTGAAGAGAAAACTACATTTGATTTTATCAACAACCATGAGGCAATCGAAAGAGACATTGTATCAGTTCAGCTGTGAGACAAACAGACAAACAACAATAACAGTCAATTTGGCCAGTTAATCAAAAGAATCAAATATTTAGCCAATCAGTCGATTTGAATAATTAACAAAATAGATCAAACAAACCTGATTATTCAGAAGTGCAGTGATAGAAATAGACCCAAATTTTCATTTTCTGGACAAATTAGTTTTGAAAACTACTTGTCCGAGCAGTTGTCATGGGCAATCAATGCTTTTGGATAAGTATAAATAAATTACTTATTTTTAAATGAATACAAGGACAATCTTCCTGCTGTTTTGTTGCATGTATATCTGAATAACCTGTGGAGAACAGCACAATTTGATCTCATTTTTAAGTTCTGAAATACACATGAACACAACATTATAATTGCAAATATGTCCCTTTAACAATGTTTTTCATCACGAATATTAAGAATACATGCTACATGATGTATGCCATTATTTTAGTTATGCTAATGGTGAAAGCTTTTACTGATACCAATTGGTGATGTATTAAAAACACACAAAGGTACTTCATTATCTGTAGTGTAAGAAAAATATGGAAACTGTAGATTTGTTAGGGAATCTCCAATAACTAATCTGACAAAATATTAACATGCCCAGGAAAATTGTAATCAACTGTGGTGTTTGCCATGCAGTACTACTATCAGTGTGAAGTGGCGGCCAGGCCTGGGCTGGCTGAATAAGGTCTCTGTGTGCATTAACAATGTCAGTGTCCACTGCACAAGGCAGATGTATTGATTCTTATGAGCAGTCTAATTAAACAGGGTCAGACAAGTGAGATGTAGACCAGCTCGGTTCTTGCATGATATCATTGTACTGTGTGGGAACATCACATGTCATGGATGAAAGGTCAGTCAGATTGGTAGTAGCATTGTACTGTCAGACTGGCATAGCTACCTTCCACAATGCTAAGTGATATGTCAGTCAGGTTTATAGTGGCATTGTACTGTCAGACTGGCATAGCTACCTTCCACAATGCTAAGTGATATGTCAGTCAGGTTTATAGTGGCATTGTACTGTCAGACTGGCATAGCTACCTTCCACAATGCTAAGTGATATGTCAGTCAGGTTTATAGTGGCATTGTACTGTCAGACTGGCATAGCTACCTTCCACAATGCTAAGTGATATGTCAGTCAGGTTTATAGTGGCATTGTACTGTCAGACTGGCATAGCTACCTTCCACAATGCTAAGTGATATGTCAGTCAGGTTTATAGTGGCATTGTACTGTCTGACTGGCATAACTTCCATAGTGCTGCATGATATGTTAGTCAGGTTGGTGTTGTACAGCGTAGTTAGTATAATAGGGATCTGTACCCTGATGTTTTGTAAGCATTCAAAATGGGGCGCCATCACAGACAACATGACACAGCAAAATCATATAGTAGACTGGTAGGGGGTCAAATTTGTGGAGTCGGACTGGAGGACAAGAGACATCAAAGAAGCGATCTGGATTAGAAAAACCAAGGACTGCATGAACCGAGACAAAGGACGGTACAGGCCGGGCTTTCATACATCTATGACGATCTCTTGGAAGAGCCATCCAGGGCACCGCCGTGGGGGGTACACACCGGAGTGATTATGTCTGCGCTGAAGGACTACCATGTCGTCATCTAGCGGTAGTCGTCTGAAAAAGAATGCAGAAAGCAGTGAAAATGTCATAAGAACAAAAGGTGAACTGACTGTGAAATACGTAAAAATATCACTCATTTGAACCACCCAGTCTGATTCTGAATGTCTGATGAACCTCTTCACTCTTAGCCAATCCATGGATATAACATCAGCCACCAGTTCTAAATCACTTTGGGAGCCGATCTACATGGCTGTGCAGTACTGTATCTTGTCACCGACATCGCAGACAATGTCCTCAGTGAGAGAGACAGAGCCGGGTGAGGAGTGTTTCATATTCACGCCGTCATGGTGGCATCAGTACCAACATTGGCATCGCCAATGTTACTACACTTGCCGGTCTTCAACTCATTCTCAACAACAGTAGTTAATCAACTACAGTCTAGGGCGCAGTAGTTTTTATATGTGCTTCATTATGGCTCGTGTGGCAGAAAACAATAGAGGATTTAAATGTACGCCAAGTCATTGTCAAAACAGCTGTCCAGATCAGTCCCTGTACACGTAATGTGTGACTTTTTGTGGACTCAGGTTCTCACCAAAATCTCTGCATCAGCCTTGACCAGAGCTGTATTTTGTATTCTTAATTACAAATGTATGACTCATCATCACCACCTGGCACAATACTACATTGACTTCAGCACTGACTTTTGCCTGCGGTGATGTTATTACCAAGCCCTGCTTTGCTCCAATTTCAGTATTACATTCTGTGTAGTTATAGTGCGTTATCATAGAAACAAACGAGGACATTGGGGTTATAACTTAGAGAAAGATGACACTGGACTGATTTATCTTCCTAGAGCAGGTGGCTATGACATTTGGGTTAGCTTGCATTTAAACCCATAGTTCTTTCTTTTCATATTTTATTTATCAGTCATGAATAATGATAGAGGCAGGATACGAATGTAACTTATAGTTATACTTAGGAGAGCTAAGTATAACTTGTATACGAATGTAACTTATAGTTATACTTAGGAGAGCTAAGTATAACTTGGATACGAATGTAACTTATAGTTATACTTAGGAGAGCTAAGTATAACTTGTATACGAATACAACTTATAGTTATACTTAGGAGAGCTAAGTATAACTTGGATACGAATGTAACTTATAGTTATACTTAGGAGAGCTAAGTATAACTTGGATACGAATGTAACTTATAGTTATACTTAGCAGAGCTAAGTATAACTTGTATACGAATGTAACTTATAGTTATTCTTAGGAGAGCTAAGTATAACTTGTATACGAATGTAACTTATAGTTATACTTAGCAGAGCTAAGTATAACTTGTATACGAATGTAACTTATAGTTATACTTAGGAGAGCTAAGTATAACTTGTATACGAATGTAACTTATAGTTATACTTAGCAGAGCTAAGTATAACTTGTATACGAATGTAACTTATAGTTATACTTAGGAGAGCTAAGTATAACTTGTATACGAATGTAACTTATAGTTATACTTAGGAGAGCTAAGTATAACTTGGATACGAATGTAACTTATAGTTATACTTAGGAGAGCTAAGTATAACTTGTATACGAATGTAACTTATAGTTATACTTAGGAGAGCTAAGTATAACTTGGATACGAATGTAACTTATAGTTATACTTAGCAGAGCTAAGTATAACTTGTATACGAATGTAACTTATAGTTATACTTAGGAGAGGTAAGTATAACTTGTATACGAATGTAACTTATAGTTATAGTTAGCAGAGCTAAGTATAACTTGTATACGAATGTAACTTATAGTTATACTTAGGAGAGCTAAGTATAACTTGTATACGAATGTAACTAATAGTTATACTTAGGAGAGCTAAGTATAACTTGGATACGAATGTAACTTATAGTTATACTTAGGAGAGCTAAGTATAACTTGTATACGAATGTAACTTATAGTTATACTTAGGAGAGCTAAGTATAACTTGTATACGAATGTAACTTATAGTTATACTTAGGAGAGCTAAGTATAACTTGTATACGAATGTAACTTATAGTTATACTTAGGAGAGCTAAGTATAACTTGGATATGAATGTAACTTATAGTTATACTTAGGAGAGCTTACAGTTTCTGTCATAATATAACATCCAGTGTCATATCAGTGTCTTTATTAAGACATTGACCATGACAAAGCCAAATTTCACCATCGTTCCATCACATAGAAATATACCTTAATCTCGATATGCCTTCATATTGCCAGACAGATTGTATTACATGGATATTTAAGTATGTATGAAGTATCAGTCTGATGCGAAACACACGTCGAATGTTAGAGAGATTTTTACATCAGTTCTGCATTGTTCCGCGTTGTTCCGCGGTTTATAGAGCTCCGACATTTTGGAACGTCAACAATAGCATGAACGCATGTCATGTTTGATGTTGTCTAGGCAACGTCAAGACATTATTAATTGTGTTATTTGTAGCAAATACATCGTGTTCAGTACAACCTACAAATTAATGCCGTCAGATCATAGCGTTATCTGTGATTAAGAATCATCGTGTCACAAGATTTGTATTAGCATATGTCAATAACAAGGAAAAACTACTCCAGCTTCCAAGACAAAATGAAGTAACATTGATTATTGTTGTGTGCACTGACAATTCAGTATCCGTTTCGTATTGTGTCATTTGTTCCATTCTGTTTAAATGCATCGGTGAAAGTTTATATTGAAGTGCAGCTATAATTGTTATAAACCTGGTTGGCTTGTCATCAAAATATTGCATTGCCACGGAATTGCGCGATGCACGAAATTGGGACATTCTAGATGTATACCGTTTTGATAATAAGGTTAATGGAAATCATTATGAATATACCGTGGCATGAATAATATTTTGAGCAAGTTCATGAAAGTGTGCCTACTGGCCCATATTTCGATTTTTTGGTTTTTAAGGTGTTTACTGTAATTGAGACATTGCATTTATTGTACAATATAACTGTATGCCTAATTTTACTTGCATACAGTTGGTGGAAATAAAATACTACTTTTATTTCATTATATCAATTATATTATTAAATATAACATATACCGGTATATATATATATAATATGCCAGAAATATATAAATCGTAATTGATTACTCTCAAATTCTAAGTTATGATACATTTCAATAGTAATCATTTGTGGTGTAATCACCCCACCCTTGGTATTGGCCTTTATATCTATAATGTCTCAACTTCTATTTCCAACATAATTATCTGTAAAGATAAGCAGTATCCAACCATTTTTAGTCCTTTGGCTGAAGGTCCAAGGGACTATTGCCATCACTCTGCGTCCGCCGTTAGCTGCCGTATCTCAGAAACCGTTCAGCAACTTTTTCTCTAATTTTGCATAGACATATCTTGGGGCACTGCCACTATGCACGAGAAATCTGTATTTGATTGAATCATTTTAAGGGCTCCCTAGGGCCTCCAAGGACCGCCAAACTGGTAAAAATGTAACATTTGGCCTATTTTTTCAAAAACTGTTCAGCAACTTTTTTCTAATTTTGCATATATGTATCTAAGGGAGCTGCCATTATATACAAGAAATCTGTATTTGATTGAATCATTCTAAGGGCACCTAAGAGGCCCCCAAAGTGCAAAAGGTTTGCATTATCTAGTGATGTGGTTTTGAGAAGGGCCCTTGAGACCACCCCCAACATTAGATGTTGTGTATTGTGCCACAAAGTCAACAGCTGTGACTAATCTCTACAGCCCAGTCCATTGAGACCTCGACTAATCTTTAATTGGTCACAGCACCCAGGCAGAGTAGACACACTTGACCCCTGTTAAACTGAACAGTTGCCTAACACTTTTAAACTGTTTCTTCAAAACTATTGATTTTCTATAATTGCAAGTTGTGTTTATTTTGATGTTCATTTAATTATTATAAAATGGTGTGACTGTGGTGTCTATTGGTTAAAGATGTATTGTCTGTAGAAACCTGTAGGTGACAAACATAGAAAATTAATATTCTGTCACCTGCAGGTGACAAACATAGAAAATTAATATTCTGGACAACTATAGAATGAAATATCCTACACTTTATTTATATCAAATGCATTCTACTCTTCTGTTTACGCTTGCCATGCCTTGTGTAGACATGGTACTGTGTAAATCAATTGTATCAATATAGACTAATAATTACAGATTCACAATATAGTTGACACCTGAAACAACCAAATGTCAACCATTAGAAGAGTTGACATAGTTCCGCTATACACTACATATGTAAATTTAACCAGCTGCCATGTCAAGTCTGTTATAATTGTGACTAGCAGTGTTCAAAATTATTCAGGTAAATAGCAAATAACAAAGGACACAAATTTTCTCCTTGCCATACCTCTACACATGAGAAGAAGGCTGACACAGCCTGGCCCTCATTTATACATGATTTAGCATTTTTGTACATGTTGTATACAACTTTCAACACAATACCATTAATACCGCATGAAATTGTCTTAGACCACAGGGAGGACCGGTCTACTAAATCAAATGCTTTCTTATAATCGATGAAGGCACAATAAAGCCTTTTGCGTCGAGACAAATACAATTCAACCAATACCCCTATTTGAACACTGCCTGTTCTTCACCTATTACATTTGCTTTGTTTAGGTATGTGGTCAGTCTGGTGTTCTGAACAATCTCTAAGGATTAATGAACACTTATGCAGAATGTCACCCACTTGGCAGGTTTAATTGATCTATTCAGCAATGATGACACTGTTTAGGCCTCACTCTGGACAATATCACTCACAGTGTTGTGTATTGTCTTAGTTGGTGCATTG
Source organism: Paraescarpia echinospica (assembly GCA_020002185.1). Classification (NCBI taxonomy): domain Eukaryota; kingdom Metazoa; phylum Annelida; class Polychaeta; order Sabellida; family Siboglinidae; genus Paraescarpia; species Paraescarpia echinospica. Next base: position 34,093,732 of record CM034541.1, read on the forward strand.
AGCTAATCTACCTGACCATGAATCAGTGGTGGCTCTGGTTGTGTATTACACCCAGCTGTGGAGCTAAGATTCTCTGCCTGCTATTGTTTGATGGAAACTGTGACTAATCTGTAATTGGTCACTGGCAGTAGCTTGTGTCAACAGACAACATTAAGCCACTAGACCCCTGTTAAACTGGACAGTTGCCTGTAGGTTTTAACCTGTGTCAAACAGTGAGCCTACCTTTTGCTCTCAGAAAATCTGTCCTCTTAGTTTTACACATGAAGACATAATCTGGCATAACTTGATAAGTCTTTGTAGCAGCACATTTGTACTTCCAGTGTATCATTGCAACATAACATACATATTACATACTGTGTGCCACATTTGAATGTTGTGCATGTAATATTTCCATGCAATCCATTTGCATATATAATGTAAAACTTCAACAGCCGTTTTCTTCATTTTCACTTTTTGATCCCTACCATGTTCAATGCTCCATAACTTTGCCAATTTTTGTAGCAGTCATATTTTTTGAAACCATGTAAAGCACCCTACCAAACCTTTACAAGGATGTAAGAAAACAATGTTACAATTTTTCCGACTTATCACTCATTTGGTCAGCCGGGGTCACATATAGACGTATTAGTCCAAAGGACTTCAGGGCCACTTGACCCATTTTTTTAAAGACAACTTGATAATAAATATCAAATTCAATAAATGTAAATCAAATTCAGAAATAAATAAATATCAAATTTAACAATCCAGTGAATAGAAGGGCACAAGTCACAAACAGGACTGGGGAATAGTACTATGTAATAGTAACAATTACAAATATTTGAATAATACTACTAATAGTAACAGTAATAGGTTGAATAAAACACAATGTAATAGTAATGGGAAGCAATGTAATAGTAATTGACCTATTAATTTTATATTACTATTGGACATTTCAAAGTTAACTTTGAGTTGCACTTATTTTGCGTTATGGTATTTAATTATTTACAAGGAAAAGAATATTCCACTAATTTCACCAGGTTTTATGATTGCTCCTCTGTGAATCATGGCCCTCAGTCAGTTTCACCCTGGAGGTTATGAGAGTTTACATAGCACTAGCAGACATTGGGACAGTGTGACAGCTGCATGGCTAAAGGGATTCAATAGTTCTTTGAAGTTGGCTCTCATGCCAACTATCCTTTTCACACAAGCCAAATAAATATAGCAGGTAATTATACACCACCAAGTTATTATGTTTATAAAATATAAATTTACCAACATAAATGTAAGTTTTTATATCGCACAGTATCCCGTCCTCAGGACTGCTCAATGGTCTTTACACTTAACCCCTGTCAGTAATGTTCAATCAAATACCATTTTTACTTCTCTGGGAAGCATTCAGCCATGCTGCAATTAATTCATGAAAGCTGTTCATGCACTGTAGCCAGTGGTGGATATATATTTATACAGCTGAGTGAACTAAAGCATCATAGAGTGAACAAACTTGTCCAAGGTTCGATACAGCAGCACAGGATTCGAACCCAGGTTCTCTCAATTGAGAATCCGATGCTCGTGCCACTGTTCCACTGTGCTCCACATATCTGACAATGTAGACAACATATATGAAACAGCGTTCCGTAAGACATCAAGTGTCTGACAATAACAATAAGTGTTGGAACAGTATTTATAGTAGTGTCCTTTTCCAGATATACTGGTGACTGGTGAACAGAAAGTGTTCCACTGCTACATTTTGATGTATGCCTCAAAATAACATTTACATATTTCAATGAATAAGCATAGAAGTAAACACACACATACAACACTCCATTTTTAGAGGTCCAATATACATATGCCATCATTCTGCATCCACCGTCCGCAGCCATATCTCAGAAACCGTTGAGTAACTTTTTCTCTAATTTTGCATAGACATATCTTAGGGTACTGCCACTATGCACGGTAAATCTGTATTTGATTTAATCATTCTAAGAGCCCCGTAGGGCCCCCAGGGTCCAAAAACTTGTAATTTTTCACATTTTGCCTTTTTAGTCCTTTGGCCGAAGGTCCAAGGGACTATTGCCATCACTCTGCGTCTGCCGTCCGCCATCTGCCGTTAGCTGCCATATCTCACAAATCGTTCAGCAACTTTTTCTCTAATTTTGCATAGACATATCTTGGGGAACTGCCACTATGCACGAGAAATCTGTATTTGATTGAATCATTTTAAGGGCTCCCTAGGGCCTCCAAGGACCCCAAAACCGGTAAAAATGTAACATTTGTCCTATTTTTTCAAAAACTGTTCAGCAACTTTTTTTCTAATTTTGCATAGATGTATCTTAGGGTGCTGCCACTATATACAAGAAATCTGTATTTGATTGAATCATTTTAAGGTCACCTAAGGGGCCCCCAAAGTGCAAAAGGTTTACATTATCTAGTGATGTGGTTTTGAGAAGGGCCCTTGAGACCACCCCCAACAGTAAATGTGTAATGTGCCACAAAGTCAACAGCTGTGACTAATCTCTACAGCCTAGGCCATTGAGACCTTGACTAATCTTTAATTGGTCACAGCACCCAGGCAGAGTAGAGACACTTGACCCCTGTTAGACTAAACAGTTGCCTAACACTTTTAAACTGTATCTTCAAAACTATTGATTTTCTATAATTACAAGTTGTGTTTATTTTGATGTTCATTTAATTATTATAAAATAGTGTGACTGTGGTGTCTATTGGTTAAAGATGTATTGTCTGTAGAAACCTGTAGGTGACAAACATAGAAAATTAATATTCTGTCACCTGTAGGTGACAAACATAGAAAATTAATATTCTGGACAACTACACTTTATTTATATCAAATGCATTCTACTGTTCTGTTTACGCTTGCCATGCCTTGTGTAGACATGGTACTGTGTAAATAAATTGTATCAATATAGACTAATAATTACAGATTCACAATATAGTTGACACCTGAAACAACCAAATGTCAACCATTAGAAGAGTTGACATAGTTCCGCTATACACTATATATGTAAATTTAACCAGCTGCCATGTCAAGTCCGTTATAATTGTGACTAACAGTGTTCAAAATTATTCAGGTAAATAGCTAATAACAAAGGACACAAGTTTTCTCCTTGCCATACCTCTACACATGAGAAGAAGGCTGACACAGCCTGGCCCTCATTTATACATGATTTAGCATTTTTGTACATGTTGTATGCAACTTTCAACACAATACCATTAATACCGCATGAAATTATCTTAGACCACAGGGAGGACCGGTCTACTAAATCAAATGCTTTCTTATAATCGATGAAGACACAATAAAGCCTTTTGAGTCGAGACAAATACAATTCAACCAATACCCCTATCTGAACACTGCCTGTTCTTCACCTATTACATTCGCTTTGTTTAGATATGTGGTCAGTCTGGTGTTCTGAAGAATCACTAAGGATTAATGAACACTTGTGCAGGTTTAATTGATCTATTCAGCAATGAGGACACTGCTTAAGCCTCACTCTGGACAATGTCACTCACAGTGTTGTGTATTGTCTTAGTTGGTGCATTGAGCTAATCTACTTGACCATGAATCAGTGGTGGCTCTGGTTGTGTACTACACCCAGCTGTGGAGCTAAGATTCTCTGCCTGCTATTGTTTGATGGAAGCTGTGACTAATCTGTAATTGGTCACTGGCAATTGCTTGTGTCAACAGACAGCATTAAGCCACTAGACCCCTGTTAAACTGGACAGTTGCCTGTAGGCTTTAAACTGTGTCAAACAGTGAGTCTACCTTTTGCTCTCAGATAATCTGTCCTCTTAGTTTTACACATGAAGACATAATCTGGCATAACTTGATAAGTCTTTGTAGCAGCACATTTGTACTTCCAGTGTATCATTGCAACATAACATACATATTACATACTGTGTGCCACATTTGAATGTTGTGCATGTAATATTTCCATGCAATCCATTTGCATATATAATGTAAAACTTCAACAGCCGTTTTCTTCATTTTCACTTTTTGATCCCTACCATGTTCAATGCTCCATAACTTTGCCAATTTTTGTAGCAGTCATATTTTTTGAAACCGTGTAATGCACCCTACCAAACCTTTACAAGGATGTAAGAAAACAATGTTACAATTTTTCCGAGTTATCACTCATTTGGTCAGCCGGGGTAACATATAGACGTATTAGTCCAAAGGACTTCAGGGCCACTTGGCCCATTTTTTTTCAAAAACTCTTCAGTAACTTTTTCTCTAATTTTGTATAGACATTACATGTGGTAGTGCCACTATACACAAGGAATCTGTATTTAATTGAATCATTCTAAGGGCACCTCAGGGGCCCCCAAAATACAAAATGTTTACACTATCTAGTGATGTGGTTTTGAGAAGGGCCCTCGAGACCACCCCTTAACAGTAGATTTTGTGTATTGTGCCAGAAACAGAACCTGGCAGCTGTACCCCTTCTCTACAACATGTCACATGCGGAGTCTGTGTCTTGCATGGATATCTATTTTTATGCAGTTGTTTTATATGGAGGTTGGAGGTTGTCTTTTCTTTTATGTAATTATATGCAGGAAGTTGGTGAAATTAGTTATTCTTAGGCCACAGAAAAGTAATTCACGGTTTCTCATCAATGCATGCATTTAAAAATAGGTGCCACAACATTTTATTTTCCATTATAATTATTCCTCTAAATGCAAGACATGGTGCAATAAATGAACACTAAACATGTCAACATTTTACTTCCATCTTAACCATCTGTTATCTCATAGTTTGCTGATGTGCCCTGCCCAGGTCCACTTTTCTTTTCTGATTTGTTCTATCATGTCTATGACCTTTGTCTTCTGCCTTACCCAGATGTTTGTTTTTCTCTCCTGATATGTGATGTTTAACATACTTCTTTCCATCTTTGTTTGTGTGGCTGCTAGCTTGTTCTTTGCCTGGATGGTGAGCAATGTTTCCCCTAGGTAAAATGATGGGCGAGGTGGTAGGGCTAAGCTACGCGAGCAGCGCAGGCGCGAAGTGCTGCTATGGGGGTCTGGGGGCATGTTCCACCGGAAATTTTTTTTAAATAGCTTAAATATGGTGCATTCTGATGTATGTTTTAACCTTTTATTCTTAAATGTAAAGGGGAAGATATAAAACAACAAGACACTACTTGTAAATGTAGTAATCATGATTGATAAAAGTCAGTAATCATGACTGTTTCATTGTGTTGACGAGTGGTTGTCACTTTACCACTGGTACTCAGTTGAGGTGTGGTTTCCGCTTGACCATTGGTACTCAGTTGAGGTGTGGTTTCCACTTGACCACTGGTACTTGGTTGTGGTTATGTTTTTTTGCCCTAACCCTAGGCCTGGTTACCTCGCAGATAGAGTAAATAAAAATGTAAAAGGTAAGTTCCTATATAGCGCAGTATCCAGTCCTCAGGACTGCTCAAAGTGCTTCACACTTTATTCTCTGGCAGACCTGTTCAGTTGAACACCATCTCGACTTCTCTGGGAAGCATCCAATGGTATCATCTGAAGACTCTTTCATCATCACCTTTAAATGAAATTTAATCTCAAATTGTGTCCTTTTTTATAAAACGGTGTAAGTTGTTTAGTGTATCAAATTTCTGTGCAAACATGTCATTGTCTAGCCCAAGTTATTGATAACCTGTTAGTATACACGGTTTTGGGCAATATGCATCTTTTATGAGATGTGAACTTCGATGGTTTATATTCGTAAGTACTTCACTCAATTCAACTTTCCCAAAAGTTTGTTTACACAACTTTGTCGGAATATGTATTATATATTTAGCACAAAGATATCTTACGAATCACTTTCATACCTCAGTGAGATAGTTCCATTATTAACATTATCCTAGGCATACTTATCTTTAAGAATATTGCATCTTACGTCCATTTGAGGCATAAATAGCGCCCCGATTTGTATCAACATACACTGCGATATCGCTCAATTTACGCGCGATGTGCAGTAACGCACGGCCATAGTGACGGAGACTTGTGCAAACAGGGTCGCTATTTGGGCTTCGAAAGGGTCCGGACTCGATACAAGTGCCGACTAGTGAATAGGATGCACTGCTTTTATTTGGGCTTCAAAGGGGTCCGGATTTGACACAAATGCCGACTAGTGACACATGCCCATAGACGTAGTACTAGTCTAGTGCCATCAGCCTGCCCGGTTTTTACTCCCACCACCGTCATAAACCACAAACTCAACATCAGTTACACCAGCATTCTGATTTAATGTGGGCACATACTATAATAAAATGGAGCGCAAAAGACACCTTAGTTCAGCTACCGTTTTCTTTGTTTTTTTCTCCGAGTTTCACTTGTCTCCCAAACCCAGTTACCGTTTGGGTGCCATGTTACATGAATGTCTAGATTTCTAGCATGTCGAAACTCCGCAAGGTGTCACCATTGGAGACACCGGGGATCCCGCGGGAATATTCCATGATTGGACAACTGACAAGTGATGTCATCCACGTTGTCCAATGGAGTTAATTCCAAGAGGTAAATCCTAACCGGCCCACAATGACTAAACGATGTTGCTACAAGTCTGCGATTTTGCAGGAATATAACGACGCTGAATATATCGCGAAAGAATGAAAAAAAATGGGCGCAGGAAATAGCTATGAGGCGGCAATTTCAGCATATTTTTGGCGAGGCAGCATAGAAAAACGGCAAGGCGGCCCACCTCACTTGTCATATACCAGGGGAAACACTGAGTGAGTGCCCATGTTTCCGCGCCGTATGTCATCGCTGGAAGTACGCATGAGTTCAAGATTTGTCTCTTCAAGCAGGTTCCAAAAGTTACCCTTGAAGATGTCATGGTGCTTGGGAAATGCTGTCCAGCCGGCAGTCATCCTTCTTTGAATCTCCTTGTCTTGGTTTTTGTCTCTGAAACTGTATCGCTGTCCCAGATAGATGTAGCTTTCAACGTTCTCTATCTGCGTCATATTTATATATATTGGTGTGTCATTTTCTAGCATCACTTTTGTCTTTGAGATGTTCTTGAGACATTGTTTTTCCCTTTCATCAGCTAGCTCCTGCAGCATGTTTTGTAGTTCTTGTGGTGAAGTAGCGCATATGAGTATGTCGTCGGTGAAGCAAAGATGGCTGAGATATTCTCCGTCTATCATCAAGCGTCTGGTTTCCCAGGTCAGTCTTTGGAATATGCTTTCGAGTGTTGCCGTGAACAGCTTGGGCGATATGGTGTCACCCTGTCGTACTTCTCTCTTGATGTTGATCTTGTTCTTTTTGTGTAGGTGGACTGTCACCGAGCTGTTGGTGTAGATGTCTTTCAGGAGATCGATGTACATATCTTCTATCCCCTGTTCTTGAAGGGAGGTCAGTATTGCTTGAGTTTGCACCGAGTCGAAAGCCTTCTCGTAGTCGACGAAAGTGATGAAGAGTGGGATATTATACTCTCGGCACTTCTCTTTCAGTTGGTTTACAACGTGTATGTGGTCTGTCATTGAGTACCTGCTTCTGAATCTTGCTTGCTCTTGTGGTTGGTTTTCGTCCAGTGTCTTCTCTAGTCTATTCGTTAGTATCCTTGTGAGTAATTTGTAGATGTTTGATAACAGACATATCGGTCTGTAATTCTTTAAGTCTTTCTTATTTCCCATCTTGAAGATTATCACCATCTTTGCATTCTTCCAAGCGGTGGGTATTCGTCTTTCTGATAAGCATTTAGTATACAGCTTAGCCAGTGTCTTCGAGATGATATCTTCTCCTGCTTTTAATGTTTCGTTGTTTAAATGGTTGTTGCCTGATGTCTTCCCATTCTTCATATCTCTTAGCGCAGCTTCCACTTCCCATGGTGTTATCTCTGGTACCTCTTTTGGGTCGGTGTGAATTATGGTACTCTGTCATATAGCTCGGTGTAAAATTCCTCTATTCGTTCCATGATCATATCTTGGTCTTGTATTTCTCTACCCTGCTTGTCTGGAAGTGTAATCAGTCTGTCTCGGCCTAGTGCCTGTGTTCTTGCTTTCTTCAGGCTCTTTGATGACATAATCGTTTCGTGTCTGATCTCTTGTTTGTACTTTCTGATGTCCTCCTTCGCTTTCTTTTTGATGGTCTTGCATATTTCTGCGTACTCTATTTGTTTTTACGGTCGCTGTTATCCACCATTTCTCGTCATTTCTTCATTAGTGCTCATGTCGGTGACGATATTCTCATCATTACATGCCTGTTGATTGCTTTGGCTACACTTGTTGCACTTAGTTGGATCATCTCAGTGATGTTTTCACTTATGGTGTCGATGTCGTCTAGTTCCTGTAGTGTCTCAAATCAAATTCCCAGTTCGAGTTGGAATTCGATCTTTTTTCTTCTGATTTGTGTGGTATCTACACTCGGTGGTCTCTTGTTTACCAACTTCTTCCTCTCAGCCTTGGTCTGGGCCTCACCCAGAGACCCATCCACCCGTCATTTTGACGGGTAAAATTAGAAAATCACGATTTTGGACGGGTTAAATTTATTGTGGACGGGCCCGCCAGGCTGGCCCTTCCATATCCATCCATGCCGTATTTTTGCGCTGGACAGCCCAGCCCGTCCATGCCATTTTTATGACGCCATTGAAACTGCCGCGAAGCCAGTTACAAAATCTACTGAGATTGGTTTTGAAAATCGACCACCCGGATCGCCTGGCCAGCTGCCCGACACTCGCTTGAAACCAATTAAGGCCTCGACTTGCTAGGGTAATTGTCACCTAACCGTTAGCGGTGGTTGTTTGAAAAGCAGGCAACACTTGCGTAGACCAAATAATCAGGGTGGGGAGTTCCAATAAGCACACGTCGATTACGACGAGGCTCGATTGGACAGTTTATTGAACTGATTCGGTGATGTTACGCAGGCACCAATTGAGTGTATTGCTGTAATTATTAGTGCCTGGGAAGAACCCGCTCTTTCCGTTCCCAAACGATTTCCTAGACGTAATTGTAACCGCATCAAAGGCACCGGCGACCACTAACAGACAACAGTGACTAACTAGCATTACCACATCGGCCGCTGCAGCTGTTGGATCTGGCCAGATCTGGTGCAAAACTATGACAAACCACCGGTCACGCAGTCCTTACATTGTTCAGTCCGCGTTAAATGATACATATTTAATATCATTGGAACGACAACATAACATTATTTACAATGGTATAACATTTTTAGAAGTATTCCTTTATTTGACGAACTTGTCGTCCGTGATTTAGCGAAAATGCGCGCTAAGAATTTCATGCCGACGGCGCGTCGCGAAGGTACGGTTTTGGCAAAAACACAGGTCGCGGCAAATCGAAAACCCACACTTGTAATCATATTTGGATCGTATGGTTTTTAATCAACCAACGAGGAGATGTGTTGGTGTTCACTGTTGCAGGGATGCCTACCATTACGGATTCTTCGTATTCATTACGGAAATTCACCTCAGATTACGGCATATTACGGAAACTGCCGCCGTATTACGGGAATACAAATATCCGACTACAAAAAATGATACACATTCAAGAATTGCTAAATCTATAAATACTGCTGCTCGAGATGCCCTGAAGAAACTGTCTCATTCACTTGTTACAATTCATCAACACATTTAATCCACTACAAGTTCTACAAAGTCAGTACGTGACTTCATCCATTGCTGTGCCTGTGTACAATGTTACAACTTTGACTGCCACCAGCCTGCTGATGACTGCCGCAGCATGTGGCATGTGAGCATATTATTATCAATGTCATTAATGCGCGTCTAGACATTAATAAAATGTACAAGTGTAGAATTATAATAATAGTGAAAAAAATAAATGTAGATGACGTTAGGTAGAATAATTAAATTACATTAAATAGTTATGGTTTTCTGAAAGTTATGGATATAATTATAAAATGTCTTAGAATAATATAAAATCAGTATTATAATTGTTGTAATTGCAATATAAAACTATACATTTTTTATTGAAAGGTTTTTATTTGAATACAACAATTTAACTTTGTCATTGATTGTTAGTAATGGTTATAATGTTCCTGCTGTGTGTTGTAAATTTAAAAGCTTGTTGGATGATTATTGGCTATTCACTGGCGCTGTCTTTCTCACGGTGATGCTCTACAGACGTAAACACTTGGACATGTCTGGCCATGCAGGCACTTTGACAGCTGTAATTAACACAATGTAACTTATTGGATGTTGCTAAACAAGCATCCCTTTGAAGTGCTAACGACAGGAGTTACAGTGTAGCAACACAATAATTTTGTAGAAACAAAGTATATCTACTTTTGATGATTAAATGAGCAACTTCCTGGATTCCCAGGCACCGTCAACAGGCTGGACTTGTCACGGTATCTACTTCAGAGAAAGGTTTGATTGGCAACCTTGAGGACCAGGGAACAAGGAACAGGGAGGATCATTATGGAAATTGTTTTTGTCAGGTAGGCAGCCCTGACTGTTGATGTTACACGAAATCGATGCCGTCAGAAAAACAAAAGTTACGATCAGTTGAAGTGTAAACATGTCGGTTTACCTATTTTATCGCCCAATATACAACGTCGTGCATCACCGATGCCATTTGACAGTTTTCCACTATTCAAATTATGTATGTTGTGTGATAATTAAACATGATTTACAAGTGCGGAAACTAGATTTTGTTCGATGATGTTGCATAATTTTAAAACAAGATTGCGATAATCAGCCTGCAGTGGAGCATGCAGGCTGCACGTGCGACGACTGTGCTAGATTTAGTTACGTCTGCGCTATTTTTAGGGCATTGCCGTGGCGAATCCCGTTCGTCGCGCGTTGTTTGGTCGCGTGTTGGGTGGTCAAAGGCATGGAGCTACGCTTACTAATTAAATTAATTAATGTCTTGACTGATTTATAGTTAAACAATTGAAACATTCACAGCAACATGAATACACAATGTTTTAATTAATAACTGTAACTGATTTTATAAATAAAAAAAAATCGAACTGTAGTATTTCTAATATTATTATGATACTTGTACAAAAAAAATCGAATGCTTTAAAATTCCAAATATTAGCTTCCATAGTCTATCAGACCTTGTATACAATTTGTATACACACATTTTAAATGTATAAACAAATTGGCATTCCACATTAAATACCGGGGTATGTTTGCTAAATTGTTTTTTGAAAATTGTGGCAATTAAATGTGTTCTAATGAAACAACTTATATGTGATATATTGTACGCGGCATTAAAATGTGAATAATATGCTTTGAACAAAAAATATACATACAAATTAGGAATTCTCATTCAATGCGTTCGATCGCACGTCCGATCGCATGTCCGACCGTGCTTTGTAGGATGTCGAAAAAAAATTGGACTGGCAAAAATTTGATCCTGGGTGAGGCCCTGCTTGGTGTCCAGTTTGATGTTGCTCATTACTATTCTGTGGTCACTTCCAATGTTGACTTGGTTGATGATAGTTACGTCAGTGACCATGTCTGGCCTGTTTGTCAGGATGTAGTCAGTTTCGTTCTTCATTTCTCCATTTGGGTTTTTCCATGTCCATCTCCTCCCTGCTTTCTTCTGGAACATGGTTTTCATGATTTTGTACTTTCTTGGTGTTGTTCTCACACCTAGGCCAAATTTGCCTGTTGCCGTTTCCGAAATGTTTGTTCGTTTCCCTACTTGCGCATTAAAGTCTCCCATCACTATCATGTAGTGGGTTGGCTTAACCCTTAATGATCTGTAAATATGATTCACCAAAAAACATTTGATTAATAATTATCAACAGGGTTGTTCAATTTAAATCATTTGATTTAAATCATTGATTTAAATTGTGATTTAAATCACTAAAAAAAGACACATTGATTTACGATTTTTAGTCCTTTAGATGGGCCGAAGGTCCAACAGACTTATGCCATCACTCTGCGTTTGCCAGGCGTTGTTAGCTGCCATATCTCAGAAACCGTTCACCAACTTTTTCTCTAATTTTGCATAGACATATCTTAGGGTACTGTCATTGTTGCCAACAGTAGTTCAGCAACTACAGTCTAGGGCGCAGTAGCTTGTCTTTTTGGCCACTGTGCACGAGAAATCTGTATTTGATTGAATCATTCTAAGGGCCCCAAAATGCTCAATTTTCTTACTAAAATTAATTCTCTACTGCTGCAGAAGCTAGCTGCTGCCTAGCCACTGAGCTCTATAACTAGCTGGCTGGACACCCTTATCTCTGATCACTGGGCTGGCTGAGTGGATCAGACTGTAATTGTGAATTGGCTGGGCTCCTGCCATTGTAATGAGGCTCATGGATGTTTAAATAAATCAGTAGACCAGAATAGTGAACTCTTTAGAAGTGATATAATTGGCTGGATGACTGTAAAACTACATGGCATTATGGCATAAACAACCTTTAACTGTGCTACATGCGAGATTGCAGCTCACCAACTGTCCTGCAAGGTTTCTACAACCACTGGAAATCGGCATAAATAGCAGAGCATCGGGATAAATTTCTACAGTATTTTTAATAACACATTAACTAATATATACAATTTTCACGAAACGGTCTACTTGAATATTTTATTTCCAGGTGAATCTTCACTGGCATGCATATAGTCTCCACTAAACATGTCAACATTTTACTTCCATCATAACCCTTAATGATCTGTAACTGTGATTCACCAAAAAACATTTCATTATTAATTACAAACTCACAATATAATCCAAAGGACTTCAGAACCTCTTGGCTTATTTTTAGATTACAAACACACATTTGTGTTTGTAGAATGCTGTATTATTATGGTACGGAAGCTGGCATCCAAATAATACAGTTATATACCTTATTCATGTGTAGCTTGTTCACTTACTATTGTTTCTCAGATGTTATGTCATAATGCACATACTGTTGTGTTCTGTTGTTCAAACACTAAGCCATTTGACTACCAGCACATTGACCCTGGTTACAAGTAGAATTCACACAACATGAAAGTGTGACAATCTTATGACATTGTGAGCAACTTTACAATAAGTTGTCTTCATAAACATTAACAATACCCCACGTACAATTAAACACATGCTACCAGTTATATTTATATTCACTACCAGATATGCACCTGATATAAATATATATATATTCCTGACTGCAGATAAGTAGAGTCAAATCAGGAGCCACTTCTGACCAGTGAATCCAAAACTAGTGATCCAGCCAGCAGCATTTAATATGTCAACTTACAAGTATAATAGTTACGGGTTTGCAGAGTGTAACTCATGCAAGACAATCCATTGTAGTGGATATATGCTGAAGGTTCCTGTAAAGTCATTCTGTCTGGAATGATTCATCTCCTACCCAATTCCTGTCCTACCCATCATCTCCTATCCAATTCCTGTCCTACCCATCATCTCCTACCCAATTCCTGTCCTTACCCATCATCTCCTACCCAATTCCTGTCATACCCATCATCTCCTACCCAATTCCTGTCCTACCCATCATCTACCCAATTCCTGTCCTTACCCATCATCTCCTATCCAATTCCTGTCCTACCCATCATCTACCCAATTCCTGTCCTACCCATCATCTCCTACCCAATTCCTGTCCTTACCCATCATCTCCTACCCAATTCCTGTCATACCCATCATCTCCTACCCAATTCCTGTCCTACCCATCATCTACCCAATTCCTGTCCTTACCCATCATCTCCTATCCAATTCCTGTCCTACCCATCATCTCCTACCCAATTCCTGTCCTACCCATCATCTCCTACCCAATTCCTGTCCTACCCATCATCTCCTACCCAATTCCTATAAATAGTTGTGTTATGCAAGACACTTTGGTCCTGGACATTCCAGTTGGTCGACCTCTTACTAACAGGATACAAAATTATAACACAAGCATAACAAGACCCAGAAATTACTCTGCCAAAGAACTGGTTATTAAAATGTCTGTATTGATCACCTGTAACATGCAAAATCTACGCTTCCACCTTGTTCTGTTCTTGTTTCTCTTCTCGTACCATATCCACCCCTGATATATGTTCTGGAAACAAAATGTCAACATACCTAATAAATATTAGATTTGCTACCCATGTTCCAAAACATGAATATTTTCCTAATGTTGATTACATTTCATGCATAGAAAAGAGTTCAAATTATTTATAGGAAGAGCAAAACTAAATTTAAAAAACAATGCATTCCATTATGGGAAGATTGAATCAAGGAATAACTACTCTACCTAAGTCAGTACGTATTTTGTTACATGTATCATTGTAAAATGCATTGCTGGATCGATCAACTCATTTGTACTAGTGATCCAAGTTCATGCATTGCATAATTCCGTGGCAAGACGGTGTCATCGCTGTTTTTCTAAAACCTAAGATGTTTATATTGAATGATGACATGCCAACCACCTTTACTCATTGCTACTGTCGGTTTAACATAAACCTTAATCGATGCAATCAAACAGAAGATAACAAAGACACAAAAGGCTACGGGGCACTGAACTGTCTGAACAAGGCAATGCACGAATTTAGGACACGTAACCTAGACAATAGCAATTGATGAACTTGAACTTACCACTAATACTAACTATTGGAACCAGTTCAAATTATGTTCAATGCATGTATATGGAATGTCTAATTAAGTAATTAGCTCGTGTCGTTGTAACTGTAAGACATATTCTCAAATGCTTTGGTTAGTTTGCTCCCCGACTGCATCCATTCTATTCTCGGTGCAGCAGTGCCAGTGGCCAGCGCCATTGGCTACGCACGATTCGATTGTCCTTATGCAAATAAATTTATTTTAACAGCGTGATTTACATAACAAGCAAACCTATGTATTTGCAATCTAACTATGCAAGCACTTAGCTACATGTCAGTGTTTCTATTTAATAAAAACCAGACTTTATCGTCCACTTATCTCATTTGTTTAGCCTGTCTGCGTGTTTACTGTTTGCAACATGAGCGAGACATCGTTTATAATCTCGAGTTTGATCGGAAGATAAAAAATTGATCAACATCTTGGGAAACCCCATCTTCGTTGTTTGTTAGCAAATGCATCATTTATAAAAAATAACGTCACAAAGTGACACATAATATAGCAAGTATACTAATAAGCAAATATTGTTCATGGTATACATTCACTTTCCTAAAATGCGTTAAAAATGGTAATTAAGTCAGAATGCAACTTTATGCACTTCTTTCATAGGTGCTGTCAGAAATATGAGTACAATAATTACAAGACCATTAGTATGTTCTGAAATCTTATTACCAATTGTTTTTATATGTATAATAGAATGTTTTTATGAAAACTTTTATTATATTTCCCTCGCTATGCATCAGAATGAGATTGAGCCTGGTAGCCTGTGGATGATGGACAGTTTTAATCATGAGTGTTCTGTTGTTCCTGCAGGTGACAGCAGTGAGGTGTGAAGCCATCTTGTCTGGCATGTGTTGTGGTCACAACAATGTCGCTGGCTGAGGAAATAGTCGAGAAAGTGTGTGCCGCCTCCATGGGTCCTGATGAACCACTGGATGGCACAGCGAAGGTAGAACGGTTCGAAGACAGCACCGACCTGAATGACGACCCTGACCTTCTGGGCGCAGTGGCAGCAGACGATCTTGACGAGATCAATGACAACCTGTCGGAGTTTGTCGACGACAATGTAAGTCTGGAGGTGAACTTTGGGGATGGGGGTTCGTGTCGCGCTAGTGACGTCAGTAGTCTCTCCTTCCAGAACATAATTCTGGATAATCCGGAGACTGTGCAGTATCAGGAGTCCATCGGCATCCGCTACCGTCGTGACAGTCTGTCCGAGAGCAGCACTTCGCCGCAGAATGAGTTTGCAGATTCGGCCGACTTCGATAGCCGCCTGGAGGACGATCTGGAACCACGGCCGGTGCTGTCGCCTGGCTACGATAATGTTGACATGGCAACAGGCAGCGAGACGGACGAGATAAACACAGGCACTATGAAGCGGCGAACTAAGATGTCGTGTGAGGCGGATAACAAAAACTGTGGTGACGACACATGTGCTACTAACAACGGTGGTGGGTGCAGCGGTGGTGGTGGGATGGGCAGTGCTACTAACTCGACTAACACCTATACTCCTTGCAATGATCGTCCTTACCATGGTCCTTTGCAGGAGAATGGCTCGCGGAAATCCAGCAAACGGGACGCGACATCCGGCCAGCAGGTGGCAGGTCACCAACAGCACCCCCTAGTGTCAATGTCGGGTAACGTTTCCGACGGTGACTTTAGCAAGACCGATTTACTGCTGCGGAGTCCCGACGAGGAGGTCGCATCATCGAGGGAGACTACGCTAAAGAAACGTAACAGTCTGGAGATAAGAAACAACATACCGAATGTGAATGAGGTGAAGAGCTATGGTGAGACCACGGCCGTTGCATCAATGGTCTCCAGTAACATGCTGGTGCAGGCCACCATGCCCAAGATGAAGAAGAAATCCCCCGGGTTGGCGCGGCGACTGCCGGACTCTGTCGCAGAATTCATGGACCGTGACAGCTCCAGCTCGGAGCGTGATGAACAACCACTAGATGTCTCTGTAATCAGTGCGCAGAAGTACTTCGACCAGCGGTGTCAGAATGGGTCCGGGAACATGCCGCCATTAGTAAGCTCCGATGATGTGGGTAGGAGGATCATGGATGATGGTGATCAAGCCGGGCTAGATCTCGCATCACTCGAACAAAGCATCGAAGTCGAGAATGAATACGACTATGTGAAATACGCACGCATCCAGCAGGGCAGCTCATACGTCGGAATGAGGCTCGCGTACTCGAAAAATTTGGTGAACCACCCGGATGCTGCTGATGATCAGGCCGGGTACCCACTCGATATGAGCCGGGAAACATCCCCCGCAAAACAGACCCAACAACCTGTGGCGCCACCAAGCAATGGACTAGTCGCAGGCATGTTAAACGAAGATTTGTTGACGGAGATATCACTGAACGGCAGCAGCGATCAGGCCCAGAGCGAGGAACACAAACAGTTCACTCTATCCCCAGAGGCGACGGAATGTGACAGTGCAGAAGTGGAGAGTGTTATCTCGGAGGAGGGAAAGTCGTCGTCTCTCAACGGCATGCCAGCAGTCGAAGATGGGCTCTCCAGCAGTCAGACCAGCGACGTAGAGGAGACCTTGGCCCACGATGCCATGCCCCAGCCAGCGGACATCCTGAAGCAACGCTGCAAGGCAGACATAGACTTGCAGCAGCATCTGACGGACAGCACGGGCCCGCCCTCTCCCTACCACGAGGAGACATTCGGGCGACGCAGACGTGCACTCGACTCAGCCATCCGCGACATCCAGTCTGCCATCGAGAGGAGCAAGACTGTGCAGCCAGAGGGAACGCCACCCCCTCCCCAAGTGGTCGAAGACGAACCAATATGGGTGAAACGGTAGGAACACTTTTCTTATTTAGCACAGATTTTGACTGCTAGTGATGTTGTGTGCCTTATACTGGTGAACCAGTATTATTGTATGGTTTTGAAACTGTTTTTTATTCAGCCAAACCATTATTCCATACGATGTGTGTAAAATGTCAACTAATGAAGCTTGAATCTTCCCAAACAACATAAGTCACAGAATTTGAACCAGAATACAAGGTGGATTCACAACAAGACTCATAAATCACAATGTAGTTCCATCCATGCTTGTTTGCTTAAAGCTCATTGGGATGTTCATCTCCTAGCCTCAGCAGCCTCTCCTTCCATCCTCCCTCCCTCCCTCTCCCAATTCCTCTCCTTTTCTCTCTCTCTCTCTCTCTCTGGATTGGCCTGGTGGTATATACAGTCCGTTGTTTTGTCATGCTTGATTGATGAGGCCTGTGTGGCTATAATTGTCTTAGTCGTACCCAGGGACTTCTGTCTGTGTTACCAGGGTTTCTGATGTGTTACCTTTGGGATGAGATCCATCATACCATTCTCTCAGGTGTCGCAATTCATCTGCACACCATTCCAAAGGTGCCAAGTAGCATTGCACAACAGAAGAGAAATATTTTACCCTTCTCACATCTACAGTGGCAAGATGGGTATTTTTGCAGCAAATCTGAAATCAGAATAATTTATTTTCTCAATGTTTACCCATTACTGCTGGCCTGGCCACCCAACACTGTCTGAGTCTGTCTAAATACCGCAGTCTGTCAATGTGCACCACTCACTAGGTGCTGTCACTGGTGTGCTACAAAATATTTCTGCTGGATTTGATTTTTTTGTGAAACATGGCGGCGATCACCAACAAGTCCATGTCTAGCAGGGCCTCACCCAGAGACCCGTCCACCCGTCATTTGGACGGGTAAAATTCGAAAATCGCGATTTTGGACGGGTGAAATTGATTGTGGACGGGTCCGCCAGGCCGGCGCTTCCATATCCGTCCATGCCGTATTTTTGCGCTGGACAGCCCGCTCACGTCATTGAAACTGCCGCGAAGCCAGTTACAAAATTTACTGAGATTGGTTTTAAAAATCGACCACTCGGATCGCCTGGCCATCTGTTCGACACACGCTAGAAACCAATTAAGGCCTCGACTTGCTAGGGTAATTGTCACCTAACCGTTAGCGGTGGTTGTTTGAAAAGCAGGCAACACTTGCGTAGACCAAATAATCAGGGCGGGGAGTTCCAATAAGCACTCGTCGATTGGACAGTTTAGTGAACTGATTGGGTGGTGTTATGCAGGCACCAATTGAGTGTATTGCTGTAATTATTAGTGCCTGAGAAGAACCCGCTCTTTCCGTTCCCAAACGATTTCCTAGACGTAATTGTAGCCGCATCAAAGGCACCGGCGACCACTAACAGACAACAGTGACTATCACAATAACTAACTAGCATTACCACATCGGCCGCTGCGGCTGTTGGATCTGGCGCAAAACTATGACAAACCACCAGTCATGCAGTCCTTACATCGTTCAGTCCGCATTAAATGATACATATTTAATATCATTGGAACGACAACATAACATTCTTTACAATGGTATAAAGGTTTTAGAATAATTCCTTTATTTTACGAACTTGTCGTCAGTGATTTAGCGAAAATGCGCGCTAAGAATTTCATGCCGACGGCACGTCGCGAAGGTACGGTTTTCGCAAAAACACAGGTCGTGGCAAATCGAAAACCCACACTTGTAATCATATTTGGATCGTATGGTTTTTAATCAACCAACGAGGAGATGTGTTGGTGTTCACTGTTGCAGGGATGCCTACCATTACGGATTCTTCGTATTCATTACGGAAATTCACCTCAGATTACGGCATTACGGAAACTGCCGCCGTATTACTGGAATACAAATATCCGACTACAGAAAATGATATACATTAAAGAATTGCTAAATCTATAAATACTGCTGCTCGAGATGCCCTGAAGATACTGTCTCATTCACTTGTTACAATTTATCAACACATATTTAATCCACTACAAGTTCTACAAAGTCAGTACGGTGACGTCATCCGTTGCTGTGCCAGTGTACAATGTTACAACTTTGACTGCCACCAGCCTGCTGATGACTGCGTGGCACGTGGCATGTGGCACGTGAGCATATTATTACTATCAGTGTCATTAATGCGCGTCTAGACATTAATAAAATGTACAGGTGTAGAATTATATATTATAAAAAATAAATGAAGATGGCGTTCGGTAGAACCATTAAATTACATTAAATAGTTATGGTTTTCTGAAAGTTATGGATATAATTATAAAATGTCTTAGAATAATATAAAATGAGTATTATAATTGCAATATAAAACTATCAATTTTTTATTAAAAGGTTTTTATTTGAATAGAACAATTTAACTTTGTCATTGATTGTTAGTAATAATTATAATGTTCCTGCTGTGTGTTGTAAATTTAGAAGCTCGTTGGATGATTATTGGCTATTCACTGGCGCTGTCTTTCTCACGGTGATGCTCTACAAACGTAAACACTTGGACATGTCTAGCCATGCAGGCACTTTGACAGCTGTAATTAACACAATGTAACTTATTGGATGTTGCTAAGCAAGCATCTCTTTGAAGTGCTAATGAAGATGTTAACTGCTGATAGAAGTTACAGTGTAGCACACAATAATTATGTTGAAACAAAGTATATCTACTTTTGATGATTAAATGAGCAACTTCCTGGATTCCCAGGCATCGTCAACAGGCTGGACTTGTCACTGTATCTACTTCAAAGAAAGGTTTGATTGGCAACCTTGTGGACCAGGGAGCGGGGCGGGATGCGACGGGGTCATTGTGGAAATTGTTTTTGTCAGGTAGGCAGCCCTGACTGTTGATGTTACACGAAATTGATGCCATCAGAGAAACAAAAGTTACGATCAGTTGAAGTGTAAACATGTCGGTTTACCTATGTTATCGCCCGATATACAACTTCGTGGATCACCGATGCCATTTGTCAGTTTTCCACTATTCAAATTATGTATGTTGTGTGATAATTAAACATGATTTACAAGTGCGGAAACTAGATTTTGTTTGACGATGTCGCATCATTTTTGAACAGGATTGCAATAATCAGCCTGCAGTGGAGCATTCAGGCTGAACGTATGGCGACTGCAAAATTTAGTTACGTCTGCGCTATTTTTAGGGCATTGCCGTGGTGAGTCCCGTTCATCGCGCGTTGTTTGGTCGCGTGTTGGGTGGTCAAAGGCATGGAGCTACGCGTCGCTTGCTAATTAAATTAATTAATGTCTTGACTGATTTATAGTTTAACAACTGAAACATTCACAGCAACATGAATACACAATGTTTTAATTAATAACTGTAACTGATTACGGCCATTGCATGGCGACTTACCGGGTATTAAAAACAATATTTGTCAATCTAATATTTTGTTTTAGAAATTAAACAAAATCGAACTGTAGTATTTCTAATATTATTATATGATACTTGTACAAAAAAAATCGAATGCTTTAAAATTCCAAATTCCAAGCTTCCATAGTCTATCACATTTTAATTGTATATAAAATTGGCATTCCACATTAAATATGTTTGCTAATTTCTTATAGTATTGTTAATAATTTTGAAAATTGTGGCAATTAAATGTGTTCTAATGAAACAACTTATATGTGCTATATTGTAAGTGGCATTAAAATTATGGATCACATGCTTTGAAAAAAAAATTGTTCAAAGCATGTGATCGCATGCCCGTCTGCATGCCCGACTGCGCTTTGTAGCATGTCGGAAAAAATTTGGACTGGCAAAAATTTCATCCTGGGTGAGGCCCTGATGTCTAGTAGATAGTAAACAGTTGTAAATTAATTGTTGAGATTTTAGATATGAAACTATTGTTTACATGCATCAAGAACACACCAACAGTGAGTTGTACCTTGATTAAATTGAACCACTAGAATTTAGCCAAGTGGCTTAGTCTTTACTCTAAATCAGATTTTGAAGAGACTAATGACAGTTTTTTTGTCAGTAGCATCACATTTAGTATCATGCACTGCTATTTGATAGTTCTTCATTGATTCACTAGATGGAAATCTTGGTGCTTTGATCTCTGCCTAGCTTTTATTCAAGATGTGGCATGAAATTACAGCGATGACATTTTGTGTTTGAAGTTCGTGAGCTATCTTTGGAAAACACTTTAGCACTGGTGAGGCGCAGTGTGCATACATTACTGACTGTGCACCAGTAGTCACATTTAGTGATGTAACTGAAGTATTGTCGAGCTGGGTACATGCATACTAATGGTACATTGGTGCCACCCGTCTTTGGGCTGCCATGACACGTTATGCCTCTGCTTCCATGCACATTTCCCCTGGCACGAATGAACCCTACCCGGTAAAAAGCACTTTGGCTTTTTAGTGTTTCATCTAAAGACTCATACTTTCAACGTTCTTCCCAATGCATCGGATGCTAGGCGGGTTGGCAAGTTGTACCCAATGTTCACAAAACAGGTGGGTTGGTGACTGGCCAGGGGTTTGAACACAGTATCTGCTGATCACTAGGCAAGCACCGAGTCACAATTAGTACTAACTGGATCATATTTTTCTGAAAAGGTGGGGTGAGTGCTATTTCTGTGCACTGAGCTTCTGGTAGTAGAACTACAGTATCGATTTTAGTTCACCCGCATTTGTCTTGACACAAGATACGTGATGTGACGCACCAGGGTCCAAGACTATGGTGAATGTCACGTATGAATGCTGTGTAATTGAACTGTTATGTTGGCATCATAGTACATGTACACCTCTGTCATTGTTCTGTGAGTATCTCTGTACTTCATGTCATGTCCATTAGAGGTCTATTGTAGAGCGAATGTGCCCAATGCCACGCTGTTATTGCACCAGTCGCAGTAGCTCGTGCTAAGTTGGCTGGGATAATGTTACTGGTGTAATATGGGGTGCTGCAGCGTGGGACACTTGTCAGTCAGGTGGGAGAAGGACAAGTCATTATTTCGCTTTCGGGGTGATGGCAGGGGAATATAATCCAGTGGTTTTAAGATGTTTAAAATGTTAACATATATTATATATTTATATATATATACGCTAGCTCCGAGTAGCTCAACGTTAGTTAAATAAGCTCGGTAAGACTCAACAATATCAGGTCGGAGACAGGATCATACTTACAACATTACTGGCTTCAAGTTATGACCGTCCCATCATCCAGGATTTGATTATAACTGTTAGTGTGCATTCTGCAGTACTTACTGCCAGGTTACTGTTCACTGTTAATGGATCTAGGTACTCTAGAGATGGCTTCATTGCCAGTGACAGAGTCAGTTGGGATGGTAGAATGGGGTAGAGATTAGGACAGGGCCTTTACATCTTGCACAAATGGCCACTCATCTAATCAACCTTGGCCTAGATGCCATTGAAACACACTGCTGATGTATGAAATGTGTTACTTGTATGAGTTTACTGTCATCAAATAATAACATTATGATGTTTGATCAATAGATATGTGGATTCATCTTACAAATAACCTTTGCTTCAGCTTGCCATAAGCACAAGGGTCTCTTGATTGTAATGTTTGCTTCAGTTGTACCTTCTGATTCATAGACCTGTATATTGTGCAACTGCGATGGCTGGGGTTTGCCTGACTGTTGATCAGTGGTGGTCAGTCCTTCCGCTTGAGAAAAAGTGTACTGCTTGAGGGAATAAATGTTCTGTTTGGGAACCTATATATACGGGTGCATTGTGATGATTTTACGGGGATCTTCTGGGGGATGCTTTTGGAGGTCTGAAGTGGGTGGAGTTTGACGTTATTACTATTACCGGTAGTGAGCCTCATCTGATATAATTCAGGAAAGGTTGGAGCTATGAAAGACAAACATGCAGTGCTTTGACTCAAGATTTAATCCTAGTGACATGGTTGACATCACTAGCTTCGTTCTTTTGTATTATTTAGCAGTCATTCTACCACTCGCCCATTGTGTGAAACAAATAAGGCAGTATTTAGTTATTTTGTTTTTCAGTTTTATTGTTCACGAAATGGTACATTCAGTGAAACAAAATATACTGTCGGTAATCAGCCATTCATTTACTTTAGCTAAAAACAGTATTCGATATATATATATATATATAATACAATGTTCGCGCTACCACCAATTAAGTATACTGCAGAAAAGGACCAATAACATACAAAATGTGAAAAGATAGGTGTCATATAACGCCAACTTTAAAGTGGGTCACCAATGATGAGAGTGTTCTCTAAGAACCTTTATAATGACTGCATGATAATATTCTAAACAAGATGTGTGGCCTGGTAATATCGCCCATATGATTTAACATGGCAAAACACAAAGTTACGATGTGGCTTTACAGCAAACATGCAATACTAATGGAGATGTGGGTGGATAAACAAACAGAGAATGAACTGTTTTATAATAATATAGATATTATGAAATGCACCATTTCACCAATCTGGATAATCAACAATTTCGCTGAGACATGAGGTAAAACGGAATAAGAATATAAGGCTTTACACATGGATATCAACAATACAGGCACACTCTAGGGCCACGAACCAAATCTCATATCACAATGTCTGTAAAACATGTTATAATAAAAGTCATAATTAAAAAATAATAGGTCGCAATACCATTGGGAGGAGACTTACTGTATAATAACTAAAGAAAAACACAAGAAAATGTACAAACCTAAGTCGGCATTCAAAAGTGGTGCCACTTAGTGGTTAAAAAATGAATTGTGGTCAACGAACCGTCCTTGATATAAATAAACCAACAATTATCTTAAGTGTACTGTAAAATTTAGTTTTTAAGCAGTTATTATAATTTGGTGTGGTAAGTTTTTTAATGTGCCCTATTAGACAAGTTATCTTTCAGAAATACAGCGCCATTGCTGAACATGTTTATTTTCTAAATAATCAATGATTTAAGAACAAGATATGAAAAATACGTTTAAATGTCAATATTATGTTTGTTGCATTAATATCAATCACGTAAAATAGTTCAAAGAGTGAGAACCTCTACAACAGTCTACAATGGAAACGATTAATCTCATACATCCACTTAATATACAGTTGATGGACCTGAAAATTGCATAACCGTACGACATTCTTAATTACAGTTACATTCATGGACATTCCTATTAACACAAAGTTGTTAGTAATGGTCTATCCAGAAGCCATACGTCTCTGCTAACGTATCAACGTAGTATATTCTAAATGGAACACAGTGTATTGTCGTTTGAGCATCTGTTGTCACCTGTTATAGATTAAGAAAATAAGTCATTGTCTTAACAGAGCTGGGGTCGATTACACACTCATGATTACAATTATGATTACACTGCCTTGGGAAAAGTCGATTACGATTACACACTTGGAAAAAAATTGATTACAATTACAGTTCTCCGATTATGATTACATTTTTTAGGATCAGTCTTAATTCCTCAATTTTTATAGCATGTATGATGTGCTAAGTTTATGTCGTACAATAAAAATTTAACCAGATATACATGTGTGTAATCAAATATGTTGTAAAAAGTTCTGTACATCGTGTTGTACCCGGTACTTGCACATATCTGACGGTATGTACAAAACAGATTGACCTGTGAATTTGGTGATGAATAATATAATGTAGAGCATATTTAATATGTGCACATGCATAATCAGGATTAGTGACTAATTATTAACGATTTAGTTAACACCTTCCTACTTCACAGGACTGCATGAAGATAATGCCAATTACTGACCAGTGCACCAGAGTTTCTGTGATTATTGACTTACAAAAGGTTTCTATTCACGAATGGTTGCATGCAGTGTTTCCCCTGGGTAAAATTATGAGCGAGGTGGTAGAACGTTGTGGGAACATGTATTATATATTTAGCACAACGATATCTTACAAATCACATTCCAATTCCTAAAAAAACCCGACATAGAGCATTAATAATAATAATAATAATATTTATTTTTTATAGAGCGCAATTTCCAATAAAATGCTCAGAGTGCTGTACAAGAAGCTAATATCATAAAACATTAAAATTTAGCAAAGGTATGTGCACAATAGATATAAAATACAAATTTAATATAATAATTATAAAAACAGAACAATTTTATTTAATTCACTAAAAATAGATAAATAAATATGTATATATATATATAAAGCTGTTATTTAAACATTATTAAGATATATAAGATACTTTATGTATATATAGAATAAATAATAGATATAATATTTACATATATGCAATCATGGGTAGATAAATAAAATATAAGTTTAGGAGTAAAATGTCAAAGAAAGTAAAATGTCAACAGTATTCCGCTTTGAACATGTGCGTTTTCAAAGTCCGTTTAAACAGTGTTAGGTTTCCACTACATTTTATGTGAAACGGCAGCAGATTCCATAATCGAGGTCCTATCACTTCGAATGCACGATCACCAAAACTAACAAGCTTCGTTCGCGGCACGTGTAGCAGATATTGTTGGGACGAACGTGTGCGCCCTGCAGAGCACTGTCTCTTCAGCATGTTCTCCAGGTACAATGGTCCGGTGCCGTTCAGACATCGATACACATGCATAAGAATCTTGAATTCGATTCGACATTTCACAGGTAGCCAGTGCAGTTCTTTCAGGATTGGGGTAATGTGATCTCGGCGAGGTGTAAGAGTAATGATTCTTGCTGCCATGTTTTGAATGCGTTGGAGTTTATTCAAATGTTCAAGTGGTAGTCCAGCAAGCAGCGCATTCCCATAATCCAGTCTGAATGATAGTCCACCCAGACGATTTCAGTGATTGCATAATTATGTGTGACACGATCGGAAGAAGTTCATCAATTGATTCCCTCACTAGCCAAGTCGGTGCTGGGTCAAGGTCGTACGATTTTGGTGGTGCGTCCATGACGATTTTCTTTATACATTCTGTTGTTGGCATGGAGAACAATGGCAGTTCACATGTGCAGTGGTTGTCTAGCGTTCTAGCATTAGTACTCGGCAACTCGCTACGGATATGACTTGTCTTCTCAGCGAAGAACGTTGCGAATCTCTCCGCCAATTCAGATTGCGAGTCATGTGTCGGAAGCTCTGTGTTATTATCTCTGTGAAGAAGAGTTCGCAGCAGCAAACAACTGTTTCTGGTCATTTCCAATGTCCCGCATTTTTTCGGAATAGAAAATAGTCTTGGCATGTAGCAGCATATCATTTACCAGCTTGCATTGTTCACGAAACATTTGTAGATGAACTTCCAGTTTGGATTTCCGCCATGTTCGTTCTCGCCGCCTTCTCTCTTGTTTGGCATCGCGCATATCATCGTTATACCAGGCTGTATCTGGTCTCAGTCGGACACACTTTTCTAGCAAAGGGGCGTGTGTATCAACGAGATTCATAAGAGTAGCGTCGTAGAGGCTGACCAATTCATCAACACTTAGTGACTCGAGATCTTCAGGTCGAAACACGGGAATGTCTTTTCAAAATATATCCGCATTTATTGCGCGTAACTTCCGATATTTTGTTTTCGTAAGTGCCGCACGATTTCTAGCAGCACTGATGGTGAGGTTAACAGCAGAGTGGTCTGAGAGTCCTATGTCTGTGATAACGACATTGCGAATGAGGTGTTCGTCCGTGCAGCGAGTCAGTAGCACATCCAGCGTATGTCCCTTCCTATGGGTGGATCCATGCACGTGCATCGTCATACCTGTCGACTGGAGAGAACTTGTGAGTCGTCTTGCGTCTGGATCCGAGTTATCATCCAGATGGAAGTTGAGATCTCCAATGACAATGAATGGACCAGGTCGTAATAAATGTTGGTCGATGAAGTGACCCCATTCCTCGAAAAAGGCCGATGTTGTTAGGCCGTTTTTCGAAGATGGAGGCGGGCGGTACACAACGACAATGCGCAGACATGACTTACAGGTTTTCAGTATACATTCAATATGCTCGAACGTCCGAAACACTTCAGTGATCCGTTTTCGTACGTTTAGTCCGGATTTGTGGATGATAGCAACACCACCACCTTTACCAACTGGACGTGGCGTGTCTTTAATTGTATATCCAGTTGGTGTGAGTTCTTTTCTGACGCAAGCGTCAGTCGATGGCTTTAACCAGGTTTCACATAGCGCCATAATATCCACATTGTTTTCGAGAATATGGTCTGAGATAGCCAATGTCTTATTTCGACAGGATTGAGCGTTTATATAACATATGTCGACGCCAGCTTCTCGAAGATCCGGCGATGATGACGATATCAGTGGTACACGTGTAATGTTGACACTGTTGGCGCCAGAGAGTGCAGATTTATCAAAGTTCCTGCCGAATGTAGTTACTGTCGGAATCAAACAATAGTGCTTAATCCCCGCTGTTGTTCCTCGGTGGGTTTTTGGCACGGAACAAATCTTTAATGACCGAAGCGTTTGTAGAGTCTTCAGTGGAATCGTTTGTTTTGTCCTCAATGCAATGAGCCCGATGGCCCGCAGTTCTTGACCGGTGAAAGCCAGCATGTTTACACTCTGTTAAGTGTCAACACTGATTTAACAATGGGAATGTGATACAATGTTCCTACCCAAGTTTAGTCATGCAGCAAATTGTCACATTGCACAACACGGCATAAATGCTGTTGAATCGGCAGACCCTTTGTAAAGGACGCGCAACGATGACTTAAACATGTTTGGTGACCTGCATCGACGTTTGGCAGGCGTGTCTGATATACAGCGTCACGGTTGAAAAGATAGAAGCACTGCAGCTTTAAAACACTAAAATCGCACAAAATAAGTACAATCCGTGTAATATCGGTGAACCATCGTACCGTCCAAGAGTTCATGTATAACGTAGAACTAAATTCTCCACGCACATATAAGAATAGCTATAGATAATTATGTAAAGACACGAGACGATCTGTATGGCGGCAGCACAAAGCGCACACCCATTACCAGTCCATTAGGTTGAATAGAGTTGTGGGAACTTGTTTCAAATCCGGACCCGCCTCGATTTCGTCGGTATAACTTGAGTTTTGTCTAACTTTTATACTTCATTGAGATAGTTCCATCATTCAAGATTGTCCTAGGCATATTTATCTTAAATTAAGAGTATTGCATCTCATGCCCATTTGAGGCGTAAATAGCGCCCCGATTTGTATCAACATGTGCTGATATATCACTCATTTTACATGATCTGTGTGGTAACGCACGGCTGCAGCGGTGCAGACTAGCGCAACCCAGGTCGCTATTTGGGCGGTAAAAGGGTCCAGATTCGATACAAGTGCTGACTAGGATGCACATTTTTGTTTGGGCTTCAAAAGGGTCCGGATTCTACGACTAGTGGCGTAGTGCCATCAGCCTGCACGGTTTTTATTCCCACCACCATCATAAACTAGAAATTCAACATCACGCAAAATATTTCGTAATTCAGCTACCGTTTTCTTTGGTTTTTTTTCACCTCCGAGTTCCACATGTCTCCCAAACGCAGTTACCGTTTGGGTGCCATGTTACATGAATGTCTACATTTGTAGTATGTCGAAACTCTGCAAGATGTCACCATTGGAGACACCGGGGATCCCGCGGGAATATTCCGTGATTGGACAACTGACAAGTGATGTCATTCACATTGTCCAATGGAGTTAATTCCAAGAGATGTATCCTAACCAGCCCTGGGCGACTAAACGATGTTGCTTCAAATCTGTGATTTTGCAGGAATATAAGTGACTTTGTGGTGTCATTTCATGCCGCTTGCCGATGCTGAATATATTGCGAAAGAACAAAAAAATGGGTGCATGAAATAGCTACGAGGCGGCAATTTTGGCATATTTAGGGCGAGGCGGCATAGAAAAATGGTGAGGCGGCCCGCCACGCTTGTCACATACCAGGGGAAACACTGCATGGCATGCATACATGTATGTATATATATATATACAGTGTATATATATATATATATACAGTGTATATATATATATATATACTAGAATCAAAAGTATTATGACATGTTTAATCACTGTTTGAAAAAATATATTAGGTGTAATCATGTGTAATCATGTGTAATCGAGTCTGATTACACGATTACAGATCACGATTACGAATACACTGCCTTAAAAAAGTTGATTATGATTACAACTATGGGTGTAATCGATTATAATTGATTACAATTACAACTGTGAGTGTAATCGATTACAGTTGGTTATGGTTACAATTGTAATAGACCCCAGCCCTGGTTATAGCTGGCCCCGAAGAGATCTGGTTGGATTGTCCCATTTTACCTTGAAAAAAATATATGACAGCAGAAGAATCCCAACTGATTTATTAAGATCCGTTTTTGTAGCAATACCAAAGAAACGAGCCGGAAATTGCTGAAGAACAATGTGGATTTGTAGAAGATAAAGGTACAAGCAAAGAAAATGTACATCCTACGAACACTGATTGAGAGAGCACTGGAAGAGCAGAAAGATCTGTATGTATGTTTTAATGATTACACAAAGGCATCTGACAGAGTTCGTCATGAAGAAATCATATCAATGCTGGAAAGTTTGAACATCGATGGGAAAGATCTGAAAGTTGTGAGAAATCTGTACTGGGAACAAACAGCAGCAATACGAATAGAAAATTACATCAGTAAATTTCAAAAAATAAAACGTGGTGTAAGACAAGGGTGTGTCCTATCACCGGATCTCTTTTCACTATACAGTGAGATCATCTTACGCACATTAGATGATATGCCAGGTATTCAAGTAAAGGGATACAACATGAATCATTTACGATATGCAAACGACATGGTACTGATTGCTGAGAACGAAATAGATCTACAACAGATGCTAAATACAGTAATAAGGGAAAGTGAGAAAAAATGTCTGTCTCTGAACAAAAAGAAAACAGAAACCATGGTCATCTCAAAGAAACATTACACTCCAGCATGCAGCATGGTAGCATATGGGACTGTTTTGACGCAAATCTGAATGTTTAACTATTTTGGATCACTAATAACATCCGACGGTCGATGCAACGATGAGATCAAGAGATGAATTGCGCAGGCCAAAACAACTTTTCACAACATGACAAACATTTTAACAAACAAAAATATATCAATTGAAGTGAAAAAATGTGTACTGCAATGCTACATAGAGCCCATACTGCTATATGGATGTGAATCCTGGACAATAACCAAAAGATCACAAAAAACCATAAAAGCCATTGAAATGTGGTTCTTAAGAAGAATGCTGCGAGTGCCATGGACTGCAAAGCAAAGCAATGAAGTCATCCTTAGGACAGCCAAATCAAAAAGAAAGATCATCAACAAAGTTAGAACACAACAAGCACGATTTATAGGCCATGTCATGAGAAAGAAAAAGTTAGAACAAATAGTAACAACAGGAAAGATAGAAGGAAAAAGATCCAGAGGACGGCAGAGAATAAAAATTATGTATAGTCTCTCAACATGGTGAGGAAGGAGCTCAACAGAACTGCTACAAACTACAAACGACCGTGCAGTTTGGAGGGCCATGATCGCCAACACCTGTGACAGACATGGCACATAGAAGAAGAAGAAGAAGAACTGATTTAACTTATTTAACATATTTAATTAATTAATTTATTTATTTAACCGATATAACTATTATTACTATTTTTTTATATTGCATGTACATTTGTTTTAATATGCTGCTCTACACTCCAAATGAATTTCCCTCCCAAGGGACATTAAAGTATTGTGATTGTGGTTAGAAAATGTATTTGACTTTTTTCAGCCATGGATACACCCCGTTTCGATGGTAACGAACTGTTCGCCATTTTGAGAAAATGTTAGCAATTTGGCAGAGTGCCATTCTTTATTGAACATGCAGAGCATTTGTTAAAATGTGTTTTTATTTTTAAATAATTTGTTTGTAAAGTGCAGAAAAACTTTGTTTTTGGCAACAAATACTGGTTTATCTTTCAAACTGTTGATTACTTAAAAAAGTATTGGTCATTGCACAGAGTCAAGTATGCTGAATGCAACATTCAAAACCTTATATGGATAACATCACTCCCAGAGATGTCCTTTTTTTCAAACGCAGACATTTTTGAAATGTTTTTGAAAAAAATACAGGCAGATTGCATAATGGATTTGTTTACTTTACTTAATATCAACACGCTTAATCCATGAATAAAGTCATTTAGAGATATGTAATTGTTATAAAAAATTAAACGTATTGACAGCGAACATACAAACGTATCATAATCTGGTAGAAAACCATTTTTAGTATTTTTGTCAAGAAGCACTATAAAAAATAAAATGAATACAATTTTATAATATTCACCAATTTAAACAATACTAAACATAGTTAAGAATTACTTTTATTTGATCAGGAACCAGCAGTCGGAGAACGGTGGGGTGAAAGTAATGTCAACAAAACAACTTTGTTCTGACAATGCCAGCGATAAACATAAAACGAGGGAGCATACCTCGAGTGATGAGTAGTCATAGTTGACAGGGAAGGCGAGAGCAGTGACAGGCACAACTTCATGAGGAACGTGTTGTGCTTCCTATCATAGGTCTCCTTGACTGTTGAACTTGACAAACATCAGGTAGATGGTGGCGATGGAACATGATATGAAGACAATCTTCATTGTTGTGTTGTATACTGAGGAGATATGTGTCCATGTCAGTAGATCCAGGTATCGTTTCATGAAGACTATTGCAAACATGATCTGAGATTTTCCCGAGATGCCTAAGAAGGAGGTATTGTTGTATAGCGCGGTGCTTTAAAAGTGAATTTACCAAAACATTTCAAATAAATTGATTTTGTCATGAAATTCATGTACAAAGAACAGTGTCAGTTCCAGTGTTTATACTGTTATAGATTATTACTAGCCATGACAAATGCATAACTGTATAGACGTTGGTTTGTACTTTGACCCACTTGCAGAATCCAGCAATTGAGTGTGCCACTACAGAATGATTCAGCAAATCTTCAAATGATACCTGTTTCAACGTTCTGCAGTGGAACAAGTTAACTAACTGCTAATTATAGACACTTGTTTCACGACGTGCACAATTTCCAATGTAGAAAATGCAGTGTCCTTTGTAACATCACAGTGATGCAATTGCTCAATGCCAATGGTTCGTTGTTTGCCTAATGACACGGAGATGTGCTAAAAACATCAGGTGGTGCCAACTCAGCAATTCCAACTTAAATCCGTGTTTACAAATTACATCAGCTTCAGACAGTTCAGTGCCTTTCTAAATCTAATGCAACGTGAAGTATCGTCTGTTATACACTAACTAACTCACTTGTGTACGTGTCAGCTCCGTTGAAACCTCTGCAGTGTTTGTGAAGCATGTCAGGCCATAGAGCACTGTCACTACATATTTGCAGTGAGCAGATGGTCCTTGGTCTGCTCCACATTCACACTGGGTCTCCAACACAATGCCGTCACTATTCAACAAGATGTCAACTTTATAGCTGACAGACTTCTGCATCTCGGCCCAGACAGGTGCACTAGTTGAAATGCGGAGACTGCGCATGAACCTGCAACAAATGTCACATAATGAGTAAGAAACACACTTTGTGTAGCAAACCTACAATATTCTGTCAAATAAGAACACGCAGAAAGAAGTACAGCAATAATTAAATCAAGGGGCCACTCACCTTTCCCGATACAGTCCTTTGCATTTTTCATCAAAGGAGGTGCAACTGTACGTTTTTGTGAGCGTCAGTCGGGTGGGTGGAATTGCAGGTTTTTTGTGAGCATCAAGGGGTGCAATGGAGGTCTAAAAATGCACCCACACAAAAAATCAACCATGCTATGGGTCTGACATGTATAAGGCTTGTTTTCTTTGGCGTTTTAGAAACTAGTATGAATTTTCAAAATAAATAATTTACACAATGCATGCCCATAACCTGGGGGTTTGGTGGGTGGATACATTCACAAAAGAAGCAAGAGTTCTGCTCAGGCCCTCAGCCAGAAATAATTTTTTGCCAGTCTTGAATTAATCAAAAGTGCCCCTAGCATGTGAATGGCTTACGTGGAAGCCATTCACGTTGATTGCAGCCATTATTGGTTAGTTGAGTTATTTTTTCAAAGAAAACCAGTTATTTGAGCCATTTATTTAATTAATACTGATCCATCTGATTTGTTTCACTAACCAATGATAGTCATTAATGTGGGCTCCTAGACTTGGAACTTAATCTAGATGCCAGCTGGCCCTCTCTAAATTCCACCAGTCTTATCAGTTGTAATTAACTATCTTGGCCAGTCATTTGCCAGTCTTAAAGACTGGCAGATGGGTCTCTGGCTAAGGCTAAAGCCCTTGGTCAGTACAGCTGTGGTCAGTACAGTGGTGGTCAGATCATTGGTGGTCAGTATAGTGATGGTCAGTACAGTGGAGATAAGTACAGTGGAGGTCTGTACAGCAGTGGTCAGTACATCGGTGGTCAGTATAGAGGTGGTCAGTACAGCAGTGGTCAGTACAGTGGTGGTCAGATCATTGGTGGTCAGTATAGTGATGGTCAGTACAGTGGAGATAAGTACAGTGGAGGTCTGTACAGCAGTGGTCAGTACATCGGTGGTCAGTATAGAGGTGGTCAGTACAGCAGTGGTCAGTGGGGAGATCAATAGACCAACGCAGTAGAGGTTTAAAACTGGGTCTATAAAACAGATTTTGCTAAATATTTTTTCAGTGTTGTATACAATTAAAAGGAATGACCCTAAGAAGTGAGTGGACATTAACCACAAGAGCTGTGGTGGTTCAGATGTCACAGATATGTGTCTCAGATTCCTTATTTATTCCTTTGATTGTTATCAACAGTAGAATACAAAGACTTTAACCTTCTCAGTTGCAGTTTAGGCAGAAATTGAAGGCTGATTTTCCAGATTACTCAGGAGCCTTTGACTGCAGTGCCCTTTCATGCCACCGCGCCCACACTTAGCCAGAGGCTGACACTGTTGTTATGTACCAGTCAGTCCAACTATTGCCCTTCTTCACAAGCAGGTAGATACACACTGCTATCACTGGTGAGGTGAAGAAACCAGGAATATGATTGGTGACAGCTGCATTACCACTGTATTCAGAATGACCAGCATCAGAAGCAGTAGCTTCAGTGTCACTCTCTCAAATGTTCTCATGTTTATGACATTATGTCAGCATAACTGGCAATGTCACATTCACCAGACACATTTTTATTACACATATTGATTATTCCAAGTACAGTGGAACCTTACTATTAAGGTCAGTGGAACCTCGCTATTAAGGTCAGTGGAACCTCACTATTAAAGTCAGTGGAACCTCGCTATTAAGGTCAGTAGAACCTCGCTATTAAGGTCAGTAGAACCTCGCTATTAAGGTCAGTGGAACCTCGATATTAAGGTCAGTGGAACCTCGCTATTAAGGTCAGTGGAATCTCGCTATTAAGGTCAGTGGAACCTCGCTATTAAGGTCAGTGGAACCTCACTATTAAGGTCAGTGGAACCTCGCTATTAAGGTCAGTGGAACCTCGCTATTAAGGTCAGTGGAACCTCGCTGTTAAGGTCATCCTCTGGACTGGGCAGAAATGACCTGATAGATGAGGTGACTTTGTTAGCAACATTAAAGGAAATAAAAACAAGGCATTAGCTAAAATCTGTTTTCCATGTGTACAGAAAGTTTAATATTGCATGTAACATTCGAGAACATTTAAAAAATACAGAAAAATACATTTGTAGCATAAATTCGATTTTAAACCCGTCTGTGTAGCGATTCTCGCGGAAAATAAAAATTTAATGAGCTAGGCGATCATGTGGTATCTTAACGTCACACATGACTCACACTCGCAGCAGGCCGACCCTTTCTATGCATTCAGAGCATGTTTACATGGATAATGTTGGGGTCGAAACGAGCGTCAGAATGAGTTGTTATGCAATAATCCGATGTAATACAAACACTAGTCATCATAGAGGAACAAGCAGTTATCTTACGGTTCCACATGAATTCAATTTTATTCAAAACAATGAATGCGAATGAGCCTACAAGTCTCGAGCTTGGCCCTGCCCCTGGGCTCGTTTTCAGAAAAATTATATCGAATGCAACCAACGGGAGATAATGTACACCAATATACATACATAGCAAACATATATCGTATCCAGCTACAGAAAGTAACGTGTAAAATCTCATAATATCACTAGAATATCAATGTATGAAGGAGGAGTTGTACAATTTATTATAACAACTGAAATCAGTCAAAGAATTTCTGTCAGCCTTGATAGCTCAGTTGGTAAACGCGTTGGTTCCTTGGTGTCTGTTTTACAATCGGGCGACGCCGGCTCAATCCTGACAGCATGCAAACTGTTGATTTTCTTTACACTTTTTTGTTTATGTTTTCACAAAGTAATATAAACCAAATAATTTAGTATACTATGATGCACTGTTTGTAAATACTTTTTTTATATTTTTGTAGTAATTATTTATTCGCCACAAAAATGAAAATATGGTCATTATATACAACGATGTTTCTAAATTGTATTTATCCAGACAGATCACAATCTGTTTTCACATATATAATTACAATATATTACTGTACAATATATTTATAATTAATAAATTAGATATCCATTACATTATATTTGTTTGGATAAATAAAATTTAGAAACATCGTTATATAATGACCATATTTTCATTTTTGTGGCGAATAAATAATTACTACAAAATAAACATTATTTACAAACAGTGCATCATAGTATACTAAATGATTTGGTTTATATTACTTCGTGAAAAAAAAAAAACAGTGTAAAGAAAATCAATGCATGCTTTCAGGATTGAACCGGCGTCGCCCGATTATAAAATATACGACAAGCAACCAACGCGCCTACCCACTGAGCTAGCAGGACCAGCGGAAACTCTCAGACTGATTTAAGTTGTTATGGTAAATTGTACAACTCCTTCATATATCGATATTCTAGTGATATTATGAGATTATACACGTTACTTTATGTAGCTGGATACAATATATGTTTGCTATGTATGTTTATTGGTGTAGATTATCTCCCGTTGGTTGCATTCGATATGATTATTCTTAAAACGAGCCCAAGCTCGGCGAAACCTAGTCGACTTGTAGGCCCATTCGCATACGTTGTTTTGAATAAAATTGGATTCATGTGGAACCGTAAGATAACTGCTTGTTCCTCTATGATGACTAGTGTTTGTATTACGTCGGAAAATTGCACAATAACTCATTCTGACGCTCGTTTCGACCCAAAAGCTATACTTGTAAACAAGGTCTGAATGCATGGAAAGGGTCGGCCTGATGCGAGTTTGAGTCATAAGTGACGTCACATCTCGGCATCCTGAAAAGCGCACCAAAAATATGCATATTCGAAAATGTCCGGTTGTACAGCATAAAATGTGGAATTTCTAATTCATTGAATTTTTTTGATTTTTTTTGCTTGGTGGACGTGGAAATAGATAGCAGGATGTAATATAACATAAATTCAAGCAATAGATGTTTTTATTCCCTTTAATTTCCTATACTTTACACTTCCATAATTTGGGAGCCTTCTAGTGTAAGCGTACGTGTGAGGTGGCTGTATTACAGAGGTGACCATCACGCAAGGTTTGACTGTATCTCATGTGGGTCCCACATGAGATACAGTCAAACCAGTTGCAACATCATTGGTTTCTTGCTCCATTTGCACAAGTCTTCAATGTTATTATTAACTCGCAATTACCAACTATCAAACTAAAACTGATGCATCCCTGTTGCTACAGCCGACGTGTAGGCTGTTCCTCTGTTGATCAATACCTGTACCCCCTGTAATGTTGGCAGTGTTTGCCGTGTCGGTGGTATATGTCGGTCGGTATGTGTCAGTTGGTACACTGTGTATTGAGTCAGACCTGAGCAGCTAAACGTGGGATTTGTTGATGGATACCTCCATGAGTAGAATCCCTTGTTGAATGCAGCATTTGTTGTCGGGTTTGGTTGGACAAGAAAAATCAATCGGTCCTTGGTGTTACTGTGCCAACTGTAATGATGCTTGCAGTCAGAGTGAGTTTGATGTAGTACCACATGACCATATCATAGCTTTAAATAAATGAACAGTGCAATCACAATGCAAAAACAAAAAATTTGCTATACATTCTTCTGTTAGCATTTAGAGTTTGAATGCAAGCTTTGCCACAATAACATGTTCGCACATGCGCAGTCATTAAAATTGGCAATCTCCAAACAGGTCAATACTCCTGGGGTTTCTAGTTTTATGTCATCAATCAATCATAACGTGTAGACTGTAGAGTGTACTGAAAACATGGGTTGGTCGTAACTGTGGTTAAGGGATATGAACATACGGATGCACCAAATTGATTGTACTTAAAGTCATACATCAATACATGGAGAATCAATATGTTTATTTGTTTATTTATCAAACACATAATAGTACAGTTTATATTAATTAAAGTAATTCACAATGTTAGAGAAAGGGGTACACAAACACATGTAGATCACCATTCTTGGCACCTAACACACATCTCACAAACATATGTAGACTACCAGCAGACTCATAGCCCACAAACACAGCTAGCTTAGTGGTGTGTTACATTGGTCAAGCGGCATTACCAGACTGAAAGAGCAAGCATTGTCTGATAATGTATGCTGCTCTGAAGAGCTTAGTAGCTTTAGTTGCTGATGGTTGAAGAGCTATGTGTAGTCTGGCCCCTGTGTGACAGTCCATTAACCACCTAGGTACATGTCTGAGTGCCAACACAATGGAGAGTAACACACTCAGACCAGGGACTGGTACAGTGGAAACTCATTATTAAGGTCACCTTCTGGACTGGACCAAAGTGATCTGAATAGTGAAGTGACCGTATCAGTGGAACTAATTGTACTTGATAGAGTGCAATTAAAGCCTGACCTTTGTACTCCACATCCGTCCGTCCGCCTGTCCATCTGTCCGTCTGTCCGTCCGTTCGTCCGTCCGTCTGTCTGTGGAGTCATATATTCAGAAATCATGCATGTGTGAAGCAGAAATGTTGTATGTGATCTAGCGGACACATTGGGGTGGTTTGTAGATTTAGATTTTTAAAAATTTGTCTGGAGGGGTGGGGATGATTTAAAAAGTTTTAGTACAGGCAACTGTCTTTTTCCTCCGGTGATGATGGGTAACATGGCTTGTATATTTGTAGTTGTTTCCAGTACCCCGCAACATTCTATTAACTGACTGGTATGTACATGTATATATATATATATATATTGTGGTTACAATGTTATGGTCTTATGAGGTCTCATTTAACCATTCAGCCTTTTTCAGAACATTATCACCAAGCCGACCTTTCTATGCTGGCACTGAAGGTGGTCACTGCCAGGGTGCTTGTCGTCCTCGGTAGTTCTTTTTCGTCCCAAATTGAGATGGGACCGACATTAACATGATCTCTGAGACTATTTCTTACAAGACAAGTGACATTGTTTTAGTCTATATAGTAAATGTTTCTGTTTCAAACAGAGACAACTTCGCTCCGAAACAGAACAATCAGGAAGCTCTTCGCAAGGCTCATGACGCATTGCATCGACAGAGAGAGGATGTGTATCGTGAACGCGAGGCAGAGAAAGGTGAGTCAGGGGAAATACCCCAGGGTGTTACTCCTGGTCAACTCCTGCCCAACTTCTGGCACATGTCTAATGTTTCAATATATAAAATATAGCAACATAGCACCAAATCATTGTGACATTTCCTGGAAATTTCCATATTGTCAAAAGAAGCATTGAGGTTGTCTTTGTATGTTAGCTTTAGAAGCACCTCTAGGGTGATTTCAGGAAAGCTCTAGGAATGTTTGTTGTTACTTTCATCAGGAGAAAGACATGTTTTGTTTGTCAGTTTATCGCATTGAAGATGAGGATGAGTCGCTGCTTCAGTATCAGTACACGCGCAATGACGGGAAGGCTTACAGGGCCCCCAAAGGTAACGCCTGCCTCATTACCTTGCATACACAACCACCTAAGGCATGTTTGTGTTCAGCTAACTCTTACGTAGATGTTGACTAACTGGTTAATATTTGCATGATGTGCTAGTGCCAGTATCGTCAAACAAAGGTATTTGTGGACAATCTGGCGGCGTGTAATTAATCAACTGCCAAAGGGCTGATGCATTTTTACCTTACACCTGTTTTTAATATTTAAAAATGTGTTTAATCGTACTATTCTTTTTACAGTAAGTTTTATCCGTTTCATTGGCTGCTTTGTGTGACATGTTAATTAAGTCTCAGTTACACAGAGCTGCGATTGGTTGTATTACGATTTTGTTTGTGTCGCCTGCTCGTTTCTTATACAAATGTAGATAAGTTGGTTTTGCATCACTGAAGTGATTTGCCATGTGTCAGTACATGTACATGCGGCAAGTTTATATAATTATAAGAACTTATAATATTTTCCTTCAAAGCAGTGTGACTGCAGTAGTACCTCTGGACTCGGCCAAAGTCACCTCAAGTTGACTGCATTAGCACGTCTAATTTCATCTACTTTGTTGTTGCGGAAATAATTTGGGACTCTCCTAGGGTGACCCTAACTGCAAGGTGGCTGTATTACCGAGGTGATCGTAAAGCAAGATTCAACTGTATTTACTATTTAATTTGACCTGGTTTGTTTGATACATTATTATTCTTGAATCGTTTTCTCCTATGGAGATTCTGTGATTGTGCTTACTTGTCACTTGCTAAGTCTACTGCATGGCTGGAGTACGTATCTGGTTGTCTGGAGTCAGTCTTATTGCCCGCACTCTTCAGAGACTTAGCTGCTGTGATATTGATTGAGGCAGGGAGTCAAGCCCATACAACACACGTCTCTGGTGGTTGCAGCCTGCCAAAGGAGGCATTCCCAGACAACGCAGTTAAACTAACAGTTGTCTGCAGGTCATTGCACACTCTCATAGTTTTTATGTAACCAGCTCTTAATTTGAGTTCTCTTGCATGTTGCAACCAGGACCTAGACAGATTTTTGTCAGAATATCAAAACACAACACTTGTTCTGTCTTAATTTTTAATATATCTGATGATCTTCTAAATTTCAGCAAGAATACTATGTCTCAATAGGATAGTCCACACGGCTCATATCAACCGGCATTCGCGTGATCCAGCAAAAGTGGCGCCATCTACGTAAATGCGTGCTAGCAACACCATTCAGCGTGTTTTGACAGCTTAATCAACATTGGCCTGCATCTGTTGTTTTGCTCAGTTTGCATATAATAGTGGTCTGTCTGGATTAATGAACATTCAAAACATATTCTTCAAGTGGAATTATTTATGCTGAAAAAAATGAACTGAAGACACGTATAGATTGAATTAGGCCAACTTAATGACATGCAATTTGATTAATCACTGCGAGTAATTGTGTAGACATCCATAATCAAGTGTCGAATAATCACAGCAAACATGGCGGCCTCTGACTGCTAATTTAACAAAATATAATATAATATATAGTATAATTCGCAAATGTATTGAGTGCGACAACCCTTGATAACAATATTATGACTACTAACTAAATTACAAATAATGTTCAATTCACTATATGGGTGGGGGTAACTTTGCCCACCATATTAACTACTATATAAGGATATCAACTTATTTCCGCCCTAAAAACCCTGCGTACACCATTCATTTGAAGAAAAATCCCAATGGCAAAACCTTGTTAACTATGCAGGAAAAAGGGTAATACCTTTAGCCATTCTATTAAATATATTCATATATCTTCATTGACCAGGTCTGACCATATCATGGGCCAAAACAATTTGGGCATGGTTC
The DNA here is from genome assembly GCA_020002185.1 of Paraescarpia echinospica. Lineage (NCBI taxonomy): Eukaryota > Metazoa > Annelida > Polychaeta > Sabellida > Siboglinidae > Paraescarpia > Paraescarpia echinospica. The sequence goes on from CM034541.1 coordinate 34,134,758, forward strand.
AAAAATATCAACCTGGCTTAACCATATCATGCACCCAACAGAAGGTAGAGTACATAATCTAAGGTCTAAAATGTAAAAGCCCTTCTTCCACTCTGCCCTACAGGTAAAACATCACGGTCAACCAGATAGTCCCCCATTGCATGTCTCAGCGCTGTCCAAAAGCGTGGGGGAAATGTTCACCGAATCATGATTCAGTTAAAAATAATCCCCTCTTATCGCCCGTGGAAATTGCTTATTTTGACAGAAATTTAAAACTAATCAACATTTTTGTACAGCTATTACCTTTCTTTGTCTGTTGGGAACCTGAACTAGCTCTGGTCCGGGTTGTTTTTTTGACAATTTGTGCAGTTGATTGCTTTCGCTGGAAGCACGGTCGATATGAGCTGAGAGGGCTATCCTAGTGAGATATAGTATTCTTGATTTCAGTTTGATGTGGGTAAGTATGATGCGTTGAAAACAACTGCAGAAATTACACAATAAAGACAACAGAGTTTCATAGAGAGCTTGCTGTCGACGGGAGACACAACGTTATTTGCATGATTTTTTAACAATTTCTTCTTTCTAGGTTATGATTCTGATGATGAAAGTACAGAACATGATCGCCATCTAGTGGCTCACACACGTCGCCGGAATAAGGGTAAAAAATATGTGGCTGTTGCCTCGGATGACCCCGTTGATTACGCCTACTTCAAGGCCGTTTCTGACCGATACCACGGCCACAGCGAGGAAAGACGTCCACAGCAGCAAAGCCCGAAAATATCAAGGAGTGATCCAAACTTGAACCAGGAGTGTTACCCTGGAGGTGCGGTGGCTGTGGGGTCCACCCCCTACACGGATAATGTTAAGGATGAGTGCAGTATGCCCCGGTCGTCTCAGCGGAGTTGTCATGACAACTTCCCCGAGTCACCGTCGATCAGTCAGACTCGCAGCATGAGTTCAGGAGACATTGCAGGGGAGAGAAATGCCCACAGAGGGAGCTACAGTGACCAGAGTCGAAGCTCGGAGGACGTTGGCAAGGTGAACACGTATATACGTCAGCTGGCGGACGGAGGTATGCACACGTTTCATTCACTGTCGTGTGCGGTAGGGGCAGCAGTCATGGTCGCTCGGGGCTCGTCGTACAAACTCTAGTTGGTGGCATAGAGAAACTGTCTCACTCCTGCTTTCTGCATGCTTTGTGTTTATGCACTTCGCTTATTATTGCCGCCTTTTGCACTGTCTTTCCTCCTAGTTTCTCAACGGTGGTCATTTTGTTTCAAGTCTGTGGCTTCACAATGTATTTGCCAGCTGTTGATTGTCGCTCTTTTGTCTATGTTTATGATATACACTCCAGCTGCACATTTTGTTCTATGTACATTATTTTTTAGTTCTTAGATATGATTTGAATGGTTGTAGTAAGTCCTGTTGCATCGTGTCCTTGGAAATAATACAATATTGGTAAGTTACCCATCGTAACTGAAAGTATGAGTTTGATCCCAGCAGGTCACACTCCCATGTGTAAACACACACCAACTCACACACACTGTCTCTGTAAGCTTCAGTTAACAACTTCTACTGTGTATTATTAACTGGGTAAGAAAATATGTTTTGTTTTGTTTTCCATGTGAACTGAAGAGCATCACATAAATTTACAGGTTTTCATATGAACATACAGCATATATATGTGTGTGTGTGGTTATACAATTTTCTTTATATATCATGTTATCAACATGTTATCATTATCATTAGGTTTTTTAGTTTTGTTATAAATGATTTAATTAAGTAGTGCCGTAACTATCAATGATAAACACACATGCATGCAAGATAAACATAATATGTTGATTTTCCTCTATTTTGCAGCATTTATGCATCGTATACGATATACTATATGAACTCTTGGTCAAAGTTTGCATTTCTGCATGACTTGCATGAGGAACCATACGTATTTGCATGTGTACAGAATGATTATTGGATATGACGCAGTTTTATTGCATGACAGACTTAGTTCTGAGAGAGGACAAACTTGCATGAACATGTTCAATGCTTGTATGTTTATGATCATTTAAATATGACATGCTTAAATCTGTTGCAGTAAGTATTATGTATTGCACAAGCTCTCTAGATCCATGCCCTAAAAGAAATGTGTAAATTATGTTTTGTAAAATCCCTTAGATTCTTAGGATACTAAAGACATTATGATATATTTACCTTTAAAGTTTTCTGGGTGTCTTCTATGAGAAATTGAAACAATGTTAAAATTTCATGACATCACTACAGTTACACTTTTGAAAGTGTCTCCTCTGAGCTGATGGGAATCATAACTCAAACCAACTTCAAAACTAGTATGACAGACATAGTATTATTATTATCTATAAAGGGTTTAACCAATAGACCATATACACACAACGTATCATATCGGAATGACCATATGTACTGTGTTGGGACACTTAAAAATAATTACTTTTTTAGCTGTCTCAAAACATACGGTATACAAAAATAATTCTCCTAATCACTGTCCCAATACGTGGGGACACGAACGAATCCTGATGTCATGTTTGATTACCCTGGCTTTGTAACTTCACCATAGTTACCTTGTGTATTACAATGCTACTAACTATGTTTTGAGTGGATGAATGGCCCTATATCTCATGAAACAAATGTTTTATGTAGGGACTACATCCTCAGCCATGTGAAATGTTTAGTCTGTCTGGTACTAGTTTCCCACACTTGTTCAAAGACTGTTTATTGAGTGACAGCTTGTACTGTATTTAACTGCAGTACCACCCATCAGGCATGGGTTAATTTCAATTGTTAATGTATTAATTCAGTTAACTTAATTTAATTCATAAATTGTCTCCGGAGACACAAATTAATTTAATTAATTAACTTTTCAGGAAGAGGTTAATTTAATTTTAAAACTAATAGATATAATTAGCTTCGATGATTTTATGACAAAATTCCAAAAAATAAATGTGAAAAGTGAACACAATTTTGGTAATACAATATTTAACTTAAATTCTCTAAATGATCTCAAGATTCTGAGATATTTGTACAATGTAATTGTGCTTTATTAGCACTAGCAGGCTTGCCCTGTTAGACATTTCTTCCAGTGGTGATTTTTAGGGTGTCTCAAAACATAGGGTGTCCCAATACATACGGTCATTACAGTACATACTCGGTTTAGAAAATTATTGTATGTATATATAATTCTTGCGTCAGTCCATAAGTGGCAGCACCAGAATCCACAAGATGGCGAATAATATAGAATTTCGTTGACGCGCACATGCCTTGTTGATAACAATGATTACAGTAACTCAATCTCGTACAAAACATGATACAACATGTATCTAGATCGATCAAAGAATCGCAGCTGTGTTTACATGATGACACCATATTGACATTAGAAGCTCCATACCCGTCAGGTCATGCATCACCTTCCTTGGAATTACATTATGATACATGTAGTCTATACTGGGTGGTCAATATGTTATGATAGATGTAGTGTATACTGGGTGGTCAGTACGTTATGATAGATGTCTATACTGGGTGGTTAGTATGTTATGATAGATGTAGTCTATACTGGGTGGTCAGTACATTATGATAGATGTAGTCTATACTGGGTGGTCAGTACGTTATGATAGATGTAGTCTATACTGGGTGGTCAGTACGTTATGATAGATGTAGTCTATACTGGGTGGTCAGTACATTATGATAGATGTAGTCTATACTGGGTGGTTAGTATGTTATGATAGATGCAGTCTATACTGGGTGGTCAGTACATTATGATAGATGTAGTCTATACTGGGTGGTTAGTATGTTATGATAGATGTAGTCTATACTGGGTGGTCAGTACATTATGATACATGTAGTCTATACTGGGTGGTCAGTACATTATGATAGATGTAGTCTATACTGGGTGGTCAGTATGTTATGATAGATGTAGTCTATACTGGGTGGTTAGTACGTTATGATAGATGTAGTCTATACTGGGTGGTCAGTACATTATGATAGATGTAGTCTATACTGGGTGGTTAGTATGTTATGATAGATGTAGTCTATACTGGGTGGTCAGTACATTATGATAGATGTAGTCTATACTGGGTGGTTAGTATGTTATGATAGATGTAGTCTATACTGGGTGGTCAGTACGTTATGATAGATGTAGTCTATACTGGGTGGTCAGTACATTATGATAGATGTAGTCTATACTGGGTGGTCAGTACGTTATGATAGATGTAGTCTATACTGGGTGGTCAGTATGTTATGATAGATGTAGTTTATACTGTATCAGATGATTTGTAACATATTTGGGTGGTCAGTGCATTATGATAGATGTAGTCTACTGTATCAGATGATCTGTAACATATTTGGGTGGTCAGTACATTATGATAGATGTAGTCTATACTGTATCAGATGATTTGTAACATATTTGGGTGGTCAGTATGTTATGATAGATGTAGTCTATACTGTATCAGATGATTTGTAACATATTTGGGTGGTCAGTACGTTATGATAGATGCAGTCTATACTGTATCAGATGATTTGTAACATATTTGTGTGGTCAGTACATTATGATAGATGTAGTCTATACTGTATCAGATGATTTGTAACATATTTGGGTGGTCAGTATGTTATGATAGATGTAGTCTATACTGTATCAGATGATTTGTAACATATTTGGGTGGTCAGTACGTTATGATAGATGTAGTCTATACTGTATCAGATGATTTGTAACATATTTGGGTGGTCAGTACGTTATGATAGATGTAGTCTATACTGTATCAAATGATTTGTAACATATCTGGGTGGTCAGTATGTTATGATAGATGTAGTCTATACTGTATCAGATGATTTGTAACATATTTGGGTGGTCAGTACGTTATGATAAATGTAGTCTATACTGTATCAGATGATTTGTAACATATTTGGGTGGTCAGTATGTTATGATAGATGTAGTCTATACTGTATCAGATGATTTGTAACATATTTGGGTGGTCAGTACGTTATGATAGATGTAGTCTATACTGTATCAGATGATTTGTAACATATTTGGGTGGTCAGTACGTTATGATAGATGTAGTCTATACTGTATCAGATGATTTGTAACATATTTGGGTGGTCAGTACGTTATGATAGATGTAGTCTATACTGTATCAGATGATTTGTAACATATCTGGATGGTCAGTATGTTATGATAGATGTAGTCTATACTGTATCAGATGATTTGTAACATATTTGGATGGTCAGTATGTTATGATAGATGTAGTCTATACTGTATCAGATGATTTGTAACATATTTGGATGGTCAGTATGTTATGATAGATGTAGTCTATACTGTATCAGATGATTTGTAACATATTTGGATGGTCAGTATGTTATGATAGATGTAGTCTATACTGTATCAGATGATTTGTAACATATTTGGATGGTCAGTATGTTATGATAGATGTAGTCTATACTGTATCAGATGATTTGTAACATATTTGGATGGTCAGTATGTTATGATAGATGTAGTCTATACTGTATCAGATGATTTGTAACATATTTGGGTGGTCAGTATGTTATGATAGATGTAGTCTATGCTGTATCAGATTGATTTGTAACATATTTGGGTGGTCAGTGCGTTATGATAGATGTAGTCTATACTGTATCAGATGATTTGTAACATATTTGGGTGGTCAGTACGTTATGATAGATAGTAGTATCTATAACTGTCATCAGATGATCTGTAACATATTTGGGTGGTCAGTAAGTTATGATAGATGTAGTCTGTGCTGTATCAGATGATTTGTAACATATTTGGGTGGTCAGTACGTTATGATAGATGTAGTCTATACTGTATCAGATGATTTGTAACATATTTGGATGGTCAGTACGTTATGATAGATGTAGTCTATACTGTATCAGATGATTTGTAACATATTTGGGTGGTCAGTACGTTATGATAGATGTAGTCTATACTGTATCAGATGATTTGTAACATATTTTGGTGGTCAGTACGTTATGATAGATGTAGTCTATACTGTATCAGATGATTTGTAACATATTTGGGTGGTCAGTATGTTATGATAGATGTAGTCTATACTGAATCAGATGATTTGTAACATATTTGGGTGGTCAGTACGTTATGATAGATGTAGTCTATACTGTATCAGATGATTTGTAACATATTTGGATGGTCAGTACGTTATGATAGATGTAGTCTATACTGTATCAGATGATCTGTAACATATTTGGGTGGTCAGTACGTTATGATAGATGTAGTCTATACTGTATCAGATGATCTGTAACATATTTGGGTGGTCAGTACGTTATGATAGATGTAGTCTATACTGTATCAGATGATTTGTAACATATTTGGATGGTCAGTACGTTATGATAGATGTAGTCTATACTGTATCAGATGATTTGTAACATATTTGGATGGTCAGTACGTTATGATAGATGTAGTCTATACTGTATCAGATGATTTGTAACATTTGGGTGGTCAGTACGTTATGATAGATGTAGTCTATACTGTATCAGATGATTTGTAACATATTTGGGTGGTCAGTACGTTATGATAGATGTAGTCTATACTGTATCAGATGATTTGTAACATATTTGGGTGGTCAGTACGTTATGATAGATGTAGTCTATACTGTATCAAATGATTTGTAACATATTTTGGTGGTCAGTATGTTATGATAGATGTAGTCTATACTGTATCAGATGATTTGTAACATATTTGGGTGGTCAGTATGTTATGATAGATGTAGTCTATACTGTATCAGATGATTTGTAACATATCTGGGTGGTCAGTACGTTGTGATAGATGTAGTCTATACTGTATCAGATGATTTGTAACATATCTGGGTGGTCAGTATGTTATGATAGAAGTAGTCTATACTGTATCAGATGATTTGTAACATATCTGGGTAGTCTATACTGTATCAGATGATTTGTAACATATTTGGGTGGTCAATATGTTATGATAGATGTAATCTACACTGTATCAGATGATTTGTAACATATTTGGGTGGTCAGTATGTTATGATAGATGTAGTCTACACTGTATCAGATGATGTGTAACATATTTGGATGGTCAGTAAGTTATGATAGATGTAGTCTATACTGTATCAGATGATTTGTAACTTATTTGGATGGTCAGTAAGTTATGATAGATGTAGTCTATACTGTATCAGATGATTTGTAACATATTTGGGTGGTCAGTATGTTATAATAGATGTAGTCTATACTGTATCAGATGATTTGTAACATATTTGGGTGGTCAGTACGTTATGATAGATGTAGTCTATACTGTATCAGATGATTTGTAACATATTAGGGTGGTCTGTACGTTATGATAGATGTAGTCTGTACTGTATCAGATGATTTGTAACATATTTGGGTGGTCAGTACGTTATGATAGATGTAGTCTATATTGTATCAGATGATTTATAACATATTTGGGTGGTCAGTACGTTATGATAGATGTAGTCTATACTGTATCAGATGATTTGTAACATTTTTGGATGGTCAGTAAGTTATGATAGATGTAGTCTATACTGTATCAGATGATTTGTAACATATTTGGGTGGTCAGTAAGTTATGATAGATGTAGTCTATACTGTATCAGATGATTTGTAACATATTTGGGTGGTCAGTATGTTATGATAGATGTAGTCTATACTGTATCAGATGATTTGTAACATATTTGGGTGGTCAGTACGTTATGATAAATGTAGTCTATACTGTATCAGATGATTTGTAACACATTTGGGTGGTCAGTATGTTATAATAGATGTAGTCTATACTGTATCAAATGATTTGTAACATATTTGGGTGGTCAGTATGTTATGATAGATGTAGTCTATACTGTATCAAATGATTTGTAACATATTTGGATGGTCAGTATGTTATAATAGATGTAGTCTATACTGTATCAAATGATTTGTAACATATTTGGGTGGTCAGTATGTTATGATAGATGTAGTCTATACTGTATATAATGATTTGTAACATATTTGGATGGTCGGTATGTTATAATAGATGTAGTCTATACTGTATCAAATGATTTGTAACATATTTGGGTGGTCAGTATGTTATGATAGATGTAGTCTATACTGTATCAAATGATTTGTAACATATTTGGATGGTCAGTATGTTATAATAGATGTAGTCTATACTGTATCAAATGATTTGTAACATATTTGGGTGGTCAGTATGTTATGATAGATGTAGTCTATACTGTATATAATGATTTGTAACATATTTGGATGGTCAGTATGTTATAATAGATGTAGTCTATACTGTATCAGATGATTTGTAACATATTTGTGTGGTCAGTATGTTATGATAGATGTAGTCTATACTGTATCAGATGATTTGTAACATATTTGGATGGTCAGTATGTTATAATATATGTAGTCTATACTGTATCAGATGATTTGTAACATATTTGGGTGGTCGGTATGTTATGATAGATGTAGTCTATACTGTATCAGATGATTTGTAACATATTTGGATGGTCGGTATGTTATGATAGATGTAGTCTATACTGTATCAGATGATTTGTAACATATTTGGATGGTTAGTATGTTATAATAGATGTAGTCTATACTGTATCAAATGATCTGTAACATATTTGGGTGGTGAATATGCTATGATAGATGTAGTCTATACTGTATATAATGATTTGATGATAAAACTGAATGGAAAAGATGCCTTTAAACAATTATTCATTAAGTTTGTTAAATGAGTCCATACTTGTGGCATTTTGTGCAATCATTATCTGTGTGCCTGTCAAGTCTACTTATGCCTGGCTTTGTGCTCAAGATATTGAAGTTTTGCTTTGTTCCAGTAATGGAAATTGAACTAATTTTCTAATGCATTTTGTTGAAATTTCTTCTGTTGCATATCTCAGTTTGTATATATATATATATATATATATATATATATGTTTTTTACACATGCACACGCACAGGAATTTTTAATGCATTTTGTTGAAATTTCTTCAGTTGCGTATCTCAGTTTGTATATATATATATATGTACATATATATATATGTTTTTTACACACGCACATGCACAGGAATTTCCGTTTGTGATTGTAGAAATGAAAGCACTGGATTTATAACCATACATGTTCTACTGATAGAATGTTTCATATAGCAAAGGTGAGGGGCTCCGGTTAAAAAATATCAGCTTCATGTAGTATCATGTCTTGAGATCACCTCTAAATGACCAAGTCTACTGACCTCAAGTTGGGCGAGCATGAAATGGCTGTAGAGTATGGTGGTGAGAAGTCGTACTTGTAGAGTATGACTCTGAGGTCGTGGTTGTAGAGTATAACTCTGAGGTCGTGGTTGTAGAGTATGACTCTGAGGTCGTGGTTGTAAAGTATGATTCTGTGGTCGTGGTTGAAAAGTATGACTGAGGTTGTGGTTGAAAAGTATGACTCTGAGGTCGTGGTTGTAGAGTAAGACTGAGGTCGTGGCTATAGAATATGACCTCGGGTCGTGGTTGTAGAGTATGACCCTAAGGTCGTGGTTGTAGAGTATGATTCTGAGGATGAGGAGACAGAAGACTTGCTGGACAAGCAGTACGGAGACAGTGGCCCAGTCGATATCCCAGAGCTGAGTCGACCCCCGGTCAACAGAAGTTCTCAGGTGAGGGAATGAGGGTGTGACGGTGGGTGGGTGGGTGGGTGGGTGCGTGAGTGAGTGAGTGGGTGAGTGAGTGGGTGGGATGGTGGGTGGGTGGGTGAGTGAGTGGGTGGGTGGGTGGGTGGGTGGGTGGGTGAGTGAGTGAGTGAGTGAGTGGGACGGTAGGTGGGTGGTGAGCGAGTGGGTGAGTGAGTGAGTGAGTCAAACACGTATGCACACACAGGTAGTTGTGATATTGTGTATGATGTTAGCATTGCTTACCTGCAAGAGTAATTCTCATTGGTTCTCTGTTTTCAATTCTACAACAGTGCTTTCAACATTGATGAAAAATCCTTTCTATCCATTGGCCAGTTTTATTGTGATGTAAGATAGAGAGTATTGTGTGTGCGTGCGTGCGTGCGTGCGTGCGTGCGTGCATGGGTGCGTGCGTGCGTGCGTGCGTGCGTGCGTGCGTGAGTGAGTGAGTGAGTGTTGATATAATATTAGCTGTTATTGTTTTGTGATTAAACATGGCATGTGTAAGTACGTTGAAGTGGGTGTTGGTGTTCAGTCAGTTGTACCAAGTCATTTCCTGTTGTTGCAGGCAGAAAAAAGGCGTTCTAAGACTCGGGAAGGTAAGATGTAAATGTATATACATGTACATACGTATATATATATATATATATTTGAATATATATATATACAGTGTATATATATAATATGATGTACGTATACAAGTATTTATAATATGTATGCATATGATACAACCAACATTGCCCTTAGAATGTTGACTAATGTTTCACCATGTCCTGCAGTCATTTGTTTTAGAAACTAACCCCAGTTTCTGCCAGTTGTAGAAACTAACCCATGTCCTTGTACTGTTTCTGTCAGTTGTACAAACTAACCTATGTCCTTGTACTGTTTCTGTCAGTTGTACAAACTAACCTATGTCCTTGTATTGTTTCTGTCAGTTGTACAAACTAACCCATGTCCTTGTACTGTTTCTGCTAGTTGTACAAACTAACCCATGTCCTTGAACTGTTTCTGCCAGTTATAGAAACTAACCCGTCCTTGTACTGTTTCTGGCAGTTGTACAAACCAACCCATGTCCTTGTACTGTTTCTGTCAGTTGTTGTAGAAACTAACCCATGTCCTTGTACTATTTCTGTCAGTTGTTGTAGAAACTAACCCTTGTCCTTGTACTGTTTCTGTCAGTTGTTGTAGAAACTAACCCATGTCCTTGTACTATTTCTGTCAGTTGTTGTAGAAACTAACCCTTGTCCTTGTATTGTTTCTGTCAGTTGTTGTAGAAACTAACCCATGTCTTTGTACTGTTTCTGTCAGATGTTGTAGAAACTAACCCATGTCCTTGTACTGTTTCTGTCAGTTGTAGAAACTAACCCATGTCCTTGTACTGTTTTTGTCAACTTTGTAGAAACTAACCTTTGTACTGTTTCTGTCAGTTGTTGTAGAAACTAACCCATGTCCTTGTACTGTTTCTGTTACTGCTTGCCTCACTATCTCTACTCGTCCATACACAACCTCGGTAAGTTCTCTCGTTCCGATGCTATATTTGTTCTATTCATGTTACATAGTAACTATCTTATAGCTTGTAACCTCTGTCTTTATACGTATTGGGGCTGTTTCCTCGTCCTCATTTTGGTTTCTTATGTTTCTCTATATACTTTGTGGAGAAGTTTCTTATTGTGGTTTCTATGAGTTACACAATAGAATGTTGTTGAGGTTCATCTAACATTGAAATGTTGTACAGTAATCATAAGCATGAATGATGTAGTGATGATGTTGGACTAGAGTCGCAGACCAGACAGATTCATCACTGCTACATATGTTAACTCTGTGTAGATGCTAAATGGTTGTCGTATCCCGCATTCACTTCATATAACATCAGGAGATCATGTCTTGCAGGATTCGAAAGGTCGATTAAGTGCTTGCGTTGTAACAACAAGAAATGCTTGTGAATTAATTGGCTAAAGGTAGTACGTGAAATTTGTGAATATCACATTGCTGTAATAGTTACATGCAACATCAGGTCAGGAATTTGATACCCATGTCAAGAACTAGGACAGTTCAATTTATTTTGAACATTTAAAAATATTACAATGAATCATGAAGATTATGATAAATGTTGCTATGTGATTATAAAGATGACACTGAACATTTCTATAAACTTTTCGCAATGTTGTTCCTAGTGTTAAATTCGCAAACGTCTCACCTGGAAGTCATTGGAAACCCTTTAGATAGCTTGCTGCATCTTCAGTAGCTCACTGGCTGTAGGCAGCTCATTTAATGATAATTTCTGCTACATATAGCTTTGCACATTTACCTTTGGCTGTCTAAGCTTCCCCGTGACACTCTGGAATCATGTTATGTATCTTGTTATATGTATGTATGTCTTTTCCAGTTTTGATCAACGACCCTGATGACCATACAGTGCTGATAGAGGGCGTTCTCTTCCGCGCTCGCTACCTTGGCTCGACGCAGCTCATCTCTGATGGTCACCCGTCGAAGTCAATGCGTATGATGCAAGCCCAGGAGGCTGTTGGCAGGATCAAGGTATGACACTGGCGCCCTCTATGAGACAATTTGACAACTAATATGGTGGCGCCCCTGTGTGGCTCAAACATGTGTTATATGACATACTTTGGCGTCAACGCAGTTCCCGAATGCTCACTAACCAATGTGTAAATATTGTGACTACTCAATGCCATGATTGGTAAATTTATATTTGTTATACACTCGTCAATAAAATATAGTGGCACCTCGCTTTATAATCACCTCGGTAATACAGCCACCTTGCAACTAAGGTCACCCTAGGAGAGTCCCAGATTATTAATACATATAGTATAGTATAGGATATTAGCCCCACTAATAAGGTCACCTCACTATTCAAGTCACTTTTGTCCTGTCCCAACAGTGACCTTAATAGGGAGGTTCCCTATTGTGAAGTGTAACTGAGACGGCATTATAAGATTGTGTATTTGGTTGTGTAGTGTAGAGAAGTCTGTCAGGCAGGTAGATGGCTTCGCAGGTTTGAAGCATGTCTGGTTTGGTGACGTGCCAGAGTTGTGACAAACGTACCGGTGAGCTGTATCACAGAGACCACTGACAGGCCTACGTTTGTCACATAAGTGTATCACAGAGACCACTGACAGACCTACGTTTGTCACATAAATGTATCACAGAGACCACTGACAGACCTACGTTTGTCACATAAGTGTATCACAGAGACCACTGACAGACCTACGTTTGTCACATAAGTGTATCACAGAGACCACTGACAGACCTACGTTTGTCACATAAGTGTATCACAGAGACCACTGACAGACCTACGTTTGTCACATAAGTGTATCACAGAGACCACTGACAGACCTACGTTTGTCACATAAGTGTATCACAGAGACCACTGACAGACCTACGTTTGTCACATAAGTGTATCACAGAGACCACTGACAGACCTACGTTTGTCACATAAGTGTATCACAGAGACCACTGACAGACCTACGTTTGTCACATAAGTGTATCACAGAGACCACTGACAGACCTACGTTTGTCACATAAGTGTATCACAGAGACCACTGACAGACCTACGTTTGTCACATAAGTGTATCACAGAGACCACTGACAGACCTACGTTTGTCACATAAGTGTATCACAGAGACCACTGACAGACCTACGTTTGTCACATAAGTGTATCACAGAGACCACTGACAGACCTACGTTTGTCACATAAGTGTATCACAGAGACCACTGACAGACCTACGTTTGTCACATAAGTGTATCACAGAGACCACTGACAGACCTACGTTAGTCACATAAGTGTATCACAGAGACCACTGACAGACCTACGTTTGTCACATAAGTATATCACAGAGACCACTGACAGACCTACGTTTGTCACATAAGTGTATCACAGAGACCACTGACAGACCTACGTTTGTCACATAAGTGTATCACAGAGACCACTGACAGACCTACGTTTGTCACATAAGTGTATCACAGAGACCACTGACAGACCTACGTTTGTCACATAAGTGTATCACAGAGATCACTGACAGACCTACGTTTGTCACATAAGTGTATCACAGAGATCACTGACAGACCTACGTTTGTCACATAAGTGTATCACAGAGACCACTGACAGACCTACGTTTGTCACATAAGTGCTTGTTTCTGCTGTTTGGGAAAGGTACATGGGCTAGTAAAAAGAGAAATCTCTTCATGTTACAACTGCGATGGCTACAGTGAAAGAATAACGAGACTAACCTAGGTTTACTAGTACTATGAAGTGTTTGAGACAAGTTTATTGTTGAAAATTACGTGTGCTTCCTGGGTATACCTATATCAGACGTGCCACTTTTGATTGAAATCTGTATTTTCTCAACTTCTATTTAAAGCCATATCATTCTGTATGCATTTCTTTCATTGGCTAACTGACCTGTATTGCAGTCCAGTTCCGATCAAGCAAACTAATTTCTAGTGTTAATCCGCATAGCATCAAAACATTGTTCTTTGACCACTGTAGTTTGTTGCTACATGTTATAGTTGTGTATAGAGCATGTAAGTAAAAAAAACATTTGAAACAAATTCCTATTAAAACTCTAAAAATCCCCCAAATCCTTATTGTATGCAGGAAATCTGTAAGATTTGCAGACTGACAGGTGTGTATGTTAGTGTGTAATATGTTTGTGTGGTGACTGACAGGTGTGCAAGTTAGTGTGTAGTCTGTGTGTGTGGTGACTGACAGGTATGTATGTTAGTGTGTAGTCTGTGTGTGTGGTGACTGACAGGTGTGTATGTTAGTGTGTAGTGTGTGTGGCAAACTGACAGGTGTGTATGTTAATGTGTAGTCAATGTGTAGTGACTGACAGGTGTGCATGTTAGTGTGTAGTCTGTGTTTGGTGTGCATGTTAGTGTGTAGTCTGTGTGTGGCAGACAGACAGATGTGTGTGTTAGTGTGTAGTCTGTGTGTGTGGTGACTGACGGGTGTGCAAGTTAGTGTGTAGTCTGTGTGTGTGGTGATTGACAGGTGTGCATGTTAGTGTGTATTCTGTGTGTGGTGACTGACAGGTGTGTATATTAGTGTATAGTTTGTGTGACAGACAGACAGGTGTGTATATTAGTGTGTAGTGGTGAGTGACAGACTGATAGGTGTGTATATTTGTGTGTAGTTGGTGTGTGACAGACAGACAAATGTGTATATTAGTGTGTAGTTGGTGTGTGACAGACTGACAGGTGTGTATATTAGTGTGTAGTTGGTGTGTGGCAAACTGACAGGTGTGTACGTTAGTGTGTAGTTGGTGAGTGACAGACTGACAGGTGTGTATATTAGTGTGTAGTTGGTGTGTGACAAACTGACAGGTGTGTACGTTAGTGTGTAGTTGGTGAGTGACAGACTGACAGGTGTGTATGTTAGTGTATAGTTGGTGAGTGACAGACTGGCAGGTGTGTATGTTAGTGTGTAGTTGGTGAGTGACAGACTGACAGGTGTGTATGTTAGTGTGTAGTTGGTGTGTTCTCATGTAGGCTAACTCTGTTCTTCCCCGGTCTGCTCCCACATTCTCTCAATCTCTCCCTAAACAAGGCCTCGGTAAGTTTCTCCGTCTAGATGTACTTGTGTGTTTGTGA
Source organism: Paraescarpia echinospica (assembly GCA_020002185.1). Classification (NCBI taxonomy): domain Eukaryota; kingdom Metazoa; phylum Annelida; class Polychaeta; order Sabellida; family Siboglinidae; genus Paraescarpia; species Paraescarpia echinospica. The sequence continues at coordinate 34,150,008 of CM034541.1, forward strand.
TCAGTACCGTCTGTGTCCACTCACATATGCACGCACATTTGCACGCTCGCATGTCACCCTCCTGTCTCATACACCTAAAGATGTGTTGTTGTACCAAGATGTAGTGAAATGGGATCATTACTTACCCCGGGGTAGTGTGAAATGCCCTCAGTCATGTTGTCTTACAGCCCTTTAGTTACATTCCAGGTTCACGTGCTTTGTCATAGTAATCTGTAGTATTTAAAAAATCGTTTTCAAACTCCCGCATTTCCAAAAATCTTGCTCCTGTTTTATTGCAGTTATCCATATTAGTGAATTACTGTAGGCTAAATGGTGAGATAAACTGACTGTGTGTTGGGTTAATTGATTATTTACTGTGTAGGTTCTCCAGTAAATTGATTTGTGGCTTTGTTATATTTTTCTAGTAAATATTAAGAAAATGACAATTAAGAATGAAATGTTTAGTTCAGCTATAAATGTTTAAAATCACGCAATGTGATAATTTATGGTCACATTGCAAGAGAGTATTTGTTTAAAGGTCAACTTTTGCCCCCAAAAATGCAGACTAAATTGTTGGAGTTAATGTTCTTATAGTTGGATAGTATGTAAGAAATATTATAATTGAAATAAAAAATATCCCCATCCCGATTTTGATATCATATAAACATGCACTGATGTGTGTTTTGAAGGTTTCTTTATTGATCATTTGTATAATTTCTTTGAATGGATAGATAATTTTGTTTGGGTTGTTATTATTTGACATATTTACCTATAAAAAAAATACAGAGCGAGTTTCTTGAGAGGTAAATATGTCAAATAATAAATAAATAAATATTGATTGATTTCATTTTTGAGATAATTTTTCATTAATTAATTTACATCATCTCCCTCCCATATGTTGATGTGTTCTCCCTATTTTTCGCATGCATTGCTGTAATGTCGTCCACAAGTAACACACATGCACTACTCTATATGTACAATACATGATTGCTGTCGTATGTGAAGTTACGAAATGTCAGATGCCAAGTTCATGTTGTAATAATTGTATACTTGTCTGGTAAACTTTCTTCATTTCTCTATCACATAACATATTTGTTCTATGCATATATATTAATTTATTCAGTTACATTTACTAGAATGTGTAATCTGGGTTATCACATTATAATTTCAATCATTCCTTGCTTATCTATTTTGACATTTGTCGGGGCTTAACAGTTGTGTTGTGACATCAGTGGTTTTGCATCGCTTACAAATCTCACCGAAGTCACACGACCCTTTCTCTACCCTACCCTCCACTTCACATTTGTAACTCAATCATTTCTTTCTTTTTTAATGCCAGACCCTCGGTAAATTGCATTTTGGCCAAAAATACCAGGTACTAGTATATATCTGTGGTGTTCAGTACTTCTGACTAGCGTGTTTGTTAAATTGAATAAGACCGTTTTGTACTTCCTTCACCGTCTTATGTTTCATCTGTACGTCTTCTTTTCAAGTGTATGTCCAGCACAGGAGTTTCTTTTACTTTCACTGTACTCTTCACCAGTTTTACTTTTGTGTCATGCTTATATGTTATTTTAGTTTGAGTATTTCATTTTGTTGTGTACGGTAATCTTTGTACAGTGTCGCATTTATATTGGTTTTGAACCAGACCTCTATTAGGTGACAGTATATTTGTTTTTTACCTTTGCTATTTGCGGAATGTTATTATTTCCAAGGAATTGTAGTGTTAATTTTATTCAACTTTTTTGCTACTTCAGACATTTTCTAAATGATTTTACTCTTCAATTTCTTTGGTTTATATTTAATTGTCTGACAGGCTATTTTCACAGACATGACAAGTTACGAAACAATTAGCGACCTACATTGATACCACTGATTGTTAATAACAAACAAAGAAACACTAATTAATAACAGCTCCTGTTTTTTATTAACAGATTTGTACCATTTGTGGCAGTATCAAGAAACAAATGTCATAAAGATCATTCATAACATAATTTATATACATCGCAGTGGTTGGAGCATCGCACTCTCAATCGAGAAATTCTGAGTTTGAATCCTCTTGTTGGCTTGTCGAACCTTGGGCCAGTTTGTTCACTCTGCATTGCTCCAGTTCACTCAGAGTACCTGGCTATAGGCATTGGTGGACATTTGTGTAGCAATAGTCTTTGTGCAGTGATTGCAGTATGGCTGAATGCTTCCCAGAGAAGTCAAGGCCGTGTTCGATTGATCAGGTCTGCCAGGGAGTGAAATATAAAACACCCTGAGCAGTCCCAAAGAGTGGATACCACCAAGTTATCTTTTCTACTGTATTGACACGTAAAGTACGCACTTGTCTTCCTAAACTACACAATGTACATTTCCTTGCTCAGACAACACATACAACAGTGTTTGTTATTGTCATTACAGTTGCATTGTGAAGGTGTTACTGTTGTCGTTGAACCCAATCCTGACCTCTCTGTGTTGTTGACTTCCTAATTCATCTGACCCTCAGTATCTGTGACATCCCCAGAACATGCCTGACCAACCACAGCAACGTAGGCATTAAGTTGCAAAATGTAGAGTTTTCTACATTTTTGGATTCCACTCATTGTAAGCTTTAAATGGTACCTCATTTGTTGAAGTGTCACCAGTAGTTGTTTTGATTTATTGCTAAAATTAAGCAAACTTAAAAAAATGATGTTTTGAAAAGAATTATTTAGAAATGTGGCTGTGTGTAAAATCTTGTGCAATGCAACCATTATTTTAGTTTTGGATTATTTGTTGAGAAAGATAAACCTGATATTGGAAGATAAGGTTATAAGGTATGTAATTCTGTTGAAATATAAACATTAATGGGACATGACCTATACGGCTATTTTTGGTTCGGGTGTAGAATGGACCTGTGCGACTTAATACCCAGTTCGCTATGGAAGGTCACACATGTCCTTGTAGAGAGAGACTCATACGCATCTTGTCACTGTGAGTTATCTAAACCAACTGACCAAGATCAGAAAAGACTGCTGATGTCTTCATATCTTGTCTCGTTTCTATATTTTCATGTTTGTGACATGCATTTTCCTTGATTAATTTTGTGTTAAAATTTAGATTTTATACTCGAAATGCTTTGTAAATCATTATACAAATTTCACTGTTTAATCAGCGTATTGCATTCGAATTCCTATATAACTTTGCCAGCTATCTAGCAATGAAACATATATGTACGTGAAATTAATCATTTAGGTTTCGCTGAAAATTTGTGCTTCGACCGTATGGTGTTTGTTTATAGATATACAATACTGATAAGATTATCAGTACTGTATGTGGTTTGTCATCAAAATTTATACTTATGATGAACACAAAAGAAATTTATGTACTTATCAAAAATTTTCCATTCGGAACAAATCCTTATCAAAAAACAGTCCATGCTACTGCATACCTCTGAAAAATGTGCATTACATGGAGGAGATATGTCTGATGTGACAGATGATACTTGTGAGTGACAGGACTATCACAGAGGTAGACTTGTTACTTTCTTGATGAGCATTCCCCTGTCTTTCTTGGCTGCTTTGACCTTGAATGGATAGCTTACCTGGCATACATGTTGCACTTAGGTTGTTCTTAAAATGTTCCGAAGATGTGTTTATCAGCCAACAAGTCCAGTGCATTTATATCCCATGCAAGTATCCTTGTTTTTGGCACCTATGCTTACGTCAGGTTGATATGTAACGTGTGTATTCATGTACGCTGCACATATACACACATGGCACACACATGGCACACGTTTACCATCTTGATTGTTTCTGTGTCATTCACTAGGTGGCGCAGTGTGCTGTTCCACGGAATATAATTGTGTATATGCCATACATTACAGCTACAAGAAAAGGCATCATGTAAAGCATTGATAACGTTTCAAACATAATACTTTGATTATATAAAAAGGGTAAAATGCCTTATGTTCACCTTATCAGTGGTGCTACATTTCAAAGTGTATTTCTGTATTTAACACAAGGTTGTAAAATTTGTCTTTAAGAAAACTATTGAAACATTCATGGTTTTTAAAAATCCATTGTCGATGTATTAGTGGGCTTGATTTGATACAATATAAATCTCACTTATTTCACTGCTGGTAGTTTGAAGTCTATATAATTTACATAAACATGTTTTTTATTTAAGTATTAATTTTAATTTCTTAGAAATTAATTATAATAAAAAATATGTTATACTGTATACTTGATTATTAAATGTATGAATACTGTACCATAATTGATGTGTTTTAAAGTAGTTGAGAGGCTATGACTAGAGATGTGTGATGAGATAGGTGTTGTTGTTGTTGTTGTTGTTTATCTGTTGTCTGTTGTTGCCAGGCACCAGCGGGCGAGGCTCAGCCCAGCACCGAGGTTGATCTGTTTGTCTCCACTGAGAAGATCATGATCCTTAATACAGATCTGCAGGTACGTTCTCATGTTCTACCCATGATAATAGTCAGTTGTGTTGTCCATGTTGTTGTTGTCATTGTACACAGTGGTGTCAAACTGTATACAATGTGTTCACAGGTATGAACACTGTCAATTGTTGTTTGGAATGTCTTTGTAGACTAGTAGAGTACATTATATACTTTCTTGATATGCTGATATGCACAAGGTTTTTGTACGTTGTAGAGACTGATAGAAAATCATATACCATATTGTTTTCTATAGATGCGCCCTGCCTAATAGACACACATCCCCTGTTTACAGAAGTGAAACCATGCACAAAAATTTCAAGTGTAAGCTTGCATTTTAATAATGGCAAATACCCTGCTAGCGCCACCTTGTGGATACTTTCTAGATAACAGTTATTTGTACATTAGCCGTAAGATGGCATTACGTTTCTCTCAGTTTCGTTTTATTAGTCAAAGTCGGGCGTTCTAGCAAGGCAGAGGAATGTTCAAAATAACGTGATATTTGTAATCACGTAACCACATTGCATCGCTGCCCAGACGTTGGCAAAGCACGTGGTTGTGAATTATTTGAGTGCTGATTCAGCACATAGGATTTCCTGCATTTCCCAATGGCATTTATTCAACGATGTCGTCTGGCTAGCTCGATGATTGTCTGTTTAGCATCACTCGAATAATCGAAGCAGTCTGTCTCTACTTGAAGAAGTCTCCAAGGTTGTTGTTCATGAGAACTGTGCTGTTAGTGTGTTCATACAGTGCCTTAATCACTTGGATGAGATTGTTGTTGAAGTTGAAGTTTCTTATCACTTGCCATAAGCCCTCGTGCCAGACACGGTCGAAGGCTTTCTTGAAGTCAATGATATTGTGGTAGAGGTCATGTTGGTGTTGTAGGCGTTTTTCTATCAGCAACCTGACGTTGAAGATTTGTTCTGTTGTGCTTCTCTTTGGCCTAAATCCTGCTTGCTCTTCTGCCAGGATTTCTTCTGCCTTGCCGTTTAGTCTGTTCAGAATGACTCTCAGCATGGTTTTACTAGGATGGCTGATCAGACTGATAGTTCTGTAGTTCTGGCAGAGTCTAAGATTGCCCTTCTTTGGAAGGGTATTATTAAGGATTGGGTCCATTCTCTCGGCCATTCCTTGGTTTCCCATATTCTCTGACAGATGATTGTCATGGCCTTTACATGTTCTAGTACACCATGTTTGAGGAGTTCTGCTGGGATGTTGTCTACTCCAGGTCCGTTTCTTAGTCCTGAGTCAATCTGGACACACTAGTCTGTTATCCAATGCGGTATAGCTGAGCTGCCTCTGGGTGCGTTTTCTTGGTTTTCTTGAGGTAAAGACATAAGTAGCTTTTGCAACTTGTGTCTTAAGATAAATTAATACACGCGCATCCAAGCCCGGTAATCAGCATTAGTTTTTTAGTCCTTTGGCCGAAGGTCCAAGGGACTATTGCCATCACTCTGCATCCGCCGTCCTCCGTCCGCCGTCCGCCGTTAGCTGCCGTATCTCAGAAACCGTTCAGCAACTTTTTCTCTAATTTTGCATAGACATATCTTAGGGCACTGCCACTATGCACAAGACATCTGTATTTGATTGAATAATTTTAAGGGCTCCCTAGGGCCTCCAAGGACCCCAAAACTGGTAAAAATGTAACATTTGGCCTATTTTTTCAAAAACTGTTCTGCAACTTTTTTTCTAATTTTGCATAGATGTATCTTAGGATGCTGCCACTATATACAAGAAATCTGTATTTGATTGAATCATTCTAAGGGCACCTAAGGGGCCCCCAAAATGCAAACGTTTTACATTATCTAGTGATATGGTTTTGAGAAGGGCCCTTGAGACCACCCCAACAGTAGATTTTGTTTAATGTGCCACAAAGTCAACACCATGACTAATCTCTGCAGCCTAGTGAGACCTTGACTAATCTTTAATTGGTCACAGTGCCCAGACAGAGTAGACACACTTGACCCCTGTTAGACTGAACAGTTGCCTAACACTTTTTATCTTCAAAACTATTGATTTTCTATAATTGCAAGTTGTGTTTATTTTGATGTTCATTTAATTATTATAAAATGGTGTGACTGTGGTGTCTATTGGTAAAAGATGTATTGTCTGTAGAAACCTGTAGGTGACAAACATAGAACATTAATATTCTGTCACCTGTAGGTGACAAACATAGAAAATTAATATTCTGGACAACTATAGAGTGAAATATCCTACACTTTATTGATATCAAATGCATTCTACTGTTCTGTTTACGCTTGCCGTGCCTTGTGTAGACATGGTACTGTGTAAATCAATTGTATCAATATAGACTAATAATTACAGATTCACAATATAGTTGACACCTGAAACAACCAAATGTCAACCATTAGAAGAGTTGACATAGTTCCGCTATACACAAGCAAGAAATCTGTATTTGATTGAATCATTTTAGTGTCATCAGCATATAGTAGAACATACATTTTCTACATCATCATCCCTAAGGTTGTTGTAAATTTCACCAGCTGCCATGTCAGGTGCGTTATAATTGTGACTAACATTGTTCAAAATGATTCAGGTAAATAGAAAATAACAAAGGACACTAGTTTTCTCCTTGCCATACCTATACATCACATGAGAAGAAGGCTGACACAGCTTGGCCCTGATTTATACGTGATTTAGCATTTTTGTATATGTTGTATACAACTTTCAACACAATACCATTAATACCACATGAAATTATCTTAGACCACAGGGAGGACCGGTCTACTAAATCAAATGCTTTCTTAGAATCGATGAAGGCACAATAAAGCCTTTTGCGTCGAGACAAATACAATTCAACCAATACCTCTATTTGAACACTGCCTGTTCTTCACCTATTACATTCGCTCTGTTTAGGTATGTGGTCAGTTCTGAACAATCACTAAGGATTAATGAACACTTGTGCAGAATGTCACCCACTTGGCAGGTTTAATTGATCTATTCAGCAATGAGGACACTGCTTAGGCCTCACTCTGGACACTGTCACTCACAGTGTTGTGTATTGTCTTAGTTGGTGCATTGAGCTAATCTATTTGACCATGAATCAGTGGTGGCTCTGGTTGTGTATTACACCCAGCTGTGGAGCTAAGATTCTCTGCCTGCTATTGTTTGATGGAAACTGTGACTAATCTGTAATTGGTCACTGGCAATAGCTTGTGTCAGCAGACAGCATTAAGCCACTAGACCCCTGTTAAACTGGACAGTTGCCTGTAGGTTTTAAACTGTGTCAAACAGTGAGTCTACCTTTTGCTGTCAAATAATCTGTCCTCTTAGTTTTACACGTGAAGACATAATCTGGCATAACTTGATAAGTCTTTGTAGCAGCACATTTGTACTTCCAGTGTATCATTGCAACATAACATACATATTACATACTGTGTGCCACATTTGAATGTTGTGCATGTAATATTTCCATGTAATCCATTTGCATATATAATGTAAAACTTCAACAGCCGTTTTCTTCATTTTCACTTTTTGATCCCTACCATGTTCAATGCTCCATAACTTTGCCAATTTTTGTAGCAGTCATATTTTTTGAAACCGTGTAAAGCACCCTACCAAACCTTTACAAGGATGTAAGAAAACAATGTTAAAAATTTTCCGACTTATCACTCATTTGATCAGCCGGGGTCACATATAGACGTATTAGCCGGCCCATTTTTTTATTTACAGTTATAAATGGCCTTCTAGTAAGTAATAATTAGTATGCATGATTTTCATGAAATGTACACTTTCTTTGCCTCCAGTGTATATTGAGGAGACTTGTTTATATTCCATTCACCATGTGGCAGCACTGTAGCTGTTTACTGTCAGGAATGGTGCAGTGATGAGTAATTTCACGCCACAACTGTTTGATTGCATTAAGTAGTACACATTACTATAGCCAGTGAATTATTCCATCTCGGCCATTTTCATTAATTCTACTAAACACCTGATTGTGTTATGTATGATTCTGTTAAGGACACAGACTCCTCATGAAATATCGCATTTTAATTAACTGTCATACCTTAAAAACTATTTGACCTATTTTGATCAAATTTGCAATGTATTAAGTCTGTATGAAAAGAAGGTCAGATATTATAATAATCAATTTGCTTAACGGTAAACATGGTAACCAGATAATTCTTAGAAATTCTGATGGGGTTGGAAAAGTGGAAATGTGGAAAATCCCATGGAAAATGTAATTCAGAAGCAGTCTGGCTGAAAAAACATAATATTTTGCCAACAGTTTTTGTGACTCCTGGCGTGGAGTATTGTGTTATTGTGTGTCTTTGCAATACACTCCACCGGGGTTCTGTTGGAAGCAGTGCAGGAACACCAGTGATTCTTGAAAAATTTCTTTGCCCAGGCTAATGCTAGAACATAACGTTTATCCTCAGTCAACATCTTTCATATGTTATGAGATTCAGAAGTTATACATTCTTGTGAAATAACTGAAATAAATGTATTTTTAATGAAAACCTCATTTTGCCTCCCGTAGTGTTGCTGTCAAATGAGTGCCTCTCCAAACCCAGCATAGTACACTGTTACCAGGGTACCTAATCTTTTTAAATTGATCTTTGACATAAGTTGCCCCCCATAACAGTTCTTAATTAAAATCCATGTTCATGACTATATGTAGTGTCTTTAGTCCTTTGGACCTTCGGTCCAAAGGATTCGGTCCAGCAGTCTTATGCCATCACTCTGCGTCTGCCGTGCGCCGTTAGCTGCCATATCTCAGAAACCGTTCAGCAACTTTTTCTGTAATTTTGCATAAGCATATATTAGGGTACTGCCACTTTGCACAAGAAATCTGTATTAGATTTAATCATTCTAAGGGCCCCCAAGACCCTCAAAACTGGTAAATTTTAACATTTGGCCTATTTTTAGTCCTTTGGGCTGAAGGTCCAACATATTATTACCATCACTCTGCGTCCGCCTTCCGCCGTCTGCCTTTAGCTGCCGTATCTAAGAAACCGTTCAGTAACTTTTTGTCTAATTTTACATAGACGTATCTTAGGGTACTGCAACTATGCATGAGAAATCTGTATTTGATATTCGTTCTAAGGGCCTCGTAAATTTGCTAACTAAATTGTCTACCTCAGGAGAACAGCCCTGCAGCTCTGTTTATAATTGGCTGGCACCCTATAGCATCTGTCACATGCGAAGTCTGTGTCTTGCGTGGATCAGAAGTTGTCTTTTCTGTTTTTTCAAAAACTGTTCAGTAACTTTTTCTCTTATTTGCATAGACATCTCTGTGGGTAGTGTCACTGTACACAAGAAATTTGTATTTGATTGAATCATTCTAAGGGCTCCTCAGGGCCTCCCAGAAAGGTAAATGTTCACATTTTGTCTGTTTCTACCTGAACTAGGTTGGCAGAGTCCCAACTGATTGTGTATTACAAAAACCCAAACCCCTCACCCCACTGTGGAGCTAAGATTCTCTGCCTGCTATTATTTGATGAAAAAATGTAACTAAACTGTAATTGGTTACTGGCAGAGGCTTGTGTCAACAGACAGCATTAACACAGTAGACCCCTGTTAAACTGGATAGTTGCTTGGAGGTTTTAAGCTGTGTCAAACAGTGGGCTGTAACTAATGTGTAATGGGAATCCCTTCGACTCTACTGCACTGGTAGAACCTGAGGAACTTTAAAACAGCACTAGACATAATTATCAATGCAATACCTGTATAAAGATATCTAGATTAAAATAAAATAACTTAGGTATAAAATAATATATAAAGTAAAATAACATAGGTATACTCAAAAAGGTTAAAGCATATTTAGCCAAAAATTATAAGGTATATTATTCAAATGTTTTACTATACATGTTGCAGCTATTACTTCACTCCAATTCAACCAGTATTATGTCATTAATTGCTACTGTTTTTAAGTCAAAATGCATGATATGTATACGTGTACCTTGTGAACAAATAGTTTTATCATAGTTCATCTCTTTCTTCTTTCCTTTCTGGGGGAGGGTGGTAGGGGCAAAATGAGAACATAAAATGTGTGCACATTTTCTTAAACAACCTTTAACTGTGCTACATGCGAGATTGCAGCTCACCAACTCTCCTGCAAGGATTCTACAACCACTGGAAGTCGGCCTAAATAGCAGAGTATCGGGATCAAATTCAACATTAGTTTTAATAAATTAACTAATATATACAATCTTCACGAAAGGTCTACTCGAATATTTTGTTTCAAGGTGTTTCATCACTGGCATGCATAATATTATAGTCACTACTAAACATGTAAACATTTTATTTCCATCATAACCCTTAATGATCTGTAACTATGATTCACCAAAAACCATTTCATTAATAATTACAAAATCACAATATAATCCAAAGGACTTCAGGGCCTCTTGGCCCATTTAAAAAAAAATATTCAGGAACTTAGGAGGATTAGTGATGTACTAGTCATTGAGGGCTATCTAAACACAAAGAAGTGCATATTTCAGGATATGATAATGGACCATTCCCTGAGGACCATTTAAACACAAAGAAATGCATATTTCAGGATAATATGATGATGAACCATTCCCTAAGGACCATCTAAACACAGAGGTCCTTGTTTGAGAAGGTGATACTGAACCATTGCCTGAGGACCATCTAAACACAAAGAAATGCATATTTCAGGATAATATGATGATGAACCATTCCCTAAGGACCATCTAAACACAGAGGTCCTTGTTTGAGAAGGTGATGCTGAACCATTGCCTGAGGACTATCTAAACACACAGGGGTGCTGGTTTCACAAGGTGATGAGGGACCATTCCATGAGGACCATCTAAACACAAAGAAATGCTTGTTTCAGGATGTGATAACGGATCATTCATTGAGGACCTCATAAACATAAAGAAGTGCTTGTTTTAGGAGGTGATGATGGACCATTCCCTGAGGACCATCTCGTACATTGCTGACATAGGTGATATTCTCGTGGTGATGGCACGACGTGGACCGGTCGTATCAACGGGTGCTGATGGTCGTATTCACCAGAAAAGACAGTCCAAGATCTGCTGCCATGTGTTTGAATCAGAAGAGGTGAGTGTCTCTAACATGTCCTATATAAAGAGGTTCACTTGTTTGATGGTCATTAGATGGAGCTGTTCTTCATAGAGAGGAAACTTGCATCTTACGAACATGTTCACTAGAGAAAGTTGTGAAGATGTCCATTGTAGAGAGGTTGAATTGTTTATTGTTCCATGTATTCATTTAAATAATCTTTTACAGACAACCATTTGTGTTATCCCAAGCGGGTATTCAAAAGCCAACATATTATATGTAACAAATATGTGCTATCTGTCTATGTCTATATATTAATTGACAAAAACCCGAAGGTCATTACGCCAATGTGGGGACATGGGTGAAAGCGCTACAGGAAATAATAGTGCCCACCGTCTCTGCAGACACAAATGTTTTGGTTAGTCTGTTCCAGTTCTTTATAGTTTTGTTAAAAAAGTTGTTAATGTAAACCTGAGTCCTGGCTGACACCAGAATCAGTCACTCACTATGGCCACACGTATTGTTAACTGAATGAACAAGGTGCGATAAAGGAAGAGCTGTTTCTCCGTGAAAAGATTGATAAAATAGTACTAGGTGGCAGATCTCTCTGTGGCATTCTTAATACAGCGACTAAGAGCCAGATTTTTGATGAATTGTGCACTTTTTGCAAAAGAAAAATTGGCACATATAGTTTATGATATAATAATAATATTTTATTTTGTTAAGCGCCACATCCAATATTGTTCACAGCGCTTTACAACAATATACAAATGTATGTTAAAAATAATGCATTTGAATAAAAAACAATAGTTGATATATCATAAATAAAATTAACTAATAATAATAGTAATTAAGACAATAAATGTAGTAGAAGTAGAAAAGGAATGTAATATAAAATATTTTAAAATAAAATAGTTAAGATCATATTATTATTATTTTATAAATAAACTAAAATTAATGTAAACATCAATAAATTAGGCTAAAATGTATATGAAAAGTAAAGAAATAGATAAATAAATAATAAATAAACGTTAAACATCAATCAGCTATGGTAAAACAGTGTTGGTAAGGGTCAGAGTTACATATACGCTGCAGTGAACAGGTGAGTCTTCAACACAGATTTAAATTATTCCAGTGATGTTTTGTTGGTAACACTTGACGGCAGAGCGTTCCACACTGCTGCCGCTGCGTGAGTAAATGTACAGTCACCGGCTCTGCTGCGTGTTCTCGGAACAACTACCTGTAGTGCATTCGAGTCAGCAGACCGAAGACGTCTGGCTGGCATGTAGACACACACGAGTTTCTGCATGTAGACAGGCGAAAGGTCTTCGTGCAGCGACTTGTACGTAAGAACAGCGATCTTGAATGCAATGCGCTGTTGAATAGGTAGCCAGTGCAGTTCGCAAAGAATAGGGGTCGCATATATAGAATCATATAAAGCTAAATACCCATCATGGTACCTAGCCGCCATCTTGATTTAAAAAATGGCCGCCACGAAAATCTATTAGGCAAGTATATCAGCTTCTAAGCAACATAGAAATATGATCTTCATGTCTAAACCAACATCTCCAGGGCCAAGGAATCTATTTCTGTCACGTGCAGTATTCAAAGATGACAGCCATATTGAAATTCAAGATGGCCATCATGGAAATTCATCACCCAAATATCTCAGTTTCTAAGTAAAATATAAACACATTCTTTGTGTCTAAACCAACATTTTCAGGGTCAAGAAATCCATTTCTGCCATATGCTATATCATCGGATAACGGCCATATTGAAATTCAAGATGGCTGGCATACATAGAATTTGTACGAACATAACTTGAGTGTCCTTAATATTGAGGACTCCATATGACGAATCCATAGGTGGTTTATATGTTTCGAGGTCAAGGAATCCAGTTGTGCCACTTGCATTATTCCCATATGACGGCCATATTGAAAAACAAAATGGCTGCCATGGAAATCATCTGTCTGAATATCATAGCTTCTACACAACACAGAAACATGATATTGGTGTCTATATCAACATATTCGGGGTTAATTAATCCATTTCTTCCACATGTATCCCCAGATGATAGACATGTTGAAATACAAGATGGCCGAAATCCAAAATCATATATTTTGGTTTAATTCAGCTTCCGTGCAACACAAGAACATACTCTTTATGTTTATTCCTGTAATACATGTGTACATGAACATAAATAGGCTACGACCATCAAATGATGGTCACACAGAATATCAAGATTGCTGTCATGCATTTATACGTTCTAGGAACGTGATCTGAATGTGTGCTGGGTTTAGGAATTCATACCTGGTTTATGGTATGTGTGTTCACGATTATAACCTTTCAGGCTGTTGCCAAATTTTACTCAGTTATATTCTCAAACATAATATACCTCACAACATACATAGTCATTAAAAATAATATATAAATTGGACTACACTTAAATTTGCAACCGCAGTGCACTAGGTCATGGCATGGAAACAGGGCCTCTGGGAGTTCAAGTCCAGCATGGTTTCCATACTGAATCAGTTACACTCCAACCACAGTGTCCAAGACAGGCAGATGAAGATTTGGCACAAGTGCTTGTGACATCAGACTGGAGACTATCTTAAACCAACCCAGGACATAACATAGCATTAATGTTTCCTATTTCACAGTTAGTTGGCAATGGCATGGGTTGCAATGGGACAAAAGTGGGTTTCAACGCCAAAATGTTTGTTTATTTCAACATCTGTATACACTGCCAGATATCCACTTTGGTGAACACATTGCGCTACATAGAATAATATGCTGTCGATGTCCGCCTCCTCTTGTGTTCATGGCTGGAGATATTACACGTCAGTGGTGGCTTTCCTGTCTGTGGCCACAACTACCTGATCTTGTGTGCTGATGATCACAAATCCACTGGAATGACCTTATACAGTGTAGCAAATAATGAAACAACCTGAATGGTTCCGCTTTGTATTGTGTGTTCTCTTGCTGGTTGCTTGAGGATGTCGGCAAAATACCTACTACATACATACAATATAATTATACTCTTCTGACAGTTGCCAACTGGGATGTAATGTATATGATAGATTATTGCTGGACATCATTGTCAACTGTCCATCTACGCCTGGATAACATCATCATCCAAGACCCTTGTGTCGAGATATGAAGCAATTTGCAATGAATGGGAAATACTGAGTTTGGTGCGCCAGTCAGTCTGATTGTGATCCTTGTCATAATTGGTGATTTCCAGTCGTTTCGTCTGCATATCTGCTCTATTATATTTCCATGTGTTCTTAACAGTATATACCACTTGCATTACATAGTTTTGTCCACGACTAAGTCTGTACTCGGAGTCAGCATATATGCATGAATTTCAGCGATTGGATTACACAAATGTTTAGATGTTGACACTAAAGATGATATTTATTTAGCAAAGTTGTTTTGTATGCCGGAGTGTAGCACAGTTATGCTTTGTTAAGTTTTTTAATTGGCAGTTTGAACACTATCTTCCAACTCCATCTAGACACCTGTGATATATCTGGCCCTGTCACCATCCACTTCTCTCCGGATTGTGGATTTCTATTAAACTTACAGCACAACTGTCACGTTTTGTGGATGATTGACTTGATCTTGACATCGGCCTAGTGTTATTGCTGAGAACACATGTTGTGGTTTCTGATCAACAAAATGTCCATTTGTAAGTTGCTAGTAAACCTCAAGACGTATTGTCAACACGATGTTGAGTATGTTTTTCATATCGCTGAAGTGAACTAAAAATGTAACCATTTGTGTTGTCCATTCTTAATCTATGTTATATTTCTCTTCACCAGTATATGCACTGCCATTTACCTTATGCTTCTGAATATAGCTCAGAAACAACTACCAACAAGAATTGACCTACTCGTGCATATATAAGTATTCATATGTGAACCACAAATAGATTCCTCAACTTCAAGAGGCTTTAAAATCATGTTCGTAAAGCTCATACGCAGGGCAGCCATCTTGAATTTCAATATGGCTGTCATCTGAGGATATAGCACGTGGGAAAAATGTATTCCTTGACCATGAAAATGTTGGGTTAGATACCAAGAACATGTTTTTCTGTTGTGTAGAAGCTGAAATACAGTGTATCTGGATAATGGATTTCCGTGGTGGCCATTTTAAAAATCAAGATGGTGACTAGGTGTGATGTTGATAGTGATGGGTACCCAGCTTGAAATGAATCTATATATTATAATCTACATGTGCCAATTTTCATCTTTTTGTCAAAAGTGCACAATCATATCCCGTAATTGCTGTACTATCTAGGGACTCCCTCTTTAGTTCTTTCATCATTGATGTTACACTGCTTTTCCGGCTGTTACTGGTTTTGTCATTGGATTACTGAGAATAATAATGACAAACTCCTGTAGCGCATAAATCCCCAGGAATCTGAGCTCAGAGGCGCAACATACAAGAATCGTTGGGCAAAATCGTTAACAGGGACAAGCAAGAGTCGTCATTAGATCAAGGGACCGCCGAAGGATAGGGTGGGAATGCAATTTCAAATAAATAAGTCTTCAGTTTTTTACGAAAGGTATTTATAGTCTCAGATGATTTTAAAGTGATAGTTATATTAAGCTTGGTTTTCGGAACAAAAAGTCTTTGTGAAACAGATGATCTGAGATTCTGGAGGAAATCGGAAAAACGAAGGAGACTAAACAAATAGGATGGGTGCTGCGTAGAAAGGGTACGATATATGATAGTGACTAATTTGAATTGTATTCGATGTTTAACTGGAAGCCAATGCAACTGTCCAAGTAGGGGCAGAGATGGTGAGAAACGAGGTGCTTTTAGTGCTACACGTGCTAAACAATTCTGTTGGAGTTTAGCTAAGTCCTTTTTAGCAGTATCGTTTAGGAGTGAGTTGCAGTAGTCAAGGCGACTGCTAATTAGAGATACTGATATTGTTTTATCAGTAGATAAAAACAAATGACACAAAATTCGGCAGAAATCACGTATATGGTAGAAACAGGATTTACATACTTGAGAAATGTTCTGGTGAAAGCTGAAATCACCGTCAAAGATAACACCTAAATTACAAACAGTATCTGATGGTGAATGTGTTAGTAGGTTATATAGTTTATTGGAACTGTACAAACAATAAGAGTTAACACCCACAGAATGTTTTGGACATTTCATAGAGAAACATCACAGAACAATATGTCTGTCTTTGGTATAATGAGAAATAGTGATACTTAGAAATGATTCTACGACTTTGTGTATATATTACAACAATTATGACTTCCCCCTCACACTATATCAAGATCTGTCTGACAGACCCCCCCATGACAGACAAGTTAACAACGATGTGTCTAGTGTTTGATTAGGAATGCCCTACTTGCCTTTCATTGCCCCTCACCCATAACCCTCTCACTGCATGGGTTATTACCACTGGTCAGTGATTATTTGCTTTGATACATCCATCGCATGAACGACTTCCTCATTCATTCCTCATGTCTCAGCGCGGAGCAAATTCTTCATGTTGCATGTGTGTGAGTCATTGCCCTGACATGTGCAGCTGGCCATACTGTGATTGGCCGACTACTTTGCCGTTATTCCATCCCACTCAGACGTTCTCATCATCGAATCTGCACATTCGGAGCCGACCTCTCGTGCGACTGTCATTTCTGTTTTTGCTCTGCCACGCAGAAGTAAAGCTCTTTCCCATTGATCACGTCCTGTTTTTAAGAAACAATTTAAAGTTATTTTTGTTCAAGGAAATTACCAAAGACCCGTGTTGCTTTTTTTCATTAGCACGAAACATTTCCCGGTTATTTTTGTTCTATGATGATACCAAAGACGCCCACATTTTCTGTGCATCAGTACCAGTTATCAAACACTTTCACATTATTGTTTGTCAAGAAAATTATCAGTAATTTCCATGTTTTTTTTTCTCATGAATATTGAACAGTGCCAGATTATTGTGTAGAAGATTAGCAAACAAATATATTTGTGTTTTTGTACTGCTTCATTGATACCTTCCTCTGAACAAATTACAAAACAAACACCTTGTTGTTTGTAAAATTATCAGATAAACTTGGATTATGCTATTTTAGGAGATTCCTAAACTGTTTTTGTTCAAGAGATACTATGTTGTCTTGTTCAAAATATGCTCAGTTTTGTTCAAAATATGCCATACTTTGTTCAAGAAATATCCTGGATTTTTTAAAGAGATGCCCTGTAGTCTTGTTTAAGAGATGCCCTATTGTATAGTACTGTCTCTGTGAGGGGAAGTACATTTTTGAAGAGAGAATAATTATGTAATTATTTTGTTCCATCTTGGTTCTTAGAAGGACATAAAGGATGATTCATTGTTGGTCTTTGTTGGTCTAGTTCTGCAATCAAGAACCATCATTTATGTCTCCTTTCCTCTCTTTCAATGAGCCCTATCATTTTTGTGTGGCATTTTTTCACATCGCTACTGTGTGCTAAAAGCGGTGTCTTTTTTTGTTCCTTACAAAAGTGCAGTCCTTTTAAGCTTCACTAAAAATCAATATATATCTCATCAGGGATGCAGTCCATGCATCAAATGGAATCTGGTTAGTGAATAAACCTTGTTTGCATACTCCTCTCCTCTTGACATCTCCCTTCTGAATCACTACTGCCTGCATCAGTGAATAATCACTCTTGTTTGAATCACTACTATCATCCTCTTGTTCCATTTACATCTCCCTTCATGAATCACTACTGCCTAAGCATGAATCACTACTGCCTGCATCACTCCTCTCCTCTTGTTCCATTATACATCTCCCTTCATGAATCACTGCCTGCATCACTCCTCTCCTCTTGTTCCCAGTCAGGTCGCTTCATCTCCCTTCATGAATCACTACTGCCTGCATCACTCCTCTCCTCTTGTTCCATTATACATCTCCCTTCATGAATCACTACTGCCTGCATCATTCTTCTCCTCTTGTTCCATTATACATCTCCCTTCATGAATCACTACTGCCTACATCACTCCTCTCCTCTTGTTCCATTATACATCTCCCTTCATGAATCACTACTGCCTGCATCACTCCTCTCCTCTTGTTCCATTATACATCTCCCTTCATTGAATCACTACTTCCTGCATCACTCCTCTCCTCTTGTTCCATTATACATCTCCCTTCATGAATCACTACTGCCTGCATCATTCCTCTCCTCTTGTTCCATTAGACATCTCCCTTCATGAATCACTACTGCCTACATCACTCCTCTCCTCTTGTTCCATTATACATCTCCCTTCATGAAACACCCGAGTACCCACAGTGCATTGCAAAAAGTTGAGTCTACCAACATGAACTGCTGGACATATATTGCATAAGAGTTGCACCGGTTGTGTCATTTAAAGTAAACGTTTATTTGAAGCGGGTTATTAATAAGAAATCAGTCAAAAACGGAGGATATTAATCCCGAAGTGTCTATGGAGCTATGGTATTAACATTTCCACACAATTTAGTCTTGGCACGGATAAAAATCTATCAAGAGCGGTGGCCATTATTTCTGCAGGCATGTATTAAGATGTGACCAGGCAAGATTAATAAATCACACCCCTACATCCATCATAGTGGTTGTTTATCAATGCTGTATGACCAGTGCTAATTTATTTCCATTCTCTAGCACTTTGCACTATTCTTCTTGCATTGAGCACCAATGTATGGATTACACTTGTCAGATTCCTGTCTACCCATAGCATATTAGCAACACCGAGCAGATCCTCACATTCCAGCTTATAAATAGTCAGTGAGAAATAATATTAACAAACCAAAATATGACAACACAATCAATGACAAATAATAATGATAACAATGACAGATAATAATGATAACAATGTTATGCCCCGTCAGACTACAATTATAAGTTGATGTTTGGGAAGGGAAACCTCTACAAAGACCACATTTGGTTGGTCTCATAGAAACCACCCAGGTTTTAACTTTTGATGTTTCTTGGAATATTGTTGTAAATTAATTTAACAAACTCAAATAATGTATTCCTGTTCTTCTGCCATAAAATAAATCATAATGTCCTCAATAAATATTAATACTAAACTTCTTTCATCTTCAGTCATATTTAGACAAATGTGACAATTTGAAATGTCACATTTGTCATAATGTGACATTGCCATTCCTCATTGATTGTAGTCTCTTAGTTGAACAATATGTAGGTCACGGGTCAGGAGTTATCGGGATGTAATCTTACAAATCTTGTTTGAATGATTTTATTGCTATGCTTATCTTAGTAGAAGTGTATTTTCAAAAATCAAGAATAGGTGCCCTTCCAGTACTCGTCTAGTTCGTCTCTCCACCGTCTCGCCGGTCTTCTTCTAGATTGTTTCCCTTCGTAAGGTCTCCACTAAACTAAAAGCAACTAAATATATCAGGTTTATTTACATCTATTGGGACTATCAAATAAGTCATATGAATTAACTTATTATGATACTCTGATAACATGTCAGTGGTACATCTGCTTAGCATAACTTTCTAACAATTATCGCTCTACATATGCTTAAACATAGTTTATGTAGTTAGAAGCTTGTATGTCTATTAGATTGTACATGTCATCTGGAACATGTTGTCCAATGTTAGCTAGAAATAAATTTTGCTAGTCTTGAATTCATCAAAAGTGTGCCTTTTAGCACACAAACAGCTGGCGTGGAAGTCATTCACATCAATCACAGTCATTATTGGCCAGTTTAACTTTTTCAATGACAAACCAGTGTCATTTGAGTCATTTATTTAATTAATACTGATCCATTTGATGTGCATTACTACCAGCTGTGCCAATCAATAATAGTCATTAATATGGACCCCTAGACTTGGAACTATTAGCTAATCTAGTGGCCAGCTAGTCCCCTCAGTTCTACATGTCTTATCAGTTGTAACTACTAGTCTTGGCCAGTTATGTGCCAGTCTTGAAGACAGGTCTCTGGCTAAGCCCCTAATATTCAGAAGTGGCCGGACTAAGTAGAACCCGTCTGTCCACCATACTGACATTCAGAATCTCAGTAAAGTGGATTCACTGGAGATTTTTCCTTTATGTTTTCATAGTGTTTGATACATAATGTTTGTATGCAGAGTCCTTATCTGTCAACCTTTTTCCACATGTCTGTATCGTGTCTTTGTTTGCAAGTTGGCACAATCAGCTGCCTTGTTCCGCTGACATTTTGATGACGTCATTTCTTGTAGGCTTTGTGTAGAACTAGTGATCTCACTGTTGTTTCTTTGTGTTGGTTCCAGTAGCTAGGAACATTGTGGCAGAACACTAGATTGTTGCTGGTCATCCTCTGTCAGCCAGGTCCAGCTGTCTTTGTTTGGTTAGTGTACTTCGCATCAGATCACTGAAGTATAGAGAAGTACCTGGATTACAAAGGAATATCTGATTACAAAGGAACATGAAGGGGTCCCTTTACACAGTAGTTCAGTTGTGACAGAATTATTTTATGCATTGAAGGCAGCATTGTTGAATACTTCCCAGAGCAGTTGAAAGTTGTGATATGGTTTTACATCCAAGAAGTTTTCTTTCAAATAAACATGTGTTATTGGATATCGTGACCATTTTTCTCATAAATTATTGCATTATGTAGAACTGTGATCTTTGCTCCATTTTGCTAATCGCCTTTTAAGTATTGACAATTTCCCATCGTAAATTGTAATAGGGAATAAAATATTCACAAATATCTCAGACGGGTGAGTTATAGTACATACTTGACTTGGTCCTAAATAGACGAATGACTCCTTGGCCACTTGCCATGTAGGATTTGTTCTGGTTCGGATGGCAATCTAGATGCACCTTGTTAAACTCTACAGGAAGGGAGGACGGCACAGTCCACTTGATTGGACAATCATCTCAGTTATGTGGGTGTTCATAGCAGACAGCACTGACAGTGATGGGGTAATTGTGGTGAAAGTAGACAGAGAAAGTGTACCCCTGTGATGGGGTAATAGTGGTGAAAGTAGACAGAGAAAGTGTACCCCTGTGATGGGGTAATGGCGATGAAAGTAGACAGAGAAAGTGTACCCCTGTGATGGGGTAATTGTGGTGAAAGTAGACAGAGAAAGTGTACCCTTGTGATGGGTTAATTGTGGTAAAAGTAGACAGAGAAAGTATACCCCTGTGATGGGGTAATAGTCATGAAAGTAGACAGAGAAAGTGTACCCCTGTGATGGGGTAATAGTCATGAAAGTAGACAGAGAAAGTGTACCCCTGTGATGGAGTAATAGTCGTGAAAGTAGACAGAGAAAGTGTACCCCTGTGATGGAGTAATAGTCATGAAAGTAGACAGAGAAAGTGTACCCCTGTGATGGAGTAATAGTCATGAAAGTAGACAGAGAAAGTGTACCCCTGTGATGGGGTAATAGTCATGAAAGTAGACAGAGAAAGTGTACCCTTATGATGGGGTAATTGTTGTGAAAATAGACAGAGAAAGTGTACCCCTGTGATGGGGTAATAGTCATGAAAGTAGACAGAGAAAGTGTACCCTTATGATGGGGTAATTGTTGTGAAAATTGACAGAGAAAGTGTACCCCTGTGATGGGGTAATAGTCATGAAAGTAGACAGAGAAAGTGTAACCTTATGATGGGGTAATTGTTGTGAAAATAGACAGAGAAAGTGTACCCTTATGATGGGGTAATTGTCGTGAAAATAGACAGAAAGTGTACCCCTGTGATGGGGTAATAGTCATGAAAGTAGACAGAGAAAGTGTACCCTTATGATGGGGTAATTGTCGTGAAAATAGACAGAGAAAGTGTACCCCTGTGATGGAGTAATAGTCATGAAAGTAGACAGAGAAAGTGTACCCCTGTGATGGAGTAATAGTCATGAAAGTAGACAGAGAAAGTGTACCCCTGTGATGGAGTAATAGTCATGAAAGTAGACAGAGAAAGTGTACCCCTGTGATGGAGTAATAGTCATGAAAGTAGACAGAGAAAGTGTACCCCTGTGATGGAGTAATAGTCATGAAAGTAGACAGAGAAAGTGTACCCCTGTGATGGAGTAATAGTCATGAAAGTAGACAGAGAAAGTGTACCCCTGTGATGGAGTAATAGTCATGAAAGTAGACAGAGAAAGTGTACCCCTGTGATGGAGTAATAGTCATGAAAGTAGACAAAGAAAGTGTACCCCTGCGATGGAGTAATAGTCGTGAAAGTAGACAGAAAGTGTACCCTTGCGATGGAGTAATAGTCATGAAAGTAGACAGAGAAAGTGTACCCCTGTGATAGAGTAATAGTCATGAAAGTAGACAGAGAAAGTGTACCCTTGTGATGGAGTAATAGTCATGAAAGTAGACAGAGAAAGTGTACCCCTGTGATGGAGTAATAGTCATGAAAGTAGACAGAGAAAGTGTATCCCTGTGATGGGGTAATAGTCATGAAAGTAGACAGAGAAAGTGTACCCCGTGTAGACAGAAAGTGTACCCCTGTGATGGAGTAATAGTCATGAAAGTAGACAGAGAAAGTGTACCCCTGTGATAGAGTAATAGTCATGAAAGTAGACAGAGAAAGTGTACCCTTGTGATGGAGTAATAGTCATGAAAGTAGACAGAGAAAGTGTACCCCAGAGAAAGTGTACCCCTGTGATGGAGTAATAGTCATGAAAGTAGACAGAGAAAGTGTATCCCTGTGATGGGGTAATAGTCATGAAAGTAGACAGAGAAAGTGTACCCTTATGATGGGGTAATTGTCGTGAAAATAGACAGAGAAAGTGTACCCTTGTGATGGGGTAATAGTCATGAAAGTAGACAGAGAAAGTGTACCCCTGTGATGGGGTAATGGTGATGAAAGTAGACAAAGAAAGTGTACCCCTGTGATGGAGTAATAGTCATGAAAGTAGACAGAGAAAGTGTACCCTTATGATGGGGTAATTGTCGTGAAAATAGACAGAGAAAGTATACCCCTGTGATGGGGTAATGGTGATGAAAGTAGACAAAGAAAGTGTACCCCTCAGCCCTGTGATGGAGTAATAGTCATGAAAGTAGACAGAGAAAGTGTACCCTTATGATGGGGTAATTGTCGTGAAAATAGACAGAGAAAGTGTACCCCTGTGATGGGGTAATGGTGATGAAAGTAGACAGAGAAAGTGTACCCCTGTGATGGGGTAATGGTGATGAAAGTAGACAGAGAAAGTGTACCCCTGTGATAGGGTAATGGTGATGAAAGTAGACAGAGAAAGTGTACCCTTGTGATGGGGTAATAGTTGTGAAAGTAGACAGAGAAAGTGTACCCCTGTGATGGGGTAATAGTCGTGAAAGTAGACAGAGAAAGTGTACCCTTGTGATGGGGTAATAGACATGAAAGTAGACAGAGAAAGGGGACCTAAGGTAATGAGCTAAAAATCCATCATTATACAAGAGTCTGTTGTTATATTTAAGGAGGGTTTAAAAAATGCAAAAAGGCCGACACCGTATCAGTGGAGACATTATTTATGTGACACAGTATTCCGCTGACATGTCGTAGTATTGACAATTTTGAGGACTAATTAATTCAAGAGGACAACTGAAAACGAAGCTTGACAGTACTCAAGTAACATGAGGTAACACTGTCCAGAGCTCTCTCTGCCAACAGTTGTGTGTAATGACAGTGACATGTACCTGCGGGGCAGCACAGTCCACGTGGACGTTGTTTTTGTCGTGATTCAAGTTGACACTGACAGTTTTGTGTTTCGGCTAATCTTGTATCTGCGCCATTGGCCTGATACACTGCCTGTGAGATGTAATCTCAGCGGCTCCTTGCCAGACGGGACGACAAACGTACCTCCGTCATGCACTTTCACCGCGCGTGTAGTCCTCATAAGCAGATTGCGGCAAACTACTGACATTGATTAGTTGGCAGTGCTGGCTGTGGATAAGATCACATGAGTGCGAGCAGTCATCTGACAGAGCTGGCAGTGGAGCTACCACGTGGACCTACAGCGGTAGGCTGTCTGCATGCTCGCACCCAGCACTGGTGGTGGGACAGACTGCTTCACCTACTGCATGGGACAGTTGGACAAGGATGGGGTGTGTTGTTATCACCTATGGAAGTGAGACTGGAAGTGACATCTGTTTAGTACAAGTGACATTGTGGAAATGATACAAACTTAAAAAAAGTTACATTGTGGAAATGATGCTAACTTAAAGCAAGTGACATTGCAGAAATTGTACAAACTTAAAGCAAGTGACATTGTGGAAATAGTACGAACTTAAAGCAAGTGACATTGTGGAAATAGTACAAACTTAAAGCATGTGAAATTTTGGAAGTGATATAAGCATAATGCAAGTGACGTTGCAAAAGTGACATCTACATATTACAAGTGACATTCTGCAAGTGGTGTCCACTGAATGCAAGTTACATTGTGGAATGTGGAAGTAATATGCACTTACTAGCAGTGCATTAATGCAGGTGATGAGTGTACGATTTATAATGTGTTGGTGCAAGCCACCTGTACATTACATGAGTGACGTCATTTGGTGACTGCGTCATTGTGCAAGTGCTACTTGTTGTCCTAAGTGACTGTGTCATCATGCAAGTGATGGGTCTACTTGTTATCACGCAAGCAATGTGTCATCATGCAAGCAATGTCTACTTGTCCTAAAGTGACTGGGTGAACCATGGAGTCTGACCCAGGCATGTACATGATTGCTGTGGGTGACTACATGTCACCCCTACCCTCACCCCAGACCTTGGCCCGCGTCCTCGAGATCTCGTCTCAGGTAAATTATGTATACATCAAGTCACATTCTAGTGCATATATGATTCCAGTACATAGCTCTCACACCTGGCAGTGCCAAGTTCCGCTAACCCATAGAAACTTTGTGTGAAGTTTTCTAGCAACCCAAATTAACTGTTGGGAAGGCTATGATGGAATGCCAATAAACAAAAGTGATGTTTTTGGCAAGTTCAATGGATTGGCATTAATTGCCCGCCAGGCAATTGGCTTCCATATTAGTATACGGTAAAATTTAATGTAAATTAAATTAAATGGATAAACTGTGTAGCATGTTGTAGGAGAGGATCAGTGTCTGCTTCGATTGGTGCATCTTTACTCAGCTTCCCAAGAAAGCAGAGCATGTCATTTCCATAAGAAACGCTATTTTGCGCATAAAATAATGATGAAGTGCCTGAAATGTCTCACTGAATATTGCTCGCAGTGGCATTAATAACTTCAGGGTACTTTGTGATGACATTATCGCTTGTATATTGTGACTTATCGTTTCTTTATTAGTTTCTGTGAGGTAATACTGCTGAGTCAATAGACATTGCCATAGTCAGTCATCAAAGCTGGGGCTGGTTTCATGAAGTGTTCTTAAAGTTACGCAATTATTTAGCGTAACGTGTTTTGCGTAAACTCCTATATTAAAAACATTACATCATTTACTAAGACAATCATCTTGGTGTTAAGAACATTCTTAGCCGCTTCATGAAACCAGCCCCTGGTATGTTGCTATCACAACAGTCTGTCCTATATTCATATAGATCTAAACGTTTCTCTAAGCAACACTGATTTTGGTGTCTTGAATCTTTAATCTAATGTCGATCGTCAGTGGCATCCGAATTGTGTCAAACATTAATAGAACTTCAAATCTTAGACAAACCAGGAGGACCTAGGCAGACGGGCTAATATTTACACAGATTAATAATAACTAGTTTATAGCCATTCAGTAACACAAACAAGGCAAGTTATCACCAGCATTTCTATTTTCTTAAACTTGTTTCCACAGTGGCGCCCTCTGGCACCATTCAGTTCAGTCAGATAGGAGAAAGACCCTCTTGAAAAGCATAGTATATCAAAAACATGTAAGTAGTTAACTCTTGATACATATTGTTTTCTTTACTACATCGTCATTTGGTTGATCCGAGGCCAATGGTCCAAGGATGTGACAGATATAGAGTCTATGTTGTCAGGAACATAAGGCCAGGGGTGCAACGAACAAGAATTGTTATGCAGTCTGTCATGAACAAACGTCATTATTCAAGTACTCGACCGCCAATTGTAGATTTGTCATTTTGGACAAATTTATTTCTTGAATTCTCACAAAAGGTAGTTATAGTGTCAGATTAAGTTGGCAATACCTGTATACAATAGACAATTTTGCAGATAATACATCTATTGGAGATATCGATCGTTATTTCTGCTTGCCAGGCTGAGGATGTCAGGTCAAGCTTGGTGGTTGACAAAATTCGTAAATCATACAACTCTATTGATTATACATTTGTGCCAATTGATAGTTTGCAAAGTCGATGTTAATGTGTCTTTTATTCCACTTTTCATTTACCAGAACTGCGGTTATGTCTGCATCTACCAGTATACCTGCAGATAATAAAATAAGTATTGAGTTTTAGCTGTGTACTGTATAAACAAAATACGTCTGCAGTCAGCCAGACGGAACCTGCAGGGAGGCAAAGTAATTTGAATTTTTTCAAGTATCGCGTGGATGCACAAAATGGACCCATCGGTCTGGTTTAAAGTACATACACATAATCTGTAGTGAACAGGAGATGTCTGCATTGGCTGTCTTCCTTTACTTGTTGGATACATACATGCCCATGCATGCACTTACATGCATACACAGACAAGTTCACTTGTACAAACACACATGCAGTTGTGCACACACGCACACGCACACTCACAGGCACACAGGCACACAGGCACACACATGTACGCACGCACGCACACACACACACACACACACACACACACACACACACACACACACACACACACACACACACACACACACACACACACACACACACACACACACACACACACACACACACATACACACACACACACACACACACACACACACACACACACACACACACACACACACACACACACACACACACACACACACACACACACACACATACATACACACACACACATACATACACACACACACACACAAGAGCAAGAGACAAGCAAGGGATGCATCACTGCACTAATAAAGGCAATGCCATTAGTATGACATTGATTGTGCATCGTGCAATTACGTATGGACTTATGCAGTATTAGCCGAGTGTGCAGTGGGAAGCCCGCGAGGCCAATGGACCATGTAATTGTGTCCTGTTTAGACAGCAGTCAATCCCTGTCAATAGTTCGATCTCCTCTCAGATTACATAATGGGCATTAAGGAATGGATCAGTGCCTCCGTTTGATTGGGCGGTGGTCACTGAAGACATGTGCTGTCATCTTCACTTGTATGTCGTTTCTGACCTGTGACATGTGTAGAGGAATTGAAACCATCAAAGTACAAGTGTTCAGTTAGTGGAGACCATTCTACCTTCCTGGATGAGGAGGCATACTGTTGCAAAAGCAGCAGGAACTTATCAGGAATGGATTACTAGTGCATCTTGCGATGTTAGTATTTGTATTAAATGTACTACTACCCATCCACGGCGCAAAAGACCAAGGGCATAAGTTATTGCCATCACACAGCAGACCAAGGTCATCAGTTATTGCCATCACACAACAGACCAAGAGCATCAGTTATTACCATCACACAACAGACCAAGGGCATCAGTTATTACCATCACACAACAGACCAAGGGCATGAGTTATTGCCATCACACAACAGACCAAGGGCATGAGTTATTGCCATCACACAACAGACCAAGAGCGTCAGTTATTACAATCACACAACAGACCAAGGGCATCAGTTATTACCATCATACAACAGATCAAGGGCATGAGTTATTACCATCACACAACAGACCACGGGCGTCAGTTATTGCCATCACACAACAGACCAAGAGCGTCAGTTATTACCATCATACAACAGACCAAGGGCATCAGTTATTACCATCACAAAACAGATCAAGGGCGTCAGTTATTACCATCATACAACAGACCACGGCATCAGTTATTACCATCACAAAACAGACCAGGGACATGAGTTATTGCCATCACACAACAGATCAAGGGTGTCAGTTATTACCATCATACAACAAATCAAGGGCGTCAGTTATTACCATCATACAACAGACCACGGGCGTCAGTTATTACCATCACAAAACAGACCAGGGGCATGAGTTATTGCCATCACACAACAGACCAAGGTCATCAGTTATTGCCATCACACAACAGACCTAGAGCGTCAGTTATTACCATCACACAACAAACCAAGAGCGTCAGTTATTACCATCACACAACAGACCAAGGTCATCAGTTATTACCATCATACAACAGATCAAGGGCATGAGTTATTACCATCACACAACAGACCACGGGCATCAGTTATTGCCATCACACAACAGACCAAGAGTGTCAGTTATTACCATCATACAACAGACCAAGGGCATCAGTTATTACCATCACAAAACAGATCAAGGGCGTCAGTTATTACCATCATACAACAGACCACGGGCGTCAGTTATTACCATCACAAAACAGACCAGGGACATGAGTTATTGCCATCACACAACAGATCAAGGGCGTCAGTTATTACCATCATACAACAGACCAAGGTCATCAGTTATTACCATCACAAAACAGATCAAGGGCGTCAGTTATTACCATCATATTACAGACCAAGGGCGTCAGTTATTACCATCATATTACAGACCACGGGCGTCAGTTATTACCATCACAAAACAGACCAGGGGCATGAGTTATTGCCATCACACAACAGATCAAGGGCATCAGTTATTACCATCATACAACAGACCACGGGCGTCAGTTATTACCATCACAAAACAGACCAGGGGCATGAGTTATTGCCATCACACAACAGACCAAGAGCGTCAGTTATTACCATCACACAACAGACCAAGGGTGTCAGTTATTACTATCATACAATAGAACAAGGCACCAGTTATTACCGTCACACAACAGACCAAGGGCATCAGTTATTACCATCACACAACAGACCAAGGGCGTCAGTTATTACCATCACAGGGTTTGGGCTCTTTTCAAACTTTCCCACGGCGGGGCCCTCTTAAGGGGAATGGTTCACTACCCAATTCTCTCAAGCAGGAGAAATACCCTTTTGACAAGCAGCATATCAAAAACATAAATAGATAACTCTGAATAACTAGATCATTGTCTTTCTTAAATACATTGGTAGATGAGAGGCCAATGGTCCAAGGATGCAAATGAACCTAGAAAGAGGTGAGTGAACATCGCCACCTCAGAGGAGATGCATTTACAATGATCCATATTTAGTATATCTATGTAATATGTCAATAATTTACAATGATCCATAGTTAGGGTATGTATGTAATATATCAATCATTTGTGCTTCTTGGAAGTCTCCAGACAGTGGCCATTGAATGCCAAGGATTTGAGGCAGACAGTCCAACTTTGAAAATGTTTGCACATTCACTCATGGTTCGACATTGATTGATATGTTTTTGTGCCAGTGCTCTCCCCAATTGGCTATTGCAGTCATACTGTATGCAGATATAGTGCATTTGTTGCTTGGAGTGATTTAATGGTATATTGGGAATAGGTCCACATGCATGATAGATTGCTGGATTATATCTTGTAACACTCTGTCACTGTAACTTATAGTACTGTGAGCATGTGTTAGTGACCCATACACAAGGTATTGCTGCAAAACACTCAGCCCTAAGTGATGTGTTAGTGACCCATACACAAGGTATTGCTGCAAAACACTCAGCTCTAAGTGATGTGTTAGTGTCCCGAACACAAGGTATTGCTGCAAAACACTCGGCTCTAAGTGATGTGTTAGTGTCCCGAACACAAGGTATTGCTGCAAAACACTCGGCTCTAAGTGATGTGTTAGTGTCCCGAACACAAGGTATTGCTACAAAACACTCGGCTCTAAGTGATGTGTTAGTGACCCACACACAGGGTACTGCTGCAAAACATTCAGCCCTAAATTATGTGTTAGTGACCCGTACACAAGGTACTGCTGCAAAACACTCAGCTCTAAGTGATGTGTTAGTGACCCATACACAAGGTACTGCTGCAAAACACTCAGCTCTAAGTGATGTGTTAGTGACCCATACACAAGGTACTGCTGCAAAACACTCAGCCCTAAGTGATGTGTTAGTGACCCATACACAAGGTACTGCTGCAAAACACTCGGCTCTAAGTGATGTGTTAGTGACCCACACACAGGGTACTGCTGCAAAACACTCAGCTCTAAGTGATGTGTTAGTGACCCACACACAAGGTACTGCTGCAAAACACTCAGCCCTGAATGATGTATTAGTGACCCATACACAAGGTACTGCTGCAAAACACTCAGCCCTGAATGATGTATTAGTGACCCATACACAAGGTACTGCTGCAAAACACTCGGCTCTAAGTGATGTGTTAGTGACCCACACACAGGGTACTGCTGCAAAACACTCAGCTCTAAGTGATGTGTTAGTGACCCACACACAAGGTACTGCTGCAAAACACTCAGCTCTAAGTGATGTGTTAGTGACCCATACACAAGGTACTGCTGCAAAACACTCAGCCCTAAGTGATGTGTTAGTGACCCATACACAAGGTACTGCTGCAAAACAGTCAGCCCTGAATGATGTGTTAGTGACCCATACACAAGGTACTGCTGCAAAACACTCAGCTCTAAGTGATGTGTTAGTGACCCACACACAAGGTACTGCTGCAAAACACTCGGCTCTAAGTGATGTGTTAGTGACCCATACACAAGGTACTGCTGCAAAACACTCAGCCCTAAGTGATGTGTTAGTGACCCACACACAGGGTACTGCTGCAAAACACTCAGCCCTAAATGATGTGTTAGTGACCCGTACACAAGGTACTGCTGCAAAACACTCAGCTCTAAGTGATGTGTTAGTGTCCCGAACACAAGGTATTGCTACAAAACACTCGGCTCTAAGTGATGTGTTAGTGACCCACACACAGGGTACTGCTGCAAAACACTCGGCTCTAAGTGATGTGTTACTGTCCCGAACACAAGGTATTGCTGCAAAACACTCGGCTCTAAGTGATGTGTTAGTGACCCACACACAGGGTACTGCTGTAAAACACTCAGCTCTAAGTGATGTGTTAGTGTCCCGAACACAAGGTATTGCTGCAAAACAATCGGCTCTAAGTGATGTGTTAGTGACCCACACACAGGGTACTGCTGCAAAACACTCAGCTCTAAGTGATGTGTTAATGACCCATACACAAGGTACTGCTGCAAAACACTCAGCTCTAAGTGATGTGTTAGTGACCCATACACAAGGTACTGCTGCAAAACACTCAGCTCTAAGTGATATGTTAGTGACCCATACACAGGGTACTGCTGCAAAACATTCAGCCCTAAATGATGTGTTAGTGACCCACACACAGGGTACTGCTGCAAAACATTCGGCTCTAAGTGATGTATTAGTGACCCATACACAAGGTACTGCTGCAAAACACTCAGCTCTAAGTGATGTGTTAGTGACCCATACACAAGGTACTGCTGCAAAACACTCAGCTCTAAGTGATGTGTTAGTGACCCATACACAAGGTACTGCTGCAAAACACTCAGCCCTAAGTGATGTGTTAGTGACCCATACACAAGGTACTGCTGCAAAACACTCAGCCCTGAATGATGTGTTAGTGACCCATACACAAGGTACTGCTGCAAAACACTCAGCTCTAAGTGATGTGTTAGTGACCCACACACAAGGTACTGCTGCAAAACACTCAGCTCTAAGTGATGTGTTAGTGACCCATACACAAGGTACTGCTGCAAAACACTCAGCCCTAAGTGATGTGTTAGTGACCCACACACAGGGTACTGCTGCAAAACACTCAGCCCTAAATTATGTGTTAGTGACCCGTACACAAGGTACTGCTGCAAAACACTCAGCTCTAAGTGATGTGTTAGTGTCCCGAACACAAGGTATTGCTACAAAACACTCGGCTCTAAGTGATGTGTTAGTGACCCACACACAGGGTACTACTGCAAAACACTCGGCTATAAGTGATGTGTTACTGTCCCGAACACAAGGTATTGCTGCAAAACACTCGGCTCTAAGTGATGTGTTAGTGACCCACACACAGGGTACTGCTGTAAAACACTCGGCTCTAAGTGATGTGTTAGTGTCCCGAACACAAGGTATTGCTGCAAAACAATCGGCTCTAAGTGATGTGTTATTGACTCACACACAGGGTACTGCTGCAAAACACTCAGCTCTAAGTGATGTGTTAGTGACCCATACACAAGGTACTGCTGCAAAACACTCAGCTCTAAGTGATGTGTTAGTGTCCCGAACACAAGGTATTGCTGCAAAACAATCGGCTCTAAGTGATGTGTTATTGACTCACACACAGGGTACTGTTGCAAAACACTCAGCTCTAAGTGATGTGTTAGTGACCCATACACAAGGTACTGCTGCAAAACACTCAGCTCTAAGTGATGTGTTAGTGACCCATACACAAGGTACTGCTGCAAAACACTGAGCTCTAAGTGATGTGTTAGTGACCCATACACAAGGTACAGCTGCAAAACACTCGGCTCTATGTGATGTGTTAGTGACCCACACACAGGGTACTGCTGCAAAACACTCAGCCCTGAATGATGTGTTAGTGACCCATACACAAGGTATTGCTGCAAAACACTCGGCTCTAAGTGATGTGTTAGTGACCCACACACAGGGTACTGCTACAAAACACTCAGCCCTGAATGATGTATTAGTGACCCATACACAAGGTACTGCTGCAAAACACTCGGCTCTAAGTGATGTGTTAGTGACCCACACACAGGGTACTGCTGCAAAACACTTAGCTCTAAGTGATGTGTTAGTGACCCATACACAAGGTACTGCTGCAACACTCAGCTCTAAGTGATGTGTTAGTGACCCTCACTGCTGCAAAACACTCGGCTCTAAGTGATGTGTTAGTGACCCACACACAGGGACTGTATTAGTGACCCATACACAAGGTACTGCTGCAAAACACTCGGCTCTAAGTGATGTGTTAGTGACCCACACACAGGGTACTGCTGCAAAACACTCGGCTCTAAGTGATGTGTTAGTGACCCACACACAAGGTACTGCTGCAAAACACTCAGCTCTAAGTGATGTGTTAGTGACCCACACACAGGGTACTGCTGCAAAACACTCGGCTCTAAGTGATTTGTTACTGTCCCGAACACAAGGTATTGCTGCAAAACACTCGGCTCTAAGTGATGTGTTAGTGACCCACACACAGGGTACTGCTGTAAAACACTCAGCTCTAAGTGATGTGTTAGTGTCCCGAACACAAGGTATTGCTGCAAAACAATCGGCTCTAAGTGATGTGTTAGTGACCCACACACAGGGTACTGCTGCAAAACACTCAGCTCTAAGTGATGTGTTAGTGACCCATACACAAGGTACTGCTGCAAAACACTCAGCTCTAAGTGATGTGTTAGTGACCCATACACAAGGTACTGCTGCAAAACACTCAGCTCTAAGTGATGTATTAGTGACCCATACACAAGGTACTGCTGCAAAACACTCGGCTCTAAGTGATGTGTTAGTGACCCACACACAGGTTACTGCTACAAAACACTCAGCCCTGAATGATGTGTTAGTGATCCGTACACAAGGTATTGCTGCAAAACACTCGGCTCTAAGTGATGTGTTAGTGACCCACACAAAAGGTACTGCTGCAAAACACTCGGCTCTAAGTGATGTGTTAGTGACCCACACAAAAGGTACTGCTGCAAAACACTCGGCTCTAAGTGATGTGTTAGTGACCCACACAGGGTACTGCTGCAAAACACTCAGCCCTAAATGATGTGTTAGTGACCCGTAAACAAGCTACTGCTGCAA
This sequence comes from Paraescarpia echinospica, assembly GCA_020002185.1. Classification (NCBI taxonomy): domain Eukaryota; kingdom Metazoa; phylum Annelida; class Polychaeta; order Sabellida; family Siboglinidae; genus Paraescarpia; species Paraescarpia echinospica. The sequence continues at coordinate 34,184,143 of CM034541.1, forward strand.
AACACTCAGCTCTAAGTGATGTGTTAGTGACCCACACACAGGGTACTGCTGCAAAACACTCAGCCCTAAATGATGTGTTAGTGACCCATACACAAGGTATTGCTGCAAAACACGTGGCTCTAAGTGATGTGTTAGTGACCCACACACAAGGTACTGCTGCAAAACACTCGGCTCTAAGTGATGTGTTAGTGTCCCATACACAAGGTACTGCTGCAAAACACTCAGCTCTAAGTGATGTGTTAGTGACCCATACACAAGGTACTGCTGCAAAACACTCAGCTCTAAGTGATGTGTTAGTGTCCCGAACACAAGGTATTGCTACAAAACACTCGGCTCTAAGTGATGTGTTAGTGACCCACACACAGGGTACTGCTGCAAAACACTTGGCTCTAAGTGATGTGTTACTGTCCCGAACACAAGGTATTGCTGCAAAACACTCGGCTCTAAGTGATGTGTTAGTGACCCACACACAGGGTACTGCTGTAAAACACTCGGCTCTAAGTGATGTGTTAGTGATCCATACACAAGGTACTGCTACAAAACACTCAGCTCTAAGTGATGTGTTAGTGACCCATACACAAGGTACTGCTGCAAAACACTCAGCTCTACGTGATGTATTAGTGACCCATACACAAGGTACTGCTGCAAAACACTTGGCTCTAAGTGATGTGTTAGTGACCCACACACAGGGTACTGCTACAAAACACTCAGCCCTGAATGATGTGTTAGTGACCCGTACACAAGGTATTGCTGCAAAACACTTGGCTCTAAGTGATGTGTTAGTGACCTACACACAGGGTACTGCTGCAAAACACTCAGCCCTAAATGATGTGTTAGTGACCCGTAAACAAGCTACTGCTGCAAAACACTCAGCTTTAAGTGATGTGTTAGTGACCCACACACAGGGTACTGCTGCAAAACACTCAGCCCTAAATGATGTGTTAGTGACCCATACACAAGGTACTGCTGCAAAACACTCGGCTCTAAGTGATGTGTTAGTGACCCACACACAGGGTACTGCTGCAAAACAATCAGCCCTGAATGATGTGTTAGTGTCCCATACACAAGGTATTGCTGCAAAACACTCGGCTCTAAGTGATGTGTTAGTGACCCACACACAGGGTACTGCTACAAAACACTCAGCCCTGAATTATGTATTAGTGACCCATACACAAGGTACTGCTGCAAAACACTCGGCTCTAAGTGATGTGTTAGTGACCTACTACTGGCAATTGCTGCAAAACATCAGCCTAAGTGATGTGTTAGCATACACAAGGTAATTCGCTGCAAACACTAGCCTCTAAGTGATGTTGAAGACCCATACACAAGGTACTGCTGCAAAACACTGCTCTAAGTGATGTGTTGCACCCACACACAGGTACTGCTGCAAAACACTCAGCCCTAAATGATGTGTTAGTGACCCATACACAAGGTACTGCTGCAAAACACTCGGCTCTAAGTGATGTGTTAGTGACCCACACACAGGGTACTGCTGCAAAACACTCAGCCCTGAATGATGTGTTAGTGACCCATACACAAGGTATTGCTGCAAAACACTCGGCTCTAAGTGATGTGTTAGTGACCCACACACAGGGTACTGCTACAAAACACTCAGCCCTGAATGATGTATTAGTGACCCATACACAAGGTACTGCTGCAAAACACTCGGCTCTAAGTGATGTGTTAGTGACCCACACACAGGGTACTGCTGCAAAACACTCGGCTCTAAGTGATGTGTTAGTGACCCACACACAAGGTACTGCTGCAAAACACTCAGCTCTAAGTGATGTGTTAGTGACCCACACACAGGGTACTGCTGCAAAACACTCGGCTCTAAGTGATTTGTTACTGTCCCGAACACAAGGTATTGCTGCAAAACACTCGGCTCTAAGTGATGTGTTAGTGACCCACACACAGGGTACTGCTGTAAAACACTCAGCTCTAAGTGATGTGTTAGTGTCCCGAACACAAGGTATTGCTGCAAAACAATCGGCTCTAAGTGATGTGTTAGTGACCCACACACAGGGTACTGCTGCAAAACACTCAGCTCTAAGTGATGTGTTAGTGACCCATACACAAGGTACTGCTGCAAAACACTCAGCTCTAAGTGATGTGTTAGTGACCCATACACAAGGTACTGCTGCAAAACACTCAGCTCTAAGTGATGTATTAGTGACCCATACACAAGGTACTGCTGCAAAACACTCGGCTCTAAGTGATGTGTTAGTGACCCACACACAGGTTACTGCTACAAAACACTCAGCCCTGAATGATGTGTTAGTGATCCGTACACAAGGTATTGCTGCAAAACACTCGGCTCTAAGTGATGTGTTAGTGACCCACACAAAAGGTACTGCTGCAAAACACTCGGCTCTAAGTGATGTGTTAGTGACCCACACAAAAGGTACTGCTGCAAAACACTCGGCTCTAAGTGATGTGTTAGTGACCCACACAGGGTACTGCTGCAAAACACTCAGCCCTAAATGATGTGTTAGTGACCCGTAAACAAGCTACTGCTGCAAAACACTCAGCTCTAAGTGATGTGTTAGTGACCCACACACAGGGTACTGCTGCAAAACACTCAGCCCTAAATGATGTGACCCATTAGTGACCCATACACAAGGTACTGCTGCTGCAAAACACTGCTGGCTCTAAGTGATGTGTTAGTGACCCACACACATGTGTTAGGTACTGCTCGGCTCAAAACACTCTTGGCTCTGAACTGTGATGTGTTAGTGTGACCCACCCAGGGTACTGCTGTACACAAGGTATCCATGCTGCAAAACACATACACAAGGTACTGCTCTAAGTGATGTGTTAGTGACTTGGCCTAAGTGATGTGTTAGTACACACAGGGTACTGCTGCAAAACACTCAGCTCTAAGTGATGTGTTAGTGACCTACACACCCGCAAAAACTCACAAGGTACTGCTGCAAAACACTCAGCTTTAAGTGATGTGTTAGTGACCCACACACAGGGTACTGCTGCAAAACACTCAGCCCTAAATGATGTGTTAGTGACCCATACACAAGGTACTGCTGCAAAACACTCGGCTCTAAGTGATGTGTTAGTGACCCACACACAGGGTACTGCTGCAAAACAATCAGCCCTGAATGATGTGTTAGTGACCCATACACAAGGTATTGCTGCAAAACACTCGGCTCTAAGTGATGTGTTAGTGACCCACACACAGGGTACTGCTACAAAACACTCAGCCCTGAATGATGTATTAGTGACCCATACACAAGGTACTGCTGCAAAACACTCGGCTCTAAGTGATGTGTTAGTGACCCACACACAGGGTACTGCTGCAAAACACTCGGCTCTAAGTGATGTGTTAGTGACCCACACACAGGGTACTGCTGCAAAACATTCAGCCCTAAATGATGTGTTAGTGACCCATACACAAGGTACTGCTGCAAAACACTCGGCTCTAAGTGATGTGTTAGTGACCCACACACAGGGTACTGCTGCAAAACACTCAGCCCTGAATGATGTGTTAGTGACCCATACACAAGGTATTGCTGCAAAACACTCGGCTCTAAGTGATGTGTTAGTGACCCACACACAGGGTACTGCTACAAAACACTCAGCCCTGAATGATGTATTAGTGACCCATACACAAGGTACTGCTGCAAAACACTCGGCTCTAAGTGATGTGTTAGTGACCCACACACAGGGTACTGCTGCAAAACACTCGGCTCTAAGTGATGTGTTAGTGACCCACACACAAGGTACTGCTGCAAAACACTCAGCTCTAAGTGATGTGTTAGTGACCCACACACAGGGTACTGCTGCAAAACACTCGGCTCTAAGTGATGTGTTACTGTCCCGAACACAAGGTATTGCTGCAAAACACTCGGCTCTAAGTGATGTGTTAGTGACCCACACACAGGGTACTGCTGTAAAACACTCAGCTCTAAGTGATGTGTTAGTGTCCCGAACACAAGGTATTGCTGCAAAACAATCGGCTCTAAGTGATGTGTTAGTGACCCACACACAGGGTACTGCTGCAAAACACTCAGCTCTAAGTGATGTGTTAGTGACCCATACACAAGGTACTGCTGCAAAACACTCAGCTCTAAGTGATGTGTTAGTGACCCATACACAAGGTACTGCTGCAAAACACTCAGCTCTAAGTGATGTATTAGTGACCCATACACAAGGTACTGCTGCAAAACACTCGGCTCTAAGTGATGTGTTAGTGACCCACACACAGGTTACTGCTACAAAACACTCAGCCCTGAATGATGTGTTAGTGATCCGTACACAAGGTATTGCTGCAAAACACTCGGCTCTAAGTGATGTGTTAGTGACCCACACAAAAGGTACTGCTGCAAAACACTCGGCTCTAAGTGATGTGCTAGTGACCCACACAAAAGGTACTGCTGCAAAACACTCGGCTCTAAGTGATGTGTTAGTGACCCACACAGGGTACTGCTGCAAAACACTCAGCCCTAAATGATGTGTTAGTGACCCGTAAACAAGCTACTGCTGCAAAACACTCAGCTCTAAGTGATGTGTTAGTGACCCACACACAGGGTACTGCTGCAAAACACTCAGCCCTAAATGATGTGTTAGTGACCCATACACAAGGTATTGCTGTAAAACACGCGGCTCTAAGTGATGTGTTAGTGACCCACACACAAGGTACTGCTGCAAAACACTCAGCTCTAAGTGATGTGTTAGTGTCCCATACACAAGGTACTGCTGCAAAACACTCAGCTCTAAGTGATGTGTTAGTGACCCATACACAAGGTACTGCTGCAAAACACTCAGCTCTAAGTGATGTGTTAGTGTCCCGAACACAAGGTATTGCTACAAAACACTCGGCTCTAAGTGATGTGTTAGTGACCCACACACAGGGTACTGCTGCAAAACACTTGGCTCTAAGTGATGTGTTACTGTCCCGAACACAAGGTATTGCTGCAAAACACTCGGCTCTAAGTGATGTGTTAGTGACCCACACACAGGGTACTGCTGTAAAACACTCGGCTCTAAGTGATGTGTTAGTGATCCATACACAAGGTACTGCTACAAAACACTCAGCTCTAAGTGATGTGTTAGTGACCCATACACAAGGTACTGCTGCAAAACACTCAGCTCTAAGTGATGTATTAGTGACCCATACACAAGGTACTGCTGCAAAACACTCGGCTCTAAGTGATGTGTTAGTGACCCACACACAGGGTACTGCTACAAAACACTCAGCCCTGAATGATGTGTTAGTGACCCGTACACAAGGTATTGCTGCAAAACACTTGGCTCTAAGTGATGTGTTAGTGACCTACACACAGGGTACTGCTGCAAAACACTCATCCCTAAATGATGTGTTAGTGACCCGTAAACAAGCTACTGCTGCAAAACACTCAGCTCTAAGTGATGTGTTAGTGACCCACACACAGGGTACTGCTGTAAAACACTCAGCTCTAAGTGATGTGTTAGTGTCCCGAACACAAGGTATTGCTGCAAAACAATCGGCTCTAAGTGATGTGTTAGTGACCCACACACAGGGTACTGCTGCAAAACACTCAGCTCTAAGTGATGTGTTAGTGACCCATACGCAAGGTACTGCTGCAAAACACTCAGCTCTAAGTGATGTGTTAGTGACCCATACACAAGGTACTGCTGCAAAACACTCAGCCCTGAATGATGTGTTAGTGACCCGTACACAAGGTATTGCTGCAAAACACTTGGCTCTAAGTGATGTGTTAGTGACCTACACACAGGGTACTGCTGCAAAACACTCAGCCCTGAATGATGTGTTAGTGACCCATACACAAGGTATTGCTGCAAAACACTCAGCTCATAGTGATGTGTTAGTGACCCACACAAAGGGTACTGCTGCAAAACACTCGGCTCTAAGTGATGTGTCAGTGACCCACACAGGGTACTGCTGCAAAACACTCAGCCCTAAATGATGTGTTAGTGACCCGTAAACAAGGTACTGCTGCAAAACACTCAGCTCTAAGTGATGTGTTAGTGACCCACACACAGGGTAGTGCTGCAAAACACTCAGCTCTAAGTGATGTGTTAGTGACCCATACACAAGGTACTGCTGCAAAACTCTCAGCCCTAAGTGATGTGTTAGTGACCCACACACAGGGTACTGCTGCAAAACACTCAGCCCTGAATGATGTGTTAGTGACCCGTACACAAGGTATTGCTGCAAAACACTCGGCTCTAAGTGATGTGTTAGTGACCCACACACAGGGTACTGCTGCAAAACACTCAGCTCTAAGTGATGTGTTAATAACTCACACATAGGATATTGCTGCAACACTCAGCTCTAGGTTATGTGTTAATAACTCACACATAGGGTACTGCTCAATACACCCAGCTCTAAGTGATGTGTTAGTGACTCATACGTAGGGTACTTCACAAAACACCAAGCTCTAAGTGATGTGTTAGTGACTCACACATAGGGTACTTCTCAAAATACCAAGCTCTAAGTGATGTGTTAGTGACTCTCACGTAGGGTACTTCTCAAAACACCAAGCTCTAAATGATGTGTTAGTGACTCACACATAGGGTACTTCTCAAAACACCAAGCTCTAAGTGATGTGTTAGTGACTCACACATAGGGTACTTCTCAAAACACCCAGCTCTAAGTGATGTGTTAGTGACTCACACATAGGGTACTTCTCAAAACACCCAGCTCTAAGTGATGTGTTAGTGACCCACACATCTGCTCAATGCACCCAGCTCTAAGTGATGTGTTAGTGACTACCATATAGGGTATTCAGTGTTCTGCATAGGTCGAGTTTCCAGGGCGTTACGCCCTGCCCTTCTTCAGTGATGCCCTGATACCCAGAAAAGGAAAAAAAACGCCCTGCCTTTTTTATATGACGCCCTGCTATATTTGCATTGTAACCCTAATTGTGGCTACAGACGATGAATATTAATTTAAGAGTGTCTGCAAGCACCCCGATCTTGAAACACATCCTTATCCTGATTGCGCCATGTGCGCGGTTAAATTTTCAACAATCCAACAGAGCGCGTCCCGCGTTTGGGAATGATATACAAAGTCGAAATCGGGCGCTTGCAGACATAATGCCACGCGCTCAGTTCGATTGTTCAGGTGCCCATATCTTGACACCTATCCCGATCGCCGTTAAATTCTTAATCGTGTTTGCCAACAAATATTAAAATACGTTGATTTGAGGAAGCGCCGACCTTCGAAAGTGGACAGATCAGAGTGACGGACTTTCACACAGCGCCTTGACTATACATATCGTCAAGCAGTCCTTATTGTGTTCGTATCTTCAAAAGTTACAGTCCGATCGTCGGGAGACTTCTACCGTTAAATTTGTGATTGTGCAAAATTAATAAAATACATTTTGATCTGAGGAGGCGCCTCAACTATACATATATCGCCAAGTAGTCCTTATTTTGTTCATATCTTCAAATGTCTGATCACCTGGAGACTTCTACAGATGGATCTGTCATTTAATTCTTAATCGTAAAGCGTGGAAAAATTATTAAAATACATTTCGATCTGAGGGGCCGCCAAACTTTGCAAGTCGATACACCAGAGCCTGATCGTGACACTGTCGCAAAGTGCCAGCAGGACCCGTAGCCGGCATGTGAGATTAGAAAAATGTTTTATTCATACACTCTATGTGTTAATGTACTGATATGTAATGATACCTAATGACGTTTAGTATAACATAGCTGAACAATAGTACTGAATAATTGTGTAATGTGTGCGTTAAAACAACCGACTCCCCTCAATAGGCAATGACCCGCCAGCGTCTTGTTTTGGCCAACTCGTTTAGCAGTAGCTACCTGTAATAATTATTATTCATAGGGGTACCATTATCAGTGGCTTCAAACTAGTGACAGTTACTTTTTAGTCCTTTGGCCAAAGGTCCAAGGGACTATTGCCATCACTCTGTGTCCGCCGTTAGCTGCCATATCTCAGAAACTGTTCAGCAACTTTTTCTCTAATTTTGCATGGACATATCTTAGGGCACTGCCACTATGCATGAGAAATGTATTTGATTGAATCATTTTAAGGGCTCCCTAGGGCCTCCAAGGACCCAAAACTGGTAAAAATGTAACATTTTGCCTATTTAAAAAAAAACTGTTCAGCAACTTTTTTGTCTAATTTTGTATAGATGTATCTTAGGGTGCTGCCACTATATACAAGAAATATGTATTTGATTGAATCATTCTAAGGGCACCTAAGGGGCCCCCAAAGTGCAAAAGTTGAGACCACCCCCAACAGTAGATTTTGTTTAATGTGTCAGAAACCCAGCAGCATGACTAAACACTGCAGCCTAGTGCTGGTGTTTCATTGAGACCTTGACTAATCTTTAATTGGTCACAGGGTCCAGGCAGAGTAGACACACTTGACCCCTGTTAGACTGAACAGTTGCCTAAAACTTTTAAACTATCTTCAAAACTATTGATTTTCTATAACTGCAAGTTGTGTTTATTTTGATGTTCATTTAATTATTATAAAATGGTGTGACTGTGGTGTCTATTGGTTAAAGATGTATTGTCTGTAGAAACCTGTAGGTGACAAACATAAAAAATTAATATTCTGGACAACTATAGAGTGAAATATCCTACACTTTATTTATATCAAATGCATTCTACTGTTCTGTTTATGCTTGCCATGCCTTGTGTAGACATGGTACTGTGCAAATCAATTGTATCAATATAGACTAATAATTACAGATTCACAATATAGTTGACACCTGAAACAACCAAATGTCAACCATTAGAAGAGTTGACATAGTTCTGCTATACACAAGCAAGAAATCTGTATTTGATTGAATCATTCTAGTGTCATCAGCATATAGTAGAACATACATTTTCTACATCATCATCACTAAGGTTGTTGTAAATTTTACCAGCTGCCATGTCAAGTCTGTTATAATTGTGACTAGCAGTGTTCAAAATTATTCAGGTAAATAGCAAATAACAAAGGACACAAGTTTTCTCCTTGCCATACCTCTACATCACATAAGAAGAAGGCTGACACAGCCTGGCCCTGATTTAAACATGATTTAGCATTTTTGTACATGTTGTATACAACTTTCAACACATTACCATTAATACCGCATGAAATTATCTTAGACCACAGTGAGAACCGGTCTACTAAATCAAATGTTTTCTTATAATCGATGAAGGCACAATAAAGCCTTTTGCGTCGAGACAAATACAATTCAACCAATACCCCTATCTGAACACTGCCTGTTCTTCACCTATTACATTCGCTTTGTTTAGGTATGTGGTCAGTCTATTGTCTTAGTTGGTGCATTGAGCTAATCTATTTGACCATGAATCAGTGGTGGCTCTGGTTGTGTATTACACTCGGCTGTGGAGCTAAGATTCTCTGCCTGCTATTGTTTGATGGAAACTGTGACTAATGTATAATTGGTCACTGGCAGTAGCTTGTGTCAGCAGACAGCATTAAGCCACTAGACCCCTGTTAAACTGGACAGTTGCCAGTAGGTTTTAAACTGTGTCAAACAGTAAGTCTACCTTTTGCTCTCAAATAATCTGTCCTCTTAGTTTTACACATGAAGACATAATCTGGCATAACTTGATAAGTCTTTGTAGCAGCACATTTGTACTTCCAGTGTATCATTGCAACATAACATACATATTACATATTGTGTACCACATTTGAATGTTGTGCATGTAATATTTCCATGCAATCCATTTGCATATATAATGTAAAACTTCAACAGCCGTTTTCTTCATTTTCACTTTTTGACCCCTACCATGTTGAATGCTCCATAACTTTGCCAATTTTTGTAGCAGTCATATTTGTTGAAACCGTGTAAAGCACCCTACCAACCCTTTACAAGGATGTAAGAAAACATTGTTACAATTTTTCCGACTTATCACTCATTTGGTCAGCCGGGTCACATATAGACGTATTAGTCCAAAGGACTTAAGGGCCACTTGGACCATTTTTCAAAATTACTATGTTGCTTGTACATTTTAAAATCAACCATAACAGTATATCTCAATTGTGTTACACCTGACCCAAAGGAATTTGGCACAAATATTACCTGTGTAATATTCTCTGTGTATGTTGAATAATATGCAGATTGAGACAAATTAAAAAGTTACGTAAAGCTTAATATTATGTTTTGTTCTACAATGCCCGAGCCTATATTATAATATGTAAATATATGTATGCGATGTGTACATAATATACTATATGTAAGCAGTATGATATAAACTACAAGCTGTACATTGCTACTACATCTCATGTATTTAATTTAGTCGCGTGTCACAAATGCCCTTTTAACCACTGCTCAACGTGCTCTATGTGCCCTTTTACTAAAATGGCACCCTGCCTTTTTGAAAACCTGGGCAGAACACTGGGTACTGCTGCAACACTCAGCTCTAAGTGATGTGTTAGTAACTCACACGTAGGGTACTGCTCAATACACCCAGCTCTAAGTGATGTGTTAGTGACCCCCAAACACGGTACTGCTGCAACACTCAGCTCTGAGTGGAAGTTTACATCATATATTATATCATAGCCACACAGTATTGATCACTCATGAGATTATTAATGATATTATATGTAGAAGTTTGCTCTTATAGAATTCATGTAGTTTGTACTTGTTCCAGTTGCACCAATAAACCAGTCTGATTTTTATGTAGAGAACAGCAAAAGCAATGCTAATATTTCAACAAGTTTTTGACATGACACAATGAACTCATCAAACTTTTATCAAGTCAAAAATCCTGCGCTGCACACAATCTGGCCTGGTTAGTTCAGCACCTGATGTTCATGGATTATCACAAATCTCAAACATCATGATGTTGCATATTGAACTTTTCCAATATCTAAACCTGTGGTACATCAATTCAGTGGTGACTGGTACTGTGTCAAACAATGAACTGTCATGTAATGCGTTCACCTGTATTGCTCATCCACAGACATGTTCTGGGGCCAGTTTCATGAAGCAGCTAAGAATGTTCTTAACGCTAAGATGATTGTCTTAGTAAGTGATGCGATTTTTAAATATAAACGAACATGTGACGTTAAGTAATTGCGTAACTTTAAGAACACTTCATGAAACCGGCCCCTTGTCATCCACAAACATGTTTACAGTCTGTGGATGACGTGAGATTATGTAGATGGTGATGACCATGGACTACATACTGTTGCATGTAATTATGTGTGTGATGGGCCTGCCAGGGTCGTGTGTGTGGTGTTTGCAGGCCCAGCTGATAGCCCAGTCCATCGGCCAGGCCTTCCAGGTAGCCTACATGGAGTTCCTCAAGGCAAACGGCATCGATGACCCTTCCCTCATCAAGGAGATAGACTACCAGGAGGTGCTCAACCAGCAGGAGATCTACGGAGAGGAACTCTACCTCTTCTCTAACAAGGACATGCAGAAGGAGGTCAGTCTCTCTGTCTGTCTGTCTTGCTGTCTGTCTGTCTGTCTGTCCGCCTCTTTCACCCCCTCTTTTCACCCCCTCTTTTCACCCCTCTTTTCCCCCCTCTTTTCTCCCTCTCTCCCCACCCTCCTCCTCTTCCCCTCTCTCTCCCCAGCTCTCTCTCTCTCTCTCTCTCTCTCTCTCTCTCTCTCTCTCTCTCGCCCTCTCTCTTTCCTCTCTCTCCCCATTCTCTCACCCTTCTATCTCCCCCCTCTGTCCCCATCTCTCTCTCTCTCTCTTCTCTCTCTCTCTCTCCCCTCTTCTCTTTCTCTTCCCCTCTCTCTTCCGCTCTCTCTTCCCCTATCTCTTCCCCTCTTTCTCACCCCCCCCTCTCTCTCTCTCCCTCTCTCCCTCCCTTACCCCCTTTCTCCCTCTCTCTCCCACCTCTCTCTCTCCCCTCTCTCTCCCTCCCTCTCCCCCTTTCTCCCCCTCTCTCCCTCCCTTCCTCTCCCTCCCCCTATCTCTCAGTCAGCCACCATGTGTCACTGTTGTATGTCTTTGCTGTTGTGTTTTCTTCATAACCCGTTGTCAGTGCAGCTGTGGAGTGAGCAGAAAGAACACAAAGAAGGGGAACAATAAAACTATTCTTTATGACATCGTGTAGAATTCAACATAAGGAGAGTGGTTGGGTGGACGTTTTGGGCTGCCTCAGAAATTCTCTGTTAATAGCAGGTGTTTAGCATCGTTGGTCAATAGGACCTAATCAATGTGTATTGATTGAGTGTGGTTTGTCTGTTGTTCACCACCTGTCTGTGTCTTGTGTCCTTGTCTAGGTATTGATTGAGACAGTGTGGTTTGTCTCTTGTTCACCACCTGTGTGTGTCTTGTGTCCTTGTCTAGGTATTGATTGAGACAGTGTGGTTTGTCTCTTGTTCACCACCTGTGTGTGTCTCATGTCCTTGTCTAGGTATTGATTGAGACAGTGTGGTTTGCCTCTTGTTCACCACCTGTCTGTGTCTCATGTCCTTGTCTAGGTATTGATTGAGACAGTGTGGTTTGTCTCTTGTTCACCACCTGTGTGTGTCTTGTGTCCTTGTCTAGGTATTGATTGAGACAGTGTGGTTTGTCTCTTGTTCACCACCTGTCTGTGTCTCATGTCCTTGTCTAGGTATTGATTGAGACAGTGTGGTTTGTCTCTTGTTCACCACCTGTGTGTGTCTTGTGTCCTTGTCTAGGTATTGATTGAGACAGTGTGGTTTGTCTCTTGTTCACCACCTGTCTGTGTCTCATGTCCTTGTCTAGGTATTGATTGAGACAGTGTGGTTTGTCTCTTGTTCACCACCTGTGTGTGTCTGGTGTCCTTGTCTAGGTATTGATTGAGACAGTGTGGTTTGCCTCTTGTTCACCACCTGTCTGTGTCTCATGTCCTTGTTTAGGTATTGATTGAGACAGTGTGGTGTGTCTCTTGTTCACCACCTGTGTGTGTCTTAAGTCCTTGTCTAGGTATTGATTGAGACAGTGTGGTTTGTCTCTTGTTCACCACCTGTGTGTGTCTTGTGTCCTTGTCTAGGTATTGATTGAGACAGTGTGGTTTGCCTCTTGTTCACCACCTGTCTGTGTCTCATGTCCTTGTCTAGGTATTGATTGAGACAGTGTGGTTTGTCTCTTGTTCACCACCTGTGTGTGTCTTGTGTCCTTGTCTAGGTATTGATTGAGACAGTGTGGTTTGTCTCTTGTTCACCACCTGTGTGTGTCTCATGTCCTTGTCTAGGTATTGATTGAGACAGTGTGGTTTGCCTCTTGTTCACCACCTGTCTGTGTCTCATGTCCTTGTCTAGGTATTGATTGAGACAGTGTGGTTTGTCTCTTGTTCACCACCTGTGTGTGTCTTGTGTCCTTGTCTAGGTATTGATTGAGACAGTGTGGTTTGTCTCTTGTTCACCACCTGTCTGTGTCTCATGTCCTTGTCTAGGTATTGATTGAGACAGTGTGGTTTGCCTCTTGTTCACCACCTGTCTGTGTCTCATGTCCTTGTCTAGGTATTGATTGAGACAGTGTGGTTTGTCTCTTGTTCACCACCTGTGTGTGTCTTGTGTCCTTGTCTAGGTATTGATTGAGACAGTGTGGTTTGCCTCTTGTTCACCACCTGTCTGTGTCTCGTGTCCTTGTCTAGGTATTGATTGAGACAGTGTGGTTTGTCTCTTGTTCACCACCTGTGTGTGTCTTGTGTCCTTGTCTAGGTATTGATTGAGACAGTGTGGTTTGCCTCTTGTTCACCACCTGTCTGTGTCTCATGTCCTTGTCTAGGTATTGATTGAGACAGTGTGGTTTGTCTCTTGTTCACCACCTGTGTGTGTCTTGTGTCCTTGTCTAGGTATTGATTGAGACAGTGTGGTTTGCCTCTTGTTCACCACCTGTCTGTGTCTCATGTCCTTGTCTAGGTATTGATTGAGACAGTGTGGTTTGTCTCTTGTTCACCACCTGTGTGTGTCTTGTGTCCTTGTCTAGGTATTGATTGAGACAGTGTGGTTTGTCTCTTGTTCACCACCTGTCTGTGTCTCATGTCCTTGTCTAGGTATTGATTGAGACAGTGTGGTTTGTCTCTTGTTCACCACCTGTGTGTGTCTTGTGTCCTTGTCTAGGTATTGATTGAGACAGTGTGGTTTGCCTCTTGTTCACCACCTGTCTGTGTCTCATGTCCTTGTCTAGGTATTGATTGAGACAGTGTGGTTGTGCCTCTTGTTCACCACCTGTCTGTGTCTCATGTCCTTGTCTAGGTATTGATTGAGACAGTGTGGTTTGTCTCTTGTTCACCACCTGTGTGTGTCTTGTGTCCTTGTCTAGGTATTGATTGAGACAGTGTGGTTTGCCTCTTGTTCACCACCTGTCTGTGTCTCGTGTCCTTGTCTAGGTATTGATTGAGACAGTGTGGTTTGTCTCTTGTTCACCACCTGTGTGTGTCTTGTGTCCTTGTCTAGGTATTGATTGAGACAGTGTGGTTTGCCTCTTGTTCACCACCTGTCTGTGTCTTGTGTCCTTGTCTAGGTATTGATTTTTAGTCCTTTGGCCGAAGGTCCAAGGGACTATTGCCATCACTCTGCGTCCGCCGTCCGCCGTTAGCTGCCGTATCTCAGAAACCTTTCAGCAACTTTTTCTCTAATTTTGCATAGACATATCTTGGGGCATTGCCACTATGCACGAGAAATCTGTATTTGATTGAATAATTTTAAGGGCACCCTAGGGCCTCTAAGGACCCCAAAACTGGTACAAATGTAACATTTGTCCTATTTTTTCAAAAACTGTTCAGCAACTTTTTTTCTAATTTTGCATATATGTATCTTAGGGTGCTGTCACTATATACAAGAAATCTGTATTTGATTGAATCATTCTAAGGGCACCTAAGGGGCCCCCAATGTGCAAAAGGTTTACATTATCTAGTGATGTGGTTTTGAGAAGGGCCCTTGAGACCACCCCCAACAGTAGATTTTGTTTAATGTGCCACATTGTCAACACCATGACTAATCTCTGCAGCCTAGTGCTACTGCTCCATTGAGACCTTGACTAATCTTTAATTGGTCACAGCGCCCAGACAGAGTAGACACACTTGACCCCTGTTAGACTGAACAGTTGCCGAACACTTTTTATCTTCAAAACTATTGATTTTCTATAATTGCAAGTTGTGTTTATTTTGATGTTCATTTAATTATTATAAAATGGTGTGACTGTGGTGTCTATTGGTTAAAGATGTATTGTCTGTAGAAACCTGTAGGTGACAAACATAGAACATTAATATTCTGTCACCTGTAGGTGACAAACATAGAAAATTAATATTCTGGACAACTATAGAGTGAAATATCCTACACTTTATTGATATCAAATGCATTCTACTCTTCTGTTTATGCTTGCCATGCCTTGTGTAGACATGGTACTGTGTAAATCAATTGTATGAATATAGACTAATAATTACAGATTCACAATATAGTTGACACCTGAAACAACCAAATGTAAACCATTAGAAGAGTTGACATAGTTCTGCTATACACAAGCAAGAAATCTGTATTTGATTGAATCATTCTAGTGTCATCAGCATATAGTAGAACATACATTTTCTACATCATCATCACTAAGGTTGTTGTAAATTTAACCAGCTGCCATGTCAAGTCCGTTATAATTGTGACTAACAATGTTCAAAATTATTCAGGTAAATAGCAAATAACAAAGGACACAAGTTTTCTCCTTGCCATACCTCTACACATGAGAAGAAGGCTGACACAGCCTGGCCCTGATTTATACATGATTTAGCATTTTTGTACATGTTGTATACAACTTTCAACACAATACCATTAATACCGTATAAAATTATCTTAGACCACAGGGAGGACCAGTCTACTAAATCAAATGCTTTCTTATAATCGATGAAGACACAATAAAGCTTTTTGAGTCGAGACAAATACAATTCAACCAATACCCCTATCTGAACACTGCCTGTTCTTCACCTATTACACTCGCTTTGTTTAGGTATGTGGTCAGTCTGGTGTTCTGAACAATCACTAAGGATTAATGAACACTTGTGCAGAATGTCACCCACTTGGCAGGTTTAACTGATCTATTCAGCAATGAGGACACTGCTTAGGCCTCACTCTGGACACTGTCACTCACAGTGTTGTGTATGTCTTAGTTGGTGCATTGAGCTAATCTACTTGACCATGAATCAGTGGTGGCTCTGGTTGTGTATTACACTCAGCTGTGGAGCTAAGATTCTCTGTCTGCTATTGTTTGATGGAAGCTGTGACTAATCTGTAATTGGTCACTGGCAGTAGCTTGTGTCAACAGACAGCGTTAAGCCACTAGACCCCTGTTAAACTGGACAGTTGCCTGTAGGTTTTAAACTGTGTCAAACAGTGAGTCTACCTTTTGCTCTCAGTTAATCTGTCCTCTTAGTTTTACACATGAAGACATAATCTGGCATAACTTGATAAGTCTTTGTAGCAGCACATTTGTACTTCCAGTGTATCATTGCAACATAACATACATATTACATATTGTGTACCACATTTGAATGTTGTGCATGTAATATTTCCATGCAATCCATTTGCATATATAATGTAAAACTTCAACAGCCGTTTTCTTCATTTTCACTTTTTGACCCCTGCCATGTTGAATGCTCCATAACTTTGCCAATTTTTGTAGCAGTCATATTTTTTGAAACCGTGTAAAGCACCCTACCAAACCTTTACAAGGATGTAAGAAAACAATGTTACAATTTTTCTGACTTATCACTCATTTGGTCAGCCGGGGTCACATATAGACGTATTAGTCCAAAGGACTTCAGGGCCACTTGGCCCATTTTTTTTTATTGAGACAGTGTGATTTGTCTCTTGTTCATCACCTGTCTGTGTCTTGTGTCATTAAATATACAGAGTACATATTAAAAATGTTATATGTGACCTGCCACAGTGAACTGGGTATTAAATCACACAGCACAGGCCTATTCTGCACATGAGCCAATAATAGCTGTCTAGGTCATGTCCCATCAATGTTGTGATTTTGGCAGAATCTCATCTTTTAATGTCTATTTTTTTTTTCTTCAAAAAATAATCCCAAACTAATAAAATCCATGCATTTACGAACCCACAGATTAGAGCACAATGGACAATGAGTCGAAGTAACTTCATTTTTAAAAACGCTGCTTTTTTAAGTTTTCTTCAGTTTTACAATAAATAAAAAAGTACTAAAAATGTTTCAACAAATGAGGTATAAAACTATAATTTTAAGGCTCATGATATGTGGAATCCAATAAGGTACAAAACTCCATTTCACAATTTTGCACTTTTTGCCTGACCAGACCTAACTAGACCAGGCCAGACTACACCAGATCACACCAGACCTACCAGACTCCCTCTACTGCAGTGTGTCCACTACACTGACCGAAACTGACTGAGCCATATTCAAAGCTAGCGTGACGCCATAATCACTTAAACTTAAAAACTTTCCACACATCGATTGCAGTCGGGGCTAGTCGGTGTCAGTCTGATGTGGTCTGGTCTGATGTGGTCTGGTCTGGTCTGGTCTGGTCCGGTCCGGTCTGGTCTGGTTGGTTCTGGTCTGGTTGGATCTGGTCTGGTCGGGTCTGGTCGGGTCGGGTCAGGCGAAAAGTGCCAGTGTTTCCCTGCCTTTAATACCCACTTTGCCATGCCAAGTCACAGATGGCGTTCTTATCCATGTCGTTGTATGACAAGAGACGTCTGATGCATTGTGTTGTCTTGCAGGTGATTGTTCCCAAGTTAAAGGGTGAGCCGCTGGGTATCGTGATAGTGGAGTCCGGCTGGGGCAGCATGGTGCCGACTGTTGTCCTGGCCAACATGTGTCCTCAGGGTGCGGCCGCCAGGTGTGGACAGCTCAACATTGGGGACCAGATCATGTCAGTGAATGGCATCAGTCTCGTCGGGCTGCCTCTCTCCAGCTGTCAGACCTACATGAAGGTGAGGGCAGGGAGAGGATGGGAGGGGAGGGTAGACAAGGGGAGGGAAGGGAGAAATGGTAGGTGTCTAGTAGCAGTCTAGCAGTGCTCTTCAGCAGACATTTCCATTGGCAAATTATTTGCAATCTTGGCAGCAGTGGCATACAGTGCCATTCAGTGGCACACAGTGGCACACAGTAAAGGTAAAGTAAAGGTAAGTTCTTACATAGCGCAGTATCCAGTCCTTAGGACTGCTCAAAGCGCTTTACACTTTACTCCCTGGCAGACCTGTTCAATCGAACACCATCTCGACTTCTCTGGGAAACATTCAGCCACGCTGTGATTAATGCACGAAGACTATTCGTACACAAATATCCACCACTGTCTATAGCCAGGTACTCATTCATACAGCTGAGTGAACTGGAGCAATGTATAGTGAACGAACTTGTCCAAGGTTCGACACCGCCGCACAGGATTCGAACCCGGGTTCTCTCGGTTGAGAGTCCGAAGCTCTAGCCACTGCACCACGGCGCTACACCACACAGTGGCACATAGTGGCACACAGTGGCATACAGTGGCACACAATGGCATACAGTGGCACAGTGGAACCTCTCCACTAAAGTCACCCTCAGGACTGGACACTAGTGACCCGAGTGAGACAATTATGGTAGCTGTTAGCGGGACTAAATTCCTATATGTTACTGCTACAGAACTGAATTGATCAGTTTTCCTTATGTGACTTCACCGTTGCAGACTGCCCGCAACCAGACAGTGGTGAAGCTGACCACCGTGTCCTGTCCACCAGTGGTCGAGGTCCTCATCAAGCGGCCGGACGTCAAGTACCAGCTTGGCTTTAGTGTCCAGAATGGAGTGGTGAGTTCACGAACTAAAGTCGGCCACTACGCATTCGTTCAGGCTGTCGCTACAATATGGAATGCTCTGCTGACTACTAATATTTCTAAAACTTCTCATCAATCTTTCAAGGCAGCTTTAAAGACACACTTTTTTATTACTGCATACACTGTTTGAAATACCACATAAACAGTCTACTCTATATTATTCAATTTTTTTATCTAGATGTATTTTTACAGAACATTTTAAGTACTTATTTTAACATGATAATTGATCTATTTTAACCAAGTTAATCTACTGATGCTTACACAGCACTTTTATCTTAATTTATTTATTCTTATATTTACATTTGTTTTATATCTATTATGTATTAGTTTTATGTAAAGCAGTATGAATGTTATAGATCATGTGTTGTAGATCTGTAGTTTGCTGCGAGGGGGGATTGCAGAGAGGGGCGGTGTACGAGTCGGGCACCGGATCATTGAGATCAATGCACAAAGTGTTGTTGCTGTCCCACACGAGAAGATCGTAACGATGCTAGCGACATCTGTGGGAGAGGTCAGTCATTACTCGCTAGGTCATTGCAGTCTACAATTTTTTAATTAATCAAGATCAAACCAGAAATTTAACCCAATCTAACAAACAGATGAAAATCAGGTCAAGTTTTACTTGACATAATTAACTATTTACTAAATACACCATGTGGAAATTATTTCAGGATACTTATTCTACGCATGAGTTATTTTCACTGCTAATGTTATTTCCTATGTATATGAATTTTGAGGTTGCACAGGGCCACCTTTGGAAAGATGGAGCTAATTTTAGATGTTGCAAAGAAGATTTAAAAGGTAGCAAAAACAAAAGGTAGAAGTGTCAAGTGGACAAAGAAAGCCTAGTGCAACTATGTTTTGGGTGTAAAGCGTTCTTCTGAAGTGTTCAAGAAGTTACTGGTTGTCGTACGATAACATAATAGTGTCAAGATAATGCCTGTAATTGAAGTAATGCATCTTAGAGTGACACCACGGACCACTCCGTCAGTGGGTGTGAGGAGTAATGTGCACTAGTCAATTCAATAACAGCACACCACACAAGCAAATCAACATTGATGTCATTTGACAAGTTGCTGCCAGGGCCAGATGCCTCAGTGTGGCATCTCGGTGTCAACAGCATTAAACATTTATATGGGCCCTTGCAGCGACAATGTCCGTTAATTGCAGGCCACAGGGGTCAGTCTATTGGCGTCAAGCACGTCACTTTCACTTGTGTGAAATCGTTTCAGTTGTATTGAAAGCACGTCCTGTAAGAAGACAGTCTTGTGTAATCAGTAGCTGGGTAATGTCCTGTCCCTCACCACTTATATAAGAAATTAGTGCCTTGTCAAATACTAATATTATGTTCAGAGATTGGGTTAAATGCATTTTTGTTTTTATATACACTGATTTTGTGTATTTGTTTTGTCCTTTTTGTCCTTGTATTTGATGTTTATACTTGATATTTGGTGAAATATGAGCCAGATATGATAACCTGTATTTTGTGTATTTGACTTGATTGAACCTATACATCTTAGAATCTTAAATAAATGTTGTACCCACATTTTCACCGTCTAGTTCATCAGTAATATTTCACTAACATAAAATTTTAAAAGAATAGAATAACTTTGTGTATGTGACCTATTAGTGGTGTGTATTTGCCTGTTAGCGTGTGTTTCAATTTGCATTTGAAATTTTAAAAGAGCATATTTGTATTATACATTTTTCTAAGTGCAACATTTTATTTGATCCTCAAAAGAATATTTGATTCTAAATCTGGACTTGTATTATTCACACCGATTTGATAATACAACAGCAGTTGATGATTGCTTGGTGGTAATTAAGCAAAAATAGTCTATCTGGTTTCAGGAATCAGCCAGCCATAGTGTGTCGTTATTAAATACAAGATGAATTATAAACTCATTCTAAACGTCTGTGATCTTGCATGCTTCAGATCCACATGAAGACGATGCCAACGTCTATCTTCCGCCTGCTCACTGGACAAGACACTCCGCATTATATATAGTCTCACCAGTAGATGACACCACCTGCATGTCTTCATTATCACTCATGCATTCACACTAGTGGATTCGCCGTAATTCAATGGCATTAATACGAGGCCGTGTCTGAAGTCCCTTTGACAGGAGCTGCCAAGCGTCTCGTTAAATCTGAATATTTGAAGCACACGTGTGTCAACGTCCACATTCAAATGCAGATTTGACTGCGTCCAAACGTGTGGAAAATGAGTTATTCTGATTGGTGGATTAACTGCGCCCTCTGATTTAGGGACTTTTTTCTCGGTCAGTAAGTCATGCATGGTCACTTGCACTGCATCCTGGGTAATACTACAAGAGGTGGGTGGAGTGACTCACAAGGTGATATGGTCTCTTGCGATGTTTGCGAGGGTTTGTTGGCCTACGTCAACACTGACTACATTCATGTCAATAACTAGTCAAGTATGTCAGTGTTCAATGAGAACATCAACTCATAAAGGTCTAATAAACATAGATTCTGATGATAATTATTGTATTTCTTTGTCTCTAGAGACGAGAACAGGTGCATGTATATAAACTGCCAAAAGTAATTTAGACATTGATGTTAATATTGAACTGTATGCCAGGATATTTACTTTCCTACAAGTAGCTATAAACAAGTCACTTCATTTTCGTGCTTGTCTTGTAGAACATACTCTCTAGTTGCCTTTGAGACATCGGGTGCCTTTGGGACAGTTTTGTTAACAAAATGCCCACAAGGCATTGATGGCCAGAGATAGGCGTTTTAGGTGCATGTCTTAGCTCTGGGCAAGGAATAATCAACACTTTAGTAGGTGTTCAGTTTATTAATCACATCGGGCGGGTCATTACCAATTTTCTTATTATCTAGTTTTAATCGGATACGTTACCGTAAGTTGTATTTGGCTATATTCCATTTTGTCGAAATGGTTATTAAGTGTATCCTCCAGCAATTAATGAATTTACAAATGCTCATGACGACTTTGTAGGACCGACGTCATAGTGACAGGGACATTTGTCAGTTCTGCATTATGTTGTGGTTACGTGGTTGGCTGTTAACATTTAAAATACTGGTATTTCGTTAATGTTTGCTTGCTAGTATGTATGTATGAGGGTTAAATGTTGGCTGCACCATTGCAAGAGTCAATGATATGTTACTTTATTTAATTCGTACAAACGTCGTGCATAAGATGCTACTAATATATTATAGAAACAGGTGTCGACTCTTCTATATAAATACGTGTATGAATGTGGGATGTGTGCACCGAATGTTATTTATTTGTCGCCATCTCTAGTATGTTGTGTATTGTTTTAATCGTTGCAGTGTTTAATGGATGATGCTTACACGTGTTGTGCAAATATCTTTGACTGCCATAATAAATGTGCTCTACCCAGTGTATAATTTGTTCTCCACATTACTTTTTAGAAACAATATTGCTGCCAAACAAGATTCCCACAGGAAGCTGTAATAGCAGGTCATTACGTCGTCATGGTAACATTGGCTTGTCAACATTCGTCATTTCATTAGTGTGTAGACCACCCCTCTTATGTTCTGATTTGACATGTATATATATGTTTCTAGAGGTGACATTCAGTGGTTAGATTATTGGACTTTCCACCAAGAAGATTAGTGATCAAACATGGTGATGTTATGAAACTTGAACACATTTCTTAATTCTACATTGTGTTGGATCAGCAAGCTGTATACATGACTTCTTGCTGGATGTTTGTGAAGAGTCTTTGCACAGTAATTGCAGTATGACTGAATCGAACTTCACCCGAGGTAAGTCAAATGAGTGATGGAATGAACAAGTCTGCCAGGGGTGAAGACAAAGTGAAAATCACTTTAGTGGTTCTAACATCTGGATATCATGCTATATATAAACATTCTTTTAAAATTTACTGTCAACAATTTCTTTCCTTTATCTGGATGAATACTTCTTTATGTCCAATCTACCAGTTCCTTTCAGACATACTGCCTTAGCCATGTTAGAATTGTACAGTGGAACTTCCCTATTAATGTCACGTTTGGGACTAGGAAAACGTGACCTGAATAGTGAGGTGGCCTTATTAGTGGGACTGATTTCCTATACTTTGCTGTTGAATGATTTTGGACTCTCCCAGGGTGACCTTAATTGCAAGGTGGCTGTATTACTGGGGTGTCTGTAAACGGAGGTTCGACTGTACTTGTGTTTTTCAGGTGACCCACATTGTAACTGACTAAAAATACATCCTTTATCTATGACTGTGAATAAAGCCAAGCACAGAAACAAGTGTGCAGGCTTGACTCAATCTCTTGTGTCAAAATACAGGAAATGTGTTTTCTCTTATTGGTCTGAAGAAATTATGGGGACGTTTTCGTAAAAACATTACAAACACATTATT
The DNA here is from genome assembly GCA_020002185.1 of Paraescarpia echinospica. Lineage (NCBI taxonomy): Eukaryota > Metazoa > Annelida > Polychaeta > Sabellida > Siboglinidae > Paraescarpia > Paraescarpia echinospica. The sequence continues at coordinate 34,207,239 of CM034541.1, forward strand.
AAAATGCCAAGCTACCCTAAAATATTACCCCTTTGGAAAAATATAAAAGAAAGAACCTGTCTTATCAACCCTAATAATTGGGATCATGTAACTGGAAACATAAATATTGTGAAAAAAACGGTAAAGGTGGTTCTTATATAGGGCAGAATCCAGTCATTAGGACAGTTCAAAGCACTTTACTCCCTGGCAGACCTGTTCAATCAAACACCATCTCGACTTCTCTGGGAAACATTTAGCCTTGCTTCAATTAATGTGCGAAAATGTCCACCACAGTCTATAGCTAGGTACTCATACAGCTGGTGAACTGAATCAACATTGAGTGAACAAACTTGCCCAAGATTCGACAGGACAGGATTTGAACCCTGGTTCTCTCGATTGAGAGTCCAATGTTCTAGCTACTGCGCTCTGAAAAGTATTGAGTACTGCCAACCACAGACTACTGTAAGACACGATCCACCATTGACTACAATCCTGCTCTGCACATGGTGCATACCTTAGTGTCAGAATGACAGCAAAAAACTCCTAAGACCCTCACATGAATCCATGTCATTAGCTATGGCCACTGGTTGGTAGCACATACTCAATAGGAGGTCACCTACAAACTAGGATATTTTCATAGGATCTCACAAGATTGGTACAACTGGTGGACAGTAAAAATATGTTTGAGTCATTCTTACAACGTGTTTTGAACTGATGATCTTGCATGCCATTTGACTAACATAATACTGTATAAAAAATGCACTTAAGGCTGTGGTTCATCTTTTTTTGGCTGCGATCCAAAATCTGGTTGCAGCACTTGGTTGGTGATCTATGCCTTCTAATGGTTAATTTGTGACAAATTATAAAATAAATAGGCATAACGTAAATAAATGAGAACATTAAACTTGCTTGCTGAACATGGAGGAATCACCAAATTGATACTATTTATTGGTTTATCGACATAGAAAGAGGACATCCCTGGCAAATTAATAGCAAAGATGGAGGACACAGAGAAAGGACAATTTTATGAATCTGACAAAGTTTGAAGGATTTTATACTAATTTACTTCATACCAGTGTTACTAATGAGGCACATAATCGGATAGATTGTATTATTTGCATGGGCATACCGATTAAAATTTGTCTGTGAAAGTGTAATTCGTAGGCTTTGGCATGGAATGAATATAAACCGGCAATGATTTTCACCAAGTGATTTTTGAGGCATGAAATAGAATACAACTTTTCCACACCAGATGCTTGAGACAAAAAATGTTGGCCAAACTTTTGTTGGATTTGAAATGTCATGTCATATTACACAAAATGTGTTTCAAATTCATGCTATGTTTGGCATAAATGATTTGTAACGTGTGCATCTGATGAGGGCAAATCGGACAATAAAAGAAAGTTTGGAGAATCACTCGAGACCGTCGGTAACCTGCTCAGATGCAGTAAAGGCTTTATTTGTGTCAATTTGTTACTCCATAAGTTTTTTTAATTTGATTTACAGTTGGTATAGACAATAAATACACTCTCACAGATGTTCTGTTGATGAGTATCACCGGTAAACCACCTCCTTGGTTGAATCCAAGCTTCAATGAAATGTTAACTTGTATAGAGAGCTACTGTATCATCTACTCATAATTGCTATCTTCCAGTATAAATGTCATCTGAATATTTTGATAAAACAAGAAGTGTGATGGAAAACAGATTTAATGCAGTGTCAAGTATAAACATCATCTGAAGATTTTGATAAAAAAAAATTCTGTTGTGATGGAAAACTGGTTTAATGCAGGTTTAGTTACATGACTGTGTGAACACTGTTGAAGAGCTGGTGGCATATGCGATGACACACAAACATCACGCTGTCTGGTAAGAGAAGTAGTTTACTACGTAGACCTGTGGTTGGATCTCTCCAGAAATGTCACATATTGTTCACATTCCCTCCACCAGTGGACAACTAGGAACTTGTGTCAACATCTGCAAAGTTTCCACTCGTGTACATTTCGGAAGGCTGCAGTTTAGCCTTGGGTCCATCTCCATAGACGCCACATGCAAACAGCCGATGGGCTCTGGTCTGCGAGCGTGCAATCAGTTCATTTATCTCCTCAATACGACTCTTTGGTCTGCAACAACAAGTGGGAACAAAACTCAAACTTGTGCTTTACTGTCGTGAGTCTAGGCTAAAATAATAAAAAAACAATAGAGAGAGAGACAGAATACTGTGCAAGACATCCTGTAATGAATGAATGAATCTTTATTTCAACAACAGTAATAAACATAATAATAGTAGCGATTATTTCATTATAGAAATGACCAATTGTCAAAAAGGACAAGGAGAAGTGTAATATGGTACCTGCCCTGTTACACAAACGTATGTAGTACTGTATAAAACTGTACAACATTTTTGCTCACATGACAATATCTAGGGTACATCAGACGTAACAATCATGTCCATTCATGGCAGGCCAAACGTAAAAAGAAAGAAAATGTAATTGAAAGTAATAAATCCTTAATTCCAGTTATTCTTTTACCATAAAATATTTACCCATTACAGGTATAACTATTCAATACTTCTGTTTTATATTTATATAATGAGGTACACATCGATTTAGCCCCCAAGTCAACCACAATGGTGCACATCATTATGTCAGAATGCAACTATGATCACCAATAATGTGTAGGGCACACCCCGAGTCACAAATAACATCAAACATGGTACAACAGTTTTCAATCATAATAGCTCAGCTGTTAGGCTAGTTGCAACTTATAAAATTCTTGTAATTTTCTCTTGACGTTGGTAAACTTTACTGTTGATGCTAGGATGTACCGCATCCGCTAGCGTTCGTAGTTTTCGTCCCATCAACAGTTCATTCGTTCAGCTTCCCGTAGTGCTGTGCGGAGTAGTCACCCTGTAGGCCATTACTCAACAAACTCATCCTTAAGAAAGCCCCCGGCCCAGATGGAATTGACAACCATATTCTAAAAAACATGGCCGAAGTCATAGCACCTGTCCTCACTAGGATATTCCAACTATCCATGAATGAGGGTGTGCTCCCACAAGACTGGAAGACTGCCAACATAACCCAAGTCTTCAAGAAGAAGGGTTCCAGAGCAGAGCCAGCAAACTACAGACCAATCTGTTTTACCTCCACAACATGCAAACTGATCGAACACAACATCATATCGAACCTGATGTCGCACTGGAAAGAGCATACCATCCTGCATACTGCCCAGCATGGCTTCCAGAAATCCAGATCATGTGACACTCAACTGTTAGGTTTCACGACTGACTTGATCAACAATATCGATCACGACAACCAAACGGATGTCATCATTTTAGATTTTGCTAAAGATTTTGACAAGGTTGACCACAGCTTACTGGCTTTGAAACTACACGTGTCTGGTGTCCAAGGCCAAACCCTACAATGGATCCAAGGTTTCCTGGAGGGAAGAACTCAGAGTTGTGCTCGATGGGTCAATCTCGACAGCCTGTCCTGTTACATCTGGAGTCCCACAAGGATCAATCCTTGTGCCAAGTTTGTTCCTCATCTTTATCAACGACCTTCCTGATGTGATCTCCAGAGACACCGACCACCGACTGTATGCTGATGACACCTTCATATGCAGAACCATTAAAGACAGAAACAATGGCAGTCAACTAGACAAAGACCTCAGCAGCCTCTCTGACTGGGAATCCAGATGGAGGATGGAGTTCAACGCCAATAAATGAAACTATCCTAATCACCAGAAAGAGGACCATCATCCACAATGACTACCACCTACATGGACCCACGCTACAACAGGCAACTGAAACCAAATACCTAGGTCCAACGCTCTCACATGACCTAAGATGGAACTGACATGTAAACAGGATCGATCATATGCAAAGCAAACACTGTCCTTGGATTCCTGCGGGGAAACCTGTGCATCACCAACCGTGCAATCGAAGAGTTGGCCTACACCAGCCTAGTCAGAACTCTAGTTGAATACACTCACACAATATAGGATCCTACCATCAAACATCTGATCCAGCACCTAGACGCTGTCCCCCATAGAAGAGCTGCCACATAGGTAACGTACTGCTACATCTGGCAAGAAAGCGTAAAAAAATGATTGAAAATCTTCAATAGCCATCACTCCAACACAGACGGAATCAATGGGAAAACTGATTTAGATATCGACATCAACCTACCAACAAAGCAGCACTCACACAGCACCAGAGGAAACAAACACAAATTCATGCAGCCATTCTTCAGAACAAAAGTACACGAAGACTCTTTTGGTCCCGCACGTGCAGACGGTAGAACGAAAGTCCCTGCCCCCTAATGAAATGAAATGTTCTACCAAAACCATAAAAGGGATGTGCCCGAAGCAAGCCAAACATCACTGGCTGAAGCCATCCTTTAGGATGTTGTGCCAGAAGCAGAAACAGAAACCTACCTGTCTGAGGTTGGCCCGGGACCGATGGCGAGTCGCTTACGTGATTGCATCACCTGCTGGCGTAGACGGTAGTTATCTTGGTCGATCGAGGCCAGGTGTGCCTTTGTGATCGAATGCAGTGACCTTTCCTGGCTCAATGAACTCTCCAGTGCTGCCACCTACAGGCAGTTTATAAATCAATCAAATTGTGAAACGAGCGATGTCGGCCAGTTGTTACATGTGTAGAATATTTACTGGTTTTTAATTTTATGCAATTTTACGAGTTTGTTCCATTGTCTTTTATTATCATTTTTATAATTCCATTTTATGCTGCAAGTATATTATGAATGAATGAATGTTTATTCAAAACATTGGCAACAACAATGTATACAAGACAAACAAGTTTAACTATAATACAAGTGAGAATGAACATGTACAGTGTTTGAAGGGGGTAAACAGGACGTCATTGTCATTTTACCCCTGACATGTATATTTAGACATTAGAGTTACGTTTACTGAACTTGCTATTCCTCTACTCTAGCAATCATAATTGATATCATGTAATGGAAAATATTCATGTTCCAAGTTTAAAGTATATGATAAGTGCACATGTTAACACATATGGTAGTGACCACAATGGCAGAATTATAATTGTTGATGTTTTTATTTAGATTTCCATAACCAGATATTTCTTAAATAAAAGGTTCTTGCATTTACGCTTAAATGCAGTCACATTATTAGTAGTTTTCAAATGCTCATTGTTATAACAATCCATAGATTGTTACAACATAAAACAAGTGAATCTTTCCACTTCCGCATATACTCCCGCGTGTTCAGGTGACTACACATTCCATGGGCATTGAATCGCTTAGCTTAGCCCCCAATATTTTAGGTGGGGTGCTGGATAGGATTAGCCCACCAATATTTAGAGCCTCAAGGTTCATTTTTGGTGAGCCTCAAGGGGGTGCAAATGTATTTTTTTAACATTCTCAGGGTGTGGTTTTTGGTGAGCTTCAAGGGGGAAGCATGCAATTGGAGACTTTTGGAGAACTTCAAGGTGGTGTTTTGGAGAGCTTCAACAGGGGTATGTGCAATAGGTTTCTGGAGAGCCTCAGTCCCCCAATATTCACCACTTTCTGATGCCAATACATCTGGTATAACACATGTGCTTTTAATTGAGTTTTTTACATTTACTGTGTAAATGTCAACACATTGACACCAACTCTACATTTCCCTTGTGCGTTGGTGAATTTAATGAACATCTTGCAGGGGAGCAGTAGACTGGTGGCACTACCTGGTGAACAAAACTGAATCATTTGTGTCATTATCTGGAAGTCAGGGCAGCTACCACATTATCCAGAAGATTCCATCAGACATTGTGTGCATGAATCCATCAGCCAGTACATAGTGAACCTATGTTATTAGGGGTTGCTATGTTTGGCAACAAACTAAGTAGGTAGTAGTTGCACACATTCGCATACAGCAGATAAGAGACACATTAATCCGGCAGTTGTTATATTATGAGGTTATAGTTTGTAGTTTTGTGGTTGTTTAGAAATGTTCTGTTGAACAGGAAGAGATGAAGTAACGGCAAATGTTTTCAAACAAATATGCTACATTGATGGCGCATCATTTAAGCAATATGAGTAGAAGTGAGCAATATGAGTAGAAGTGGTACACGCCTTTTACCAACAACTGATGCATCCAAAGGCACCACAAGTTGACTGCATTGTGATGTAAATTTGATATGAACAGGAAAATTAAAACTCAAGTTCTCTGTGTGGAGCACCTGAAGCCTGTGTTTTAAGAATTCTGCCATACAAACAAGTCGCCACGTGTTTATAATGTATTCATGGTGTCAAAATGATATCCTGAATTAGGTGCACCAAACTAATGGTTAGACTTTGAGGGATGTCTTTCAGACACATATGTGTGTCCTCTATTTAGGTTGCCTCACCTTCATCTTGTACTTCTCTAGTTTGGCCACTTCTTTGAGGAGAGCGTCGATCTGAGGCGTTGTCTTATTGTTCTGATTCTCCATCTGTTCCTGTAGACGACGTCTCATGTCCGACATCATCTTGTTCATCTCCACCCTACATCGAACGCAAGGTCAGGTCAAGGGTCAAAGGTGATGCAGGGATATCACAAAGGTGGTATGAATATACCTGGTACGTAATTAAGAATTGCATACCTTATTGTGTTATTTTTCAATGTTTATTTTCCTCAACTAATAATCCAAAACTAATAAAATACCTGCATTTATGAACTCACAGATTAAAGAACAGTGGACAGTGCGGGTCAAAACGACCTTGTTTCTCAAAACGTCTCTTTTTATTAAAGTTTGCTTATATTTCTTAAACAAAACAAAAGAAACAACTGAAGTTATTTCAACAAATGATGTACCATTTTAAGGCTTATGATCTGTGGAATCAAAAAGGTAGAAAACTCTATTTCCCAAGTTTGCAACTAGACACCCACAGCTGTGGCAGGTCATATGTGTGCATTGCATGCGTACGTCGATTACTAACTCATATCATTATTATAAAATTCAACTAATATATGCCATCATATTCGACACAACTTGACCAAAAGTATAGTAGATGAGTTAAACTATACAGTATGTTTGTCTTTAGTTTACATCTGTTCTCAACTGAATGCGACATGATTTTTGTGTGAAGTAAACAATTTTGTGTGAAGTAAACAATAAAAGTCTCAGTATGACCCAACCACATACCTGTCAAGTACTACGGTTTAGCCGTGGTCACTATGGTTTTATTGATAAAATGAAAACTATGGGTGTAGTAGGAAAACCGTACGGTTTTATGCTTGTTTTTTTTAGATACTTTTTTTTATGAATTTATCGCATTCGTTTTATTTGTCGGTAAATTCGCCGACCAACACACTCATCAAACTCCCTTATGGTTCACGCTTGTTTCTGAGCCTGGTAGAATTCCTGCAGAGCATGTTCGTGTTATGTGCAAGCGTGAACATTTACACAATATTTTAGTAATTTAAATATGCCTTGGATGATGTTGAACGATGGAACTAATGCACTGATGTATCATAGTTAGACAAAACTAAAGTTAAAATGATGAAAGTGAGGTGGGTCCGGATTCGACACAATTGCCGTCACACCCAAGAGCAGCTCAGAGTTTGCACGGTGCATTGTGATGTCATGAAAGTGAAGATGGTGATGGGTGAGCTGAGATTTCCCTCACTCACGCAGGTGATGGTCGCAGTTTTGAGCCTGCCGCACAGCAACGCAGATTGCAAACATTCCTTTTCTGTCGTGCGGAAGGTGCACACCGAGTGTTGTCAGAGCCTCAATGCTAACACACTGACAGCACTCTTACAGTGCAAGATGAACATTGACGGTCATTGCTACCAGTTAACTGTCACTGATGAGATGGTGACACTGGCAAAGCGCGTCACGGTCGATTACAACACACTTCATAAATAAATGTCTTATGCACCTGTACTTACAAACTTGTTTTTTATTACGTGTGTCAATGGGCATTTACGTGTAAAGATTATGGTTTTTACTGATAATTTATGGTTTTTGTCTGACATGACTACTGTTTTGTTTCACAGGACTTGACAGGTCTGCAACCAACACCAGACAACTGCAACTTGTGGAACAGAAACAGCGACATCCAACTCAAGTATCCTGAAACAACCTACTTGGTAGCTTCCAGGCCACTCAGATCGTCTTCCTTGTATCTCATCTTTAGTTTTGTCAGCAACATCTCCAGTTCCACAATCCTGGCGGTGGACAAACATCAAACATACCGGTAGTCAATTCTTTATCTCAGACACACATACAAATAATGATACATAACATATATCGGTCCATATAATCATATATATGTAACAGCTAACAAGCTAATATTAATAGTAGAAAGCACATTATATAATAATCCAGTACCACTGCAGTTACACCAGGTCATTATGTATGTATGGAGACTTAACACAGTGTCGCCTTATCCTGGATCGCCACCTGATGTCAGTACCTAGGACTGCAACTACCAGGGAGTTTTCTGACTTATCTAAATGCGTCATGATATATAAACAAGATTTCTTATGACTGCTTTACAGCCTGGAACTGCAACATCACTGCCAAAAAGTCAGTGTTACATAAAAAAAATTATCAATAAGAAGTTCAACATAGAAATTAGACATTAGTATGGATAGTTTAAAGAAACTGTTATTTGATCTTTAACTCTTTTAATTATCTCTAGAGCTGCTGATACAATGTGATTGGCCGCATGTTGTTATTGTCCTCTTTTCTTCAAAAGTCTGAGGTAAGGTTAGCCTTGCTACTGGGCCTTGATTTCTGTTTTCTTTTACCTTTTCCCCTGACTCCTCTTGCACTGCCGTCTCCACCAACCGTCTCCACTCCCCTCTGTCTTTCCCTCTCATTCTCCACTCCTCTCCCAATCCTTCCAAATCTCCCTTTACATAATGCTCTTATCTGACTCTTGCTTGTTCTTGTGTCCTTTTAGCTTAAAATTTGTCTTTATCAAAATTCATTTTGGTAAAAATCGAACATATATCTAGTACCATCTATTTGTACAAATGTGTTAGTTATTTAGGTTTGTTGAAATCATCAGATAAACCGGTAAACAAATGTATACAGCTGAACCACAAGTTGGCAAAACACGGCAAAAATTAATTCCTTAAGCAATGTATACACTTTTAACAAACTAAGCGCACATTCTACTTAAACCATTACACATTAGTTACTGATTGGAACATCAACTGACCTGACAACTGATGGACTATAAACACACTGTGGACGCCGCTGTATAAATGCTAACTAACTAAGCATTCATTTCCTCGTTTACCTACTGGAAAATGGCTATGAGTGTAGGATGGTAGATGCGCCTGACTAAAGTCACAACTATGGCAGTGCATAGGGCCGTCAGTGACGGTTCAAGTGACGGACTGGTTGGTATTTCTGCTAATTAAGAAATTGTCTTTAGATGGGAGGAAACCCTGACAGTTTCACCTGAAGTATTCGTCATAACTATAATGTTATATCTAGTCAGGTGTGGAAGTTACAGGTCGCACGGATCGAGTTTCACTGTATTTACAAGGTATTAGGCATTATCGCCCTGCTTTGTTTATGATGGGTCGTAAATAAGTTTGCGATGAGTCTGTACTGTATGTAGTCTGTACTGTATGTAGTCTGTACTGTATGTAGTCTGTACTGTATGTAGTCTGCACTGTATGTAGTCTGTACTGTATGTAGTCTGTACTGTATGTAGTCTGCACTGTATGTAGTCTGTACTGTATGTAGTCTGTACTGTATGTAGTCTGTACTGTATGTAGTCTGTACTGTATGTAGTCTGTACTGTATGTAGTCTGCACTGTATGTAGTCTGCACTGTATGTAGTCTGTACTGTATGTAGTCTGTACTGTATGTAGTCTGTACTGTATGTAGTCTGTACTGTATGTAGTCTGTACTGTATGTAGTCTGTACTGTATGTAGTCTGTACTGTATGTAGTCTGCACTGTATGTAGTCTGTACTGTATGTAGTCTGTACTGTATGTAGTACTGTATGTAGTCTGCACTGTATGTAGTCTGTACTGTATGTAGTCTGTACTGTATGTAGTCTGTACTGTATGTAGTCTGCACTGTATGTAGTCTGCACTGTATGTAGTCTGCACTGTATGTAGTCTGTACTGTATGTAGTCTGCACTGTATGTAGTCTGTACTGTATGTAGTCTGTACTGTATGTAGTCTGTACTGTATGTAGTCTGTACTGTATGTAGTCTGTACTGTATGTAGTCTGTACTGTATGTAGTCTGTACTGTATGTAGTCTGTACTGTATGTAGTCTGTACTGTATGTAGTCTGTACTGTATGTAGTCTGTACTGTATGTAGTCTGTACTGTATGTAGTCTGTACTGTATGTAGTCTGTACTGTATGTAGTCTGTACTGTATGTAGTCTGTACTGTATGTAGTCTGTACTGTATGTAGTCACACTGTATGTAGTCACGCTGTATGTAGTCTGTACTGTATGTAGTCTGTACTGTATGTAGTCTGTACTGTATGTAGTCTGTACTGTATGTAGTCTGTACTGTATGTAGTCTGTACTGTATGTAGTCTGCACTGTATGTAGTCTGTACTGTATGTAGTCTGCACTGTATGTAGTCTGTACTGTATGTAGTCTGCACTGTATGTAGTCTGTACTGTATGTAGTCTGTACTGTATGTAGTCTGTACTGTATGTAGTCTGTACTGTATGTAGTCTGTACTGTATGTAGTCACGCTGTATGTAGTCTGTACTGTATGTAGTCTGTACTGTATGTAGTCTGTACTGTATGTAGTCTGTACTGTATGTAGTCTGTACTGTATGTAGTCTGTACTGTATGTAGTCTGTACTGTATGTAGTCTGTACTGTATGTAGTCACGCTGTATGTAGTCTGTACTGTATGTAGTCTGTACTGTATGTAGTCTGTACTGTATGTAGTCACTGTATGTAGTCTGTACTGTATGTAGTCTGTACTGTATGTAGTCTGTACTGTATGTAGTCTGTACTGTATGTAGTCTGTACTGTATGTAGTCTGTACTGTATGTAGTCTGTACTGTATGTAGTCTGCACTGTATGTAGTCTGTACTGTATGTAGTCTGTACTGTATGTAGTCTGTACTGTATGTAGTCTGTACTGTATGTAGTCTGTACTGTATGTAGTCTGTACTGTATGTAGTCTGTACTGTATGTAGTCTGCACTGTATGTAGTCACGCTCTATGAGATTTGATTGTATGCATACAGTAAGTTATATTATGGAGTTGCATTACACATCGTCTATACCCTACATATCACTATAGGTTCATGAGCTGAAGGTTAGATATGGGAATGTTTCTATATTAACTAGCGGAACCGTAATTTGACGCTGGCCGGCTTTATTTTTAGAATTGTGTTTTGACATGGTAACAACACTTGGTATGATCGCTAGAGGACATTTTGTTTATATTCATGGTCTGGGGTATTAATAACGTTCATTATAACCGTTCAGAGAGCGACACTTTGAAGCGTATAGATGTTTTGTAAAGGCTAAAACTATTGTTTTATGAGTAATAATGCACTTATTATGCTTGCAAGGTACAGTTCACCTCTGCTCCTTATTTGGGACAACAATTAACTGTTAACTGGGGCTGTATTTACCCTCAGTAGCAGCTGACCATTGTCAGACAGGGGTTTGCAGTGAATAACTTTATTTTGTTTAAATGTTCTAATTTGGTGATTCCTTGATTTCCTTACAGTTGCGGTTTGGAGTGAATAAATCTATTTTGTTTAAACGTTCTAATTTAGTCATTCCTCGATACCCCTACTTTTATTTTAATTCCCATACAACTAAAATCCTCCAAATAACATGTCTGCCAGGCCACATACCTTTGATCGAGTTTTTCTCGTGTTCCCACCTCCAGTGTGAGAGAGTTATGAGCGTGAGAGAGCTGGGTGCGAAGATCGGACGCATGAGCCTGTTCTTCCAATAGCTCCTGCTGTAACTGAAGCACTTCCTGTCTCCGCAACGACTGCTGCTCCCTTGACCTCTCAAGGTCGGTCGTCAGCTGCTGCAGCTCCACCTGGAGGCGACCTACTTCCTTCTGCATGATCTCTTGAACCTGCTCGAGTTCGAGTGCAAGGCGACTGTTGTGTGTGGAAAGTGAAGTCTGTATCATTTCCTTCTCGTTCTTCACCATAACGAGCTCGTTCTGTCGCACACAAGACAAAACTTACATGATGACCGAGTTAAATATATTAATAATAATGTACTTTATTTTTATACTCATATCCAGTGCACAACTCTGTTCAAGGGTGTTGACAATGAAATGCTAAGACATATATAATGATTAATTAAAATATGAGTAAAAAAATTTCATCAAACAAAAATGAACAAAACAAACTTAAGCTAAAACAATCAAAGTGTATACAAAAACATATATACAATATGACATTGTCGACAGTTAGATTAAAATAGACATAAATAATAAATAGACAATAGAATATTAATAAGTAAATAATAAAATAATATCCTCATATATTAGAGTTCACGGCCTCAGCAAAAAATTCAATAGAATTTGATAGAATTAAAAAAAAAGTAAGGGGTAAGTTCATACATAGGACAGTATCCAGTCCTCAGGACTGCTCAATGTGTGCTTTATCCTGTACTCCCTGCCAGACCTGTTTAATCAAACACCATCGCGACTTCTCGGGGAAGCTACACTGCAATTAATGTTCAGAGACTGTTCGTACATAAATATCCACCACTCTCTATAGCAAGGTACTCATCCGTACAGCTGCGTGAACTGGAGTACTCAATGTACCTTTGTAGCAACACAATGAGACTACTAAATTAATATTACACTCGGTACTAGACAGTCACTCGGTACTGGACAGTCACTCGGTACTAGACAGTCACTCGGTACTGGACAGTCACTCGGTATTGGACAGTCACTTGGTACTAGACAGTCACTCGGTACTGGACAGTCACTCGGTACTAGACAGTCATTCGGTACTGGACAGTCATTCGGTACTGGACAGTCACTTAGTACTAGGATGTCACTCGGTACTGGACAGTCACTCGGTACTGGACAGTCACTCGGTACTAGACAGTCACTCAGTACAAGACTGTCACTCGGTACTGGACAGTCACTCGGTACTAGACAGTCACTCGGTACTAGACAGTCACTCAGTACAAGACTGTCACTCGGTACTGGACAGTCACTCAGTACTAGACAGTCACTCGGTACAAGACTGTCACTCGGTACTGGACAGTCACTCGGTACTAGACAGTCACTTGGTACTAGGATGTCACTTGATACTAGGACATCACTTGGTACTAGAATGTCACTTGGTACTAGAATGTCACTCAATACTAGTGTCACCTGGTACCACATGATAAGAGCACCACCTATGACGAGAGCGCCACCTACCTGTAGGTCGTTGACCTGTATGGTGAGTAGGTGGACCTGTGCCTCATGTGAATGAGATGAGTTCTTGGTCGAGTGCAGGTCAGTCTTGATCTTGACAAATTTGTCTTGCTCAGTCTTGAGCTGGATCTGCAGACTGGCGACTGTCTTTTGGACCTCTGCCATGTGGTCATCCGCCTCAGACTGCAACACAGCTCGTGACAGTGATAGTGACACTGCACACACCGCACCACTCTCACTAGAGACAAGGCACACAGCACACACCACACAACGCCCACTAGTGACACGGCATGCACAACACCATTCTTACTAGTGACACGGCACACACCACACCACTCTCACTACAGACACGGCACATAGCACACACAACGCCCACTAGTGACATGGCATGCACAACACCATTATTACTAGTGACATGGCACACACCACACCACTCTCACTAGGGACACGGCACACACCACTCTCACTACAGACACGGCACATAGCACACACCGCACAACGCCCACTAGTGACATGGCACACACAACACCATTCTCACTAGTGACAGGGCACAAACCACTCTCACTGGAGACATGGCACACACCACTCTCACTAGTGACATGGCACACACCACTCTAACTAGAGACACAGCACACACCACACAACGCCCACTAGTGACACGGCACGCACAACACCATTCTCACTAGTGACAGGGCACACACCACTCTCACTAGAGACACGGCACACACCACTCTCACTAGAGACACGGCACACACCACACAACGCCCACTAGTGACAAGGCACACACAAACCACTGTCACTAGTGACATGGTACAAACCCACCACACCTCTCTCACTAGTGACACAGCACACACCACATAACGCCCACTAGTGATACGGCACACACACCACTCTCATTATTGACACGGCACACACCACACCACGCTCACTAGTGATACGGCACACACACCATTCTCATTATTGACACGGCACACACCACACCACGCTCACTAGTGGCACTGCACACACCACACCACTCTCACTAGTGACACGGCACACACCACACAAAGCTCACTAGTGACACTGCACACACCACAATACTCTCACTAGTGTCACGGCACACACCACACAACGCCCACTAGTGGTCATCTGTCTCTTACCGTACACACAATACAACTCTCACTTGCAATATGGCAATGCGATTTTGTCTGTTTATTTTATTGACTTATTTATTTATTGTCTTTGACCGCAATGAACTCACAAACTACATGATAGTGATCAAAGTATCACATTTTAGCATATTATTATTGGAGACATTAACATAATCTAGTTAGGAGATATTGATTTTGTTTAAATAATACTGATTTAGCTTAGACAATGCTAATTTAGTGTGTTGATCTAGTTTTACAATGTTGATCCAGTTTAGAATAAACATCAATGATGTAGATTAAGAAGACCAAGATGTTCGCCATGCTACCTTGGCAGTCTTGAGTTGCTCTATGTCAGAGATCAAGGCCTCCATCCGTTGCTCTGCCAGTCTGCGCGTAGTCACCTCATTGTGGAGCTGAACCTTGAGCGAGTCGGTCGTCCTCTCAAACACCTGATTGCTGCCCACGAGACTGTCACGGGTCTCTGTCATCGCGATCAGAGAAACTTCCGTCTTCTTTAGCTCTGTCACCGCCTGTCAGGGCAACCAACATATAATGGTGGTTTAGATAGATTGTCCAAAAATTAATGAAGATACAGTAGTCTGCTTAAAGTGCCCCCCCTGCCAGTGGCCAGAGGCCAGCCACATACAGCAGCCAGATTTCAGTTGCCTACCTTTTCATGATATAAATGGCAAAATTTGCTCCTATTTAATGTATTACTTGATGTTTAACTATTAATAGGACGAAGTCTGTTCCAAGTTTTTCATTTATTAATTAATATAATGTTCTTAAGATTACACTAACTATGTTGAAGGTTAGTATAGTCAAACTGTGTTTAGTAAGCCCGTAACAATGGTGGCAATTTGAAGACACGACCCAGGGCCGGGTTCAAATAGTAAACAAAACATCATTTCAAAACAAGCTTTATTGGCAATACGGCCCAGTTGGGCTGAGTTAACTGCTATACCCTTTGGTGTTCAATGATGCTCACTTTCCCACGGTCAACACAGCAGACTTCCAGTTAGAAATTACTACTCCCGCTGATTCCAGGGAGACGAACAGACTACGTCCCTTCAATGTAATCATGGTAACAAGAGAGTGGTCGTGGCCCCTACTAGCCTCCTCTTCCCTTGTACAGAACTGGACAATTTGTAGCAGCAGCTCAGCAGTGCAACAAAAACAAAGACCAGGCAGTCTATAATCACTGTACAATTGACCTGTTGATCACATGACCTGTTGCCTAGCAAAAGCTCCGTCAAGCCATAAAAAATGGATCCCAAACACATAGAGTGTTTGTACATTCTACCATATATTTTGTTAACATTCTGGCGCCAACATTTTTATTTATGACAAAAACATAAAGCAACGTTTTTAAAGATAACTGTATACAGGACTGTTTGACATATGACATGTCACGCAGCAATGGTATAGTAACTCACCTGTATCACCATTACAAACATCATTGCAAATGCAAAGCTTGATGGTGGTCATGCCCTTAATTTTTATTGTGACATAGGCAAACTGTGACGTAGCGGAACCATCAATTAGAATTCAGAAAAGAAATTGCCTTATGTTCTACTGGCTCTGATGAAGTGTTGATTTTGTGACCTCTTGCCCCATGACCTCCTATTCCGTGACCCCCTGCCTCCATGACCTCCTGCCCTGTGAACTCCTGACCCTGTTACTTCCTACCCAATGACCTCCTGACCATATGACCCCATGACCTCCTGCCCATGTGACCAGCAGACCCCGTGACCTACTGACCATATGACCTCCTGCAGTGGCTCACCCTACTGAGCTGGTCTTGCAGCTCATTGCGGTCCGTCTCCCAGCGGTGTTTTTCCTCGACAAAGTTCGCCTGCACGGCATGAATCTCGCCGGTGAACTTCTCCCTCTGGTCAGACAGCTGGTCCTTGAGCTGCCCCGACGTCTGGCGGATCTTCTCCAGCGCATCCTAGCGGAGAGACACGGAAACATAAATCTGAAAAAAACTTGTCTGAAATATAATTTACCACAAGTGTCACCCGCCGAAGTGAACCAGGTATTAAGTGGCACAGGCCAAATCTGTATCAGCCCAAAATAGCTGTCCAGGTCATGTCCAATAAATGTTGTGATTTTGACATAAATTTGTACATTACAATCTCACCTTTCAATTTTGAGGTTATTTTTTTCGACAAATAATCAAAAACTAATAAAATACATGAATCAATGAAAAAATAATAGACTGTGCGAGTTACAATTAATGACTTAATTTATCAAAAAGTTGTTTTTCTAAAATTTGCTTCGATTTTAGCAAGAAATCTTAAACTATTCAAGAAATTTCAACAAATGAGGTGTAATTTTTAAGCTGATGATCTGTGGAATCTAAAATGTTACAAAAGTCCATTTCACCATTTTGCGACTTAAAACCCACTTTCCTGTGACAGGTCACATGTCATCAACAATACTCCAGACATCTAACAAGGTGACTTCACACAGCTTACAGGGGTACATACATTACACTAAGAATTATATTATAAAAATCTATCTATGTGTAAGCTCTGTTATTAACTGCTACACTTGCATGCATGGTCAAGAATAACAAATATGCCTGTTATATACATATATATATTAATTTACATGTATTAATAAGAAAACATACCTGTATCTTCTGGTGGTGCTGTGCGAGACGGTTCTTCTCACAGCGCAGATTGTTGATGGTGTTGCGAGCCTCTGTTAGTTCCTTCTCCTGGTCGGCCACTCGAGTCTCCAGCTCCTGCTTTGTCCTGGATCCACATCACAACTGACACTCACTGCTCCAGAGTGAAGGACCTCTTCCTACCCGCTACCCTAATTGTCTTTGTCCTACCTGGGACCTATTTGTGTCTTCCTACCCGGTACCCTAATTGTCTTTGTCCTACCTTGGATCACACGTGTCTTCCTACCTGGGACCCTAATTGTCTTTGTCCTACCTGGGATCACACATGTGTCTTCCTACCTGTGACCCTAATTGTCTTTGTCCTACCTGGGATCACACATGTGTCTTCCTACCTGGGACCCTAATTGTCTTTGTCCTGCCTGGGATCACACATGTGTCTTCCTACCCGGTACCCTAATTGTCTTTGTCCTCCCTGGGATCACACATGTGTCTTCCTACCCGGTACCCTAATTGTCTTTGTCCTACCTGGGATCACACATGTGTCTTCCTACCCTAATTGTCTTTGTCCTACCTGGGATCACACGTGTCTTCCTACCCGCTACCCTAATTGTCTTTGTCCTACCTGGGATCACACATGTGTCTTCCTACCCGCTACCCTAATTTTCTTTGTCCTACCTGGGATCACACGTGTCTTCCTACCCGCTACCCTAATTGTCTTTGTCCTACCTGGGATCACACATGTGTCTTCCTACCCGGTACCCTAATTGTCTTTGTCCTACCTGGGATCACACGTGTCTTCCTACCTGGGACTCTAATTGTCTTTGTCCTACCTGGGATCATGCATGTGTCTTCCTACCAGGTACCCCAATTGCTTTTGTCCTACCTGGGATCACACGTGTCTTCCTACCTGGTACCCTAATTGCCTTTGTCCTACCTGGGATCACACGTGTCTTCCTACCTGGGACCCTAATTGTCTTTGTCCTACCTGGGATCACACGTGTCTTCCTACCTGGGACCCTAATTGTCTTTGTCCTACCTGGGATCACACATGTGTCTTCCTACCTGGGACTCTAATTGTCTTTGTCCTACCTGGGATCACACATGTGTCTTCCTACCCGGTACCCCAATTGCTTTTGTCCTACCTGGGATCACACGTGTCTTCCTACCTGGTACCCTAATTGCCTTTGTCCTACCAGGGGTCACACATGTGTCTTCCTACCCGGTACACTAATTGCCTTTGTCCTACCTGGGATCACACATGTGTCTTCCTACCCGGTACCCTAATTGCCTTTGTCCTACCTGGGATCACACATGTGTCTTCCTACCCAGTACCCTAATTGCCTTTTTCCTACCTGGGATCACACATGTGTCTTCTTACCCGGTACCCTAATTGCCTTTGTCCTACCTGGGATCACACATGTGTCTTCCTACCCGGTACCCTAATTGCCTTTGTCCTACCTGGGATCACACGTGTCTTCCTACCCGGTACCCTAATTGCCTTTGTCCTACCTGGGATCACACATGTGTCTTCCTACCCGGTACCCTAATTGCCTTTGTCCTACCTGGGATCACACATGTGTCTTCCTACCCGGTACCCTAATTGCCTTTGTCCTACCTGGAATCACACATGTGTCTTCCTACCCGGTACCCTAATTGCCTTTGTCCTACCTGGGATCACACGTGTCTTCCTACCCGGTACCCTAATTGCCTTTGTCCTACCTGGGATCACACATGTGTCTTCCTACCCGGTACCCTAATTGCCTTTGTCCTACCTGGGATCACACGTGTCTTCCTACCCGGTACCCTAATTGCCTTTGTCCTACCTGGGATCACACGTGTCTTCCTACCTGGTACCCTAATTGCCTTTTTCCTACCTGGGATCCGACGTGTCTTCCTACCCGGTACCCTAATTGCCTTTTTCCTACCTGGGACCTATTTGTGTCTTCCTACCCGGTACCCTAATTGCCTTTTTCCTACCTGGGATCACTCATGTGTCTTCCTACCTGGGACCTATTTGTGTCTTCCTACCTGGGACCTACTTGCCTCTTCCTACTTGGGACCTATTTGCGTCTTCCCACTTGGGACCTACTTGCCTCTTCCTACCTGAGACCTACTTGTCTCTTCCTACCTGGAACCTACTTGACTCTCCCTACTTGGTATTTACTTTCCTCTTCCTACCTGGGACAATACCTGCCTCTACCTACCTGGAACTCTACTTGTTTCCGCCTATCTACCTGGGACTATACCTGTCTGGGAAAATGTGCAAACAAGATTGACTGTGATTACTGATGTACGCATGTTGAAAGTCATTGAATAGTTGCTCTTCCTGTAACAGTTTTTAATGACCTGTCAGTAAGACTCTTGCAGTGCAGCCCACACCCCAAGATCCAACATCCATCTGCTAGTGAACTGTCTCTCAACTCTAATGAAACCATTTCAAAATTGAAACGGATTTCATTATATGGTAATACTATCTACCCAATCTTCAGAAATATACCATTTTATGGAATGGTTACTGAGAAGACATTGTATTTCTCAATGACTATGATTCGGATTTTGTAAATTATGAAAATGTAAATATAAGTCTGGGCCTCGATCTGGCACATAGCATAGAAATGTAGTTATATTGCTAATTTCCAAACTATCTGTGGACAATCTTTTTCTGTTTGGTTTCAGTTAAACAGTCAATCATGAATTCATACACACAGCAACTTGAATTGATACAACGCATGCAGGCAAATATTGTATTCAGTGGCATAACCTTTTATTTATATTTGTGCAAAGAAAAACACTGCATAGCGTGCCATCTATTTGTACAAGGATGAAATAAGAAAACTTGCAACAAATTCCTACAAGCATGGAACAAAGAAGATATTTAAAAAGCAAACATATACAGAATATCCATTGAGAAATGCCCCGTAGGCATCACGTACCTGAAGACGACCCAGAATATCTCGAATCTTTTGGAGCTTTACATGCAGCGGAAATGTAATAAAATCGGTGAACGTGTAATAAACATGCAAATTGAGAATTTGTTTTGCCATTTCAAGCATCAAAATGTGATGTGGATTCTCACATCTCAGTGACGACAAACACATACGTGACCTCGTACAAATCAGGCGTGGCCTGAATTCGTGCATAACAACAGCAAATATCAAAACAGACTGCCATTGTTGTGAGGTTGTAATCAAGCTAGAACATTCACTGGTAACGTTTGGAACAAATGTAGTTAACTTCATATATTTCCATGGATCTTGCATCTGAACTTTGGTTCTAGCAGATGCATATAAGCATAAAGTCAGCTGGTAAACGTCACTTCCATAATTTGTTCCAATGTTAACGAGTTATGATTCCTAACTAGCACTAATTTTAGCACTAACATCTTGATATATTGCTATGGTTACAACAATTGATTAGCCACAAGAGAATAAGTGTGTATGTGTGTGTGCATGTGTTCGTGCATGTGTGTGCGTGTGTGTGCATGTGTGTGCGTGTGTGTGCATGTGTGTGCATGTGTGTGTGTGCATGTGTGTGCATGTGCGTGCATGTGTGTGCATGTGTGTGCATGTGTGTGCGTGTGTGTGCATGTGCGTGCATGTGTGTGCATGTGTGTGTGTGTGTGTTCGTGTGTGTGTGTTTGTATGTGCATGTTTTCATGTACCTCCGCACACTTAGATTGTTTAAGTGTGCATGGATCTATGTGTATATGCGCACACACAAGGCACACAGTGTGTCTAAGTGTGCACAGTGCACAGACAAGGTGTGTACATAGTTCATCTATGTACAGTGCAACACGATTATAACGAACACGGATACAACGAATTGATGGATATAATGAAACAATTTCTTACGTACAGATTTTTTCCCTATCTTTTCCATTCTAAGCATTCATGCATATTACGAACATGGGTATAACAAATTCACGGTTATTACGAAGACCTTTTCCCGAATTTTTTTTGCCATATAACGAATTTCTGTCCAACTGAAAATCACCCGGTTGCTCGCAAATACTTCCCGCCCGTGACCTGGAAGCCATGCCGTGGCCGCGCAGAGCGCCAGTGCCAAAGTAATTAGGTCAATGAGGGAAATCATTCGTAACACCGCGACGCAGTCAGACGATACTGCAGACTGTGACTGGCTTGAGGATTTCCTTTTGTCTGGTGCCCTAGCCAACAGCAAACAAACGTCAATGGAGAACTTCTTTAAAGCAAATTAACTGGTGTCATTCTGTGTGTGCTAGGTCAATGAAGGAAATCATCAAAGTCAAAGGGATTGTTAGCTGCGCATTATATGGCAGTTCATCCATAACAGGGCTACGCAGTCAAATGATGCTGCAGTGCACTGTGACTGGCTTGAGGATTTCCTGTTGTCTGGTGCCCTAGCCAACAGCAAGCAAATGACACTGGAGGACTTCTTCAAAGCAGATTAACTGGTGTCATTCTGTGTGTGTTGTACAAGAAGTAGTAGTTACCGTGGCTCCATCCTGCCACAGCTCGGGCTTTAGTGGGCTTGGACGCGACGTGCTCGCCATGTGTCTACGTCATACTGTATTTCGTTACTTTTTCACAGAGTGTGGACTGCGATCTTATACTATAACTACACTTAATAGTAACATTTGTAACTGTTTTATGTGTCATCTAAATAAATGTTACACAACAAAATATCTTTGCATTTGAAAGACACCTGGCGAATAGTTTAAAAACTGTCACATACAACACTGCCACCTAGCGGGTAAACACGTACATGCATATAACGAATTCACGGATATAAGAAACTCGTTAGCTACCAACAAAGTAGTTCGTTATAAGCGCGTTGCACTGTATATATGTTTGTAAAATACAAAGTATATAGCATGTCAATGTGGATTTGTATACACACAAGGTATGTAGTGCGTGTATTTGTATACGTGCACAGACAAGGTATGTAGTGTGTCTGTTTGACTCTCTCACCTTGTTGCTGCCTCGAACTCAACCTTGACGCGATTGAAACTCTCCATCTGTTTCTCTCGCTCTCTCACTCTGAAGTTCAACTTCTCTGTATCGGACCTATCAGAACAAACTGAAATAATGCATCTACTCTCTGCAATCTCAAACATAACTAATCTTAAGTTAAAACTAAACTAGCTAAAGACAGTGGTGGATATATTTGTGTATGAATAGTCTGATTGCAGAATGGCTGAATGCTTCCCAGAGAAGTGAAGATGGTGTTCGATTGAACAAGTCTGCCAGGGAGTAAAGTGCTCTGAACATTCATAAGGACTGGATACTATGCTATATAATAACTTAAAAGTTTTTACATTTTTAAATGCAACCCAATAACAATAATTCAGTAAATCATTATCAATTCGCAAAGAAATGCAAATCAACTGGCAAGCCAAAACCACACGCAGAACAACTGATAAACGGTGAACAATGAATAAAGGAAGATTCCCCTTAGTCCTTGCGCGCCTGCGAGTAACTCGGTTACATACACAGTCCACCAGGGTAATATATAGGCCTAGTCCACTAGGGGGCACCACTGCCTTGTTACTTAATTCACATAGGAAAATTGTCTGGATCATTTACTTGGCTGCCCGGAAGTTCTCCTCCAGTTGTTTATTTGTCTGGATCAACATGTTCTTCTCCATAATGTATTCCCTCTGCATCGTCTCCATCTTGTTGCTAGTCGACTCCTGGACTGATGCAAGCAGGTCATCCTTCTCAGACAACTTCCGACACAGTTCCTGCACATCTGAAGAGACCATAAGACACCACTGACAGAGCAGCCTCATACAATCTAGTTCAATCTTTACTTCAATAAACGCATTCAAACCCAACTCACAAGTGCCGCAATGACACCTAAAAGTAATTTGGTTCTCAGGTGTTTATTTTTAGGGTGTCCAAAATCATTATGGTAATAATAAAATCATTCTGTCCAAAATTCTACAAGATTGAACAAGATTTCATCCGGAGAAGAATACATAGATGGCAAGCAGATAATGAAGCTTTTGACTTGTCAGGAATCCCATAAGGTGATCCACTCCAACATGGAGGAACACAGGTGGTAGCGGTAGTCCATAATGTGATCCACTCCAACATGGAGGAACACAGGTGGTGGCGGTGGTCCATAATGTGATCCACTCCAACATGGTGGAACACAGGTGGTGGCAGTGGTCCATAATGTGATCCACTCCAACATGGTGGAAAACAGGTGGTGGCGGTGGTCCATAATGAGATCCACTCCAACATGGAGGAACACAGGTGGTAGCGGTGGTCCATAATGTGATCCACTCCAACATGGAGGAACACAGGTGGTGGCGGTGGTCCATAATGTGATCCACTCCAACATGGTGGAACACAGGTGGTAGCGGTGGTCCATAATGTGATCCACTCCAACATGGTGGAACACAGGTGGTAGCGGTGGTCCATAATGTGATCCACTCCAACATGGAGGAACACAGGTGGTAGCGGTGGTCCATAATGTGATCCACTCCAACATGGTGGAACACAGGTGGTAGCGGTGGTCCATAATGTGATCCACTCCAACATGGAGGAACACAGGTGGTAGCGGTGGTCCATAATGTGATCCACTCCAACATGGTGGAACACAGGTGGTAGCGGTGGTCCATAATGTGATCCACTCCAACATGGAGGAACACAGGTGGTAGCGGTGGTCATAAATGTGATCCACTCCAACATGGTGGAACACAGGTGGTAGCGGTGGTCCATAATGTGATCCACTCCAACATGGAGGAACACAGGTGGTAGCGGTGGTCCATAATGTGATCCACTCCAACATGGAGGAACACAGGTGGTGGCGGTGGTCCATAATGAGATCCACTCCAACATGGAGGAACACAGGTGGTAGCGGTGGTCCATAATGTGATCCACTCCAACATGGTGGAACACAGGTGGTGGCGGTGGTCCATAATGTGATCCACTCCAACATGGTGGAACACAGGTGGTGGCGGTGGTCCATAATGTGATCCACTCCAACATGGAGGAACACAGGTGGTGGCGGTGGTCCATAATGAGATCCACTCCAACATGGAGGAACACAGGTGGTAGCGGTGGTCCATAATGTGATCCACTCCAACATGGTGGAACACAGGTGGTGGGGGTGGTCCATAATGTGATCCACTCCAACATGGTGGAACACAGGTGGTGGCGGTGGTCCATAATGTGGTCCACTCCAACATGGAGGAACACAGGTGGTGGCGGTGGTCCATAATGTGATCCACTCCAACATGGAGGAACACAGGTGGTGGCAGTGGTCCATAATGTGATCCACTCCAACATGGAGGAACACAGGTGGTGGCAGTGGTCCATAATGTGATCCACTCCAACATGGTGGAACACAGGTGGTAGCGGTGGTCCATAATGTGATCCACTCCAACATGGTGGAACACAGGTGGTAGAGGTGGTCCATAATGTGATCCACTCCAACATGGTGGAACACAGGTGGTAGCGGTGGTCCATAATGTGATCCACTCCAACATGGTGGAACACAGGTGGTGGCGGTGGTCCATAATGTGATCCACTCCAACATGGAGGAACACAGGTGGTAGCGGTGGTCCATAATGTGGTCCACTCCAACATGGTGGAACACAGGTGGTAGCAGTGGTCCATAATGTGATCCACTCCAACATGGAGGAACACAGGTGGTAGCGGTGGTCCATAATTTGATCCACTCCAACATGGAGGAACACAGGTGGTAGCGGTGGTCTGTTGTATAACAATGTTTTTTTACAAATCAACCACCATGCTTGATGGGTGTACTCTCATACATGTTAGAAGACTATTCTTAAATGTAATCAATGAATTACCAGAAATAACAACTGGCAGTGGAGAAATCCATTTTTAGTATAGATGTAAAGAAACTATCTAAAAAAGTACATAATGTCTTGCCAACATGAACTGATTATTACTGACATGACACTTACCATGACTATGATCAACTTCAATCATAATTTATACAACTGTAACTTGGAAGGACTGGGAGAGGAAAGGAGACCGAGAGTGAAAGAGAGAATGGAATGGAGATGGTTGGCAGACATAGCAGTGCAAGATCAGTAGAAACAAAAAAAGGAAAACAGAAATCGAGGATCAGAATCGACGCCAGACTCACTCCTGACGGACAGGGAAACAAGAGGGGAACATTAATAATTCCATTGTGAGTGAGAGAGTAGCCACCTTGGTAGAGAGTATGTTTATCTGTCTTCAGCTGGTCTACGATGCTCTTCATCTCACTCAGCTGTGCAACAAGGTCGTGCTTCTCCGTCTCCAGAGAGTGTATCTTCTCTGTATGGATGTGCAGTGTTTCCTCCAATCTCTGGCGTTGATCCTGCAGTGTTCCCAACAACTTAATTTATTTGTAATCCTCAACAGCGAACTATTAAGTCGCACAGGCCTTTTCTGCACATGGGCCAAAAATAACTGTCTATATCAGGCTTCAGACATTTTGTGATTCTGACAGAAATGCATAACTTCTAATACCATTTTCAAGTTTTTTTTCAAGTTAAATTTCCAGTTTATTTTCCTCAACAAGCAATCAAAAAATAATAAAATACAAGCATTTACAAACCCATATTATAAAAAAACAATAGAAATCAAATGGCTTTGCTTCTTAAAATGTTGCGTTTTTAAAGTTTGCCTCAGTCTTAGCAATAAATATTAAACTACTGAAGATATTTCAACAAATGACATATCATTTTAAAGCTTATAATTTGTGGAACCAAAAAAGGTATAAACTCCATTTCACAATCATGAGACTTGCAGTGGCAGGTCACATTTTTTCATCATAACAACAATTTGTTTGCTTTATATATGTCAGATATAAAATTAATTTTGTTTGTTAATTTAATGTATTACTAATTAGTTTCAATTGTATGGGCAATTGTCTCACAAATAATACACAATGTGTACAACGTACCTAAAGATATATGTGATTATATGAATATATTCAAGATATAAATTACCTTGTTTGTGTATATTTGTATGATATTTCTTCTTGTGCACTCACCTTGGCTGCGTGGATGTGACTGCGCTCTGTATCGAGGTTACTGACGAGTGTATCATATTCCTTGTTGTGCACTCACCTTGGCTGCGTGGATGTGACTGCGCTCTGTATCGAGGTTACTGACGAGTGTATCATATTCCTTGTTGTGCACTCACCTTGGTTGCGTGGATGTGACTGCGCTCTGTATTGAGGTTACTGACGAGTGTATCATATTCCTTGTTGTGCACTCACCTTGGCTGCGTGGATGTGACTGCGCTCTGTATCGAGGTTACTGACGAGTGTATCATATTCCTTGTTGTGCACTCACCTTGGCTGCGTGGATGTGACTGCGCTCTGTATCGAGGTTACTGACGAGTGTATCATATTCCTTGCTGTGCACTCACCTTGGCTGCGTGGATGTGACTGCGCTCTGTATCGAGGTTACTGACGAGTGTATCATATTCCTTGTTGTGCACTCACCTTGGCTGCGTGGATGTGACTGCACTCTGTATCGAGATTACTGACGAGTGTATCATATTCCTTGTTGTGCACTCACCTTGGCTACGTGGATGTCACAGCGCTCTGTATCGAGGTTACTGACGAGTGTATCACTATTGGCCTTGTCTGTGCACTCACCTTGGTTGCGTGGATGTGACTGCGCTCTGTATTCCGAGGTTACTGACGAGTGTATCATATTCCTTGTTGTGCACTCACCTTGGCTGCGTGGATGTGACTGCGCTCTGTATCGAGGTTACTGACGAGTGTATCATATTCCTTGTTGTGCACTCACCTTGGCTGCGTGGATGTGACTGCGCTCTGTATCGAGGTTACTGACGAGTGTATCATATTCCTTGTTGTGCACTCACCTTGGCTGCGTGGATGTGACTGCGCTCTGTATCGAGTTACTGACGAGTGTATCATATTCCTTGTTGTGCACTCACCTTGGCTGCGTGGATGTGACTGCGCTCTGTATCGAGGTTACTGACGAGTGTATCATATTCCTTGTTGTGCACTCACCTTGGCTGCGTGGATGTGACTGCGCTCTGTATCGAGGTTACTGACGAGTGTATCATATTCCTTGTTGTGCACTCACCTTGGCTGCGTGGATGTGACTGCGCTCTGTATCGAGGTTACTGACGAGTGTATCATATTCCTTGTTGTGCACTCACCTTGGCTGCGTGGATGTGACTGCGCTCTGTATCGAGGTTACTGACGAGTGTATCATATTCCTTGTTGTGCACTCACCTTGGTTGCGTGGATGTGACTGCGCTCTGTATTGAGGTTACTGACGAGTGTATCATATTCCTTGTTGTGCACTCACCTTGGCTGCGTGGATGTGACTGCGCTCTGTATCGAGATTACTGATGAGTGTATCATATTCCTTGTTGTGCACTCACCTTGGCTGCGTGGATGTGACTGCGCTCTGTATCGAGATTACTGATGAGTGTATCATATTCCTTGTTGTGCACTCACCTTGGCTGCGTGGATGTGACTGCGCTCTGTATTGAGATTACTGATGAGTGTATCATATTCCTTGTTGTGCACTCACCTTGACTGCGTGGATGTGACTGCGCTCTGTATCGAGATTACTGATGATTGTATCATATTCCTTGTTGTGCACTCACCTTGGCTGCGTGGATGTGACTGCGCTCTGTATCGAGATTACTGATGATTGTATCATATTCCTTGTTGTGCACTCACCTTGGCTGCGTGGATGTGACTGCGCTCTGTATCGAGATTACTGATGATTGTATCATATTCCTTGTTGTGCACTCACCTTGGCTGCGTGGATGTGACTGCGCTCTGTATCGAGGTTACTGACGAGTGTATCATATTCCTTCTTAAGCACCTCCAATTTAAAGCTCAGTTGCATCGTCTCGTCCTTCGCCTGGTTTCGAGTCGCCTTCTCCTCCATCAACTGGTGTTGCCATGGAAACAGATTCAAATAATTTAAAACGAATGCGCAAAATTACAGGTTCTTTTGTAATACTGTTTTGTTAGTTAGCATTGTAGGTTGAGCTGCATTACATTATCATAAATAAAGTGACTTAGTATTGTTTTATTATTGAATTGAGAAATTCAGAGAGATGAGGAAAGTTTGGCGGTGACAATCATCCATGTATTTTGATGTGTTTAAGAAGATCGATCAATTTTAAGTGTGATCATTTTAAAATCCACCTTGTTTCTGGTGTTTCTGAACCAGGCTAGGCATGAAGGGAGTATAAAATGTCTACACTGCATTGTAGCCAGTAAATAATGATCCCTCTCACTGGTCAATAGTAAAAATGTATGCTCCCATGAACATCCGAGAACTGGAGTCAGCACGTGATTCGAAATAGAGACTGGCTTGATGCACACTGGCACTGTGCACAATGTGAAAGGTAGTACAGCAAAACACTGACTGCATTCAAGAAGACATCAAAACAAACAATGGCATAAAAGAAAATGGACAGCCCACTTGAAGAAGATCCAACACACACACAAAAAGATAACTGAAAACATAAGAAGAGATTGACAACATGTAGTAGAGCAGTTGGGCTCATTTTGAGGTAAATTGTTCAAATAGTGATACAACCATGACACTTGGCATGGATATTCCCATTGGGATATTCTTCAAATCCAGTCATCATTTGTTTAAATGGTCGCCGTCTTGAATTTTCAATTGGCTCATTAACTGAATTTGAAGAATGTCCCAGTGGGAATATGCATACCAAGTTTAATGTTTCTAACACTATTTGAACTATACTTCATCTAATCTGTTCTACTAATGAAGAAGGGAGGTTTATAGAAAAGAAGACCAACCAGGCTCTTTTCTGTGTTCAGTCTCTGCTCCATCTTCATACTCTGACTGGCGGTATGCTTCATTTCATCATGGAGTCTCATCAGCTCCAGTTTCATCTCAGAGCGTTCTTGCTCCACTAACATGAGGTGTTTGTTGACGTGATGTAGTTCCGTCTCCACGGCAACAAACTGTGTGTCCTTCTGATGGAAGATTGTCTCGACCTGATGAAGCTTTGCCTCCGTCTCGTCCAGCTACAAGAATGTGACATGTCGTATTCCATTTATTGAGCATACAGTATATTGCTGAACAAATATTTGCGACATGAAATTATGTCACATTTTCCGTTCCAATAAGCGTATATATATATATATATAGGTGTACACATACTTTCTTTGGCTCCTCGGGTTCTTGCATAAAACAATTTCAGCAGATATGATTGCTCAGCGATTTCTGCATTCACATTTATGAGCAACAGGATATCAGTACACTGAAAGTCTGGTAATTTAGGTGGACCTTTCAATAGTAAATATTTTTTATTACCGAGATTTGAATCTAGTATCACATTGGTAAAAAACTTAATTACAACAAATGATACAGCAGTCAAAGTTAAACTGGAGACTGCTGTATCATGCCAGGTGCTGATAAAAAGAAAGTGTATACTAATTAGGGCTTGTACCCTTGATATAACGAATATGGTACATGGGTGGCATTCAGTTGACCCTGCAGAAACATCTCACTGACAGTAATCATTATATCTGTATCTTGTTCTGCCATTACAGCTATACACTTGTAGGATTGGAATCAGGTGGAGAATGAGCGCGAGACGGGGAGAAGAAGTGAGGCATCTCTGGGACCAGTAGGGCATCTCTAGAACCAGTAGGACATCTCTAGGACCAGTAGGGTATCTCTAGGACCAGTACGGAATTTCTACGACCAGTTGTCTAGGACCAGTAGGACATTTCTAGGACCAGTAGGGCATCCCTATGACCAGAACATCACTAGGACCATCAGGACATCTCTGGGACCAGTAGAACATCTTGGAGACCTGTAAAACATCTCTAGGACCAGTAGAACATCTCTAGGACTAGTAAGGCATCTCTTGGACCAGTTGTCTTTTGCCAGTAGGACATATCTAGGACAAGTAGGGCATCTCTAGGACCAGTAGAACATATCTAGAACCAGTAGAACATCTCAAAACCAGTAGGGCATCTCTAGGAAGAGTAGGGCATCTCTATGACCAGTGGGACATCTCTAGGACCAGTAGGGCATCTCTAGGTCCAGTAGGGCATCTCTAGGTCCAGTAGGGCATCTCTAGGACCAGAACATCTCTAGGACCAGTAGAACATCTCTAGGACGAATAGGGTATCTCTAGGACCAATAATGCATCTCTAAGGTGGCCTCCCCCACATTAGAGGGCTGCAGAGAGCAACAGTGTGGATCCAACATGGCAATAGCATATTACCAACGCTGTGCACTGTGTATTGTGTATTGTGTATTGTGTATTGTGTGCCTCACACAGAACACTGCACAAGGAGTTGTACCTTCTTGATGAGGTTTGCGGAGGCTATTGCCTTGCGGTTGAGGTCGTCCCGAGCCTGGCCAAGCGCCTGTTCTTTAGCTGCGATCTCCTTCTGTAGACCTGCCTTCTGTTGCTCCACATAGCGCACATTGTCATTGGTCGAGTTCGCTTCCCGCGTCTGTCGTAGCACAGTTGGTATACTATTTATAGAACATCATTTACTTTGGTCACACATATAATATACGTCACAGTATGAGACTTTCAGAAGGCAACTGGTGCAACTAAGGAGATCCTCTGGAAACCCCTAGGGGTTTGGTAGATGTACTGAATCTGTCTTTGCTATGTTTCGCCGCTACAGCTCACAACTGCACGTGTGTAATTTACACATGTATTTGTGCATCCGCGCACCCGTCACAGCTTATGTTACTCATGTCTAATAACAAATTAATAGACACGCACCCAATCTTTGCATTTGCACACCGCACATCTATTTGGAAATACAGACTGTACATGGCAAGCCAAAGTATCTATGCAAATATAATGCCCATTCCATTTGAAAAAGCAAACAATAACGTTAAATGTGTTCCTTTTTAATATAAAATCTTTCCGTAAGAAATCAGTATTAATTTTTAGATAACCACCAAAATTATTCTGTAATTAGCATTTTCATTACGTTACCAACTGCATTGTTTACTGCATGTTTACCTCCATTTCCTTTCTGATGTTTCTTACATGAGGAATCACTTTCAGATGATGAAAAATTGTAGTAAAAAATAACATGTTTGACCACCAAAAGGATTGGCTCATGACTATGATATATTCCTGAATAGAAATGGTCTGTGAGAGAGAGAGAGAGGGAGAGAAAGAGGGTGCGAGAGAGAGAGGGAGGGTGACAGATAGGGGGAGAGACAGAGAGGGGAGACAGAGAGGGGGAGACAGGGGGGGTGAGACAGAGGGGGAGAGACAGAGGGGAAGAGACAGAGGTGGGAGACAGAGGGGGAGAGACAGAGGGGAGAGACAGAGGGGGAGAGACAGAGGGGAGAGACAGAGGGGGAGAGACAGAGGGGGGAGAGACAGAGGGGTAGAGACAGAGGGGGAGAGACAGAGGGGGAGAGACAGATGGGGCAAGACAGAGGGGGAGAGACAGAGGGGGCGAGAAAGAGGGAGAGAGACAGAGGGGGAGAGACGGATAGAGAGACGTTACCCTCTCATTGAGTTCTCTGCCAGCCTTCAGCAGTTCTCTCTTGTTGTTTGTGTTCTCATCCTTCAACACATCCACCATGTGATTGAGGGCCTCAACATCTCGCTTCTGACGACTGAAACCATACAACCATTCAGTAATACTACTGTCATCTGAACTGATTCAATCATTCAGTTATTCAATATGTCATGTCTGTTAACTGAACTGATGTTAAGTCATTCCATGTATCAGTACAACTTTAGTCAACTGAACTGATTCAATCGATCAGTCATTCCATATGTCAGTTTTGTTAACTTAAAGATTCAATCAGTCAGTCATTTCATGTGTCAGTTCTGGTGATTGAAATGATTAAATCATTCCATATGTTACTTCTATAAACCGAAATGGTTCATTCAGTCATTATATGTGTCAGTCCTGTCAACTGAACTGATTCAATAAATCAGTTATTCCATGTGTCAGTGTCACTTCTGTCAATGAAGTGATTAAATGTTTCAGTCATTCCATGTGACAGTTTTGTCAACTGAACTGATTCAATCATTCTATGTGTCAGTTTTGTCAACTGAACTGATTCAATTGGTAAGTCATTCCATACAGCAGTTTAGCTTCTGTCAACTGAACTGATTCAATCATTCAGTATTTCCATGGGTCAGTGTCACTTGTATGAATATTCTGTAGAGGCAGCCTTTATGTCCATATTTAGATGTCATATCTCCATGCCACTGTACTTGTTCACATAAACCACCTCTTTTCTCTCTTTATCGTCACAACTGTAAATATTCACATTCTATTATGTTCATAATGCAGAATTATGCCCTACTTCCATCTGAAAACTATTTCTCAGAGAAGTCAAGATGGTGTTCAACTGAACACGTCTGCCAGGGAGTAAAGTGTAAAGTCCTTTGAGCAGTCCTGATGACTCGATACTGCGCTACACAAGAACTTACCTTCACTTTTTTTACTTCACTTTCTATAAAATTAAACCTTATTGGAAAATCGGCTTGTATCATTTCCCTTACTTGATGGTATCCCGAAGAAGTTCTGCTTCGCGTTCACGGGCTTCAAGCAACACTCTGATAGAATCCAGTTCAGCCGCCATCTGTGATATCAACAAACAGTAGTAAGCAATCACTTGTAGCCTCACCAGTTATCAACCAATCTGAACTTGTAAAGCCAAATGTTTTCATGGCAAAGAATTTAGCAAAGTAATAAAGAAACTAGCTTACACCAACCCATGGAGCAATGACATCAGTTAGTTAGGGCAGCAGTTATCACCGTTTAAGTTTGTTGATTCTAAATTGGTTACAGTGACGCCATCTGGTGTATTGATCACCATGCAATTAACTCAGGTAGGAGAATTGCCCTCTAGAGAAGCACAGCATATCACAAACATGTAAGAACGTTCTGAAAATAACAATTTTTTAATACATCGTCAATTGGTAGGTAAGATGCCAGTGGTTCAAGGAAGCAAGTGAACATAAAATTGGGCAAGAGGACCTCAGTGCCTGGGAGAAGATACTGTTAAAGTGTACAGTGGTCCTGAGTTGGCATATTAAAACATACCACATAACTCCCATTACAGATGCACATATACATATATACATGAACTTTTACAGAAGCAAAACCATGCAAGAAAACAAATTTTCAGTATTGAATCTGAACTTTATAAACACAAAATATGATAACTAGGCTGCCACCATCTTGCGTATACTTTCTAGATAACAATTCATTGTATTTTATTACTGTAGTTGCAAATGCTTAATTTGCATTAACTCTTTTAGGTGCTTTATACAACAATTAAAAAAACATTTAATAAGTTTACATTATATGTATATATTTAAACAGAAATGCTCATAACTAGGGAAGAATGTAGAACAACTGCATATATTTCACTGATCAGGGCTAGTATGGAATATGCGTCACCCATTCCTAAAGAAAGTGAACAGCTTCAAAGCAATTCAGAGACGTGCAGATAGATGGACAAAATCACAATATTCTGATAAAATGTTACAGAATTTTTTTTAAATGGGCACAATTTCAAGATCAGCAGCATATGTTGTGCTTAACAGTATTTTATTAAATAAATTATAATGAAATATAAGTATAATTTTCTGACTTTAGTGTTGAAAAAGTTAAGAAAAACACATGAGCATGTTCACTGACAGGTCAAGACGGTGATGTTATTTTTAATCATAAACTAAGTAGACCTAGATGTTATAAAATTACTATGTCTATATCTGTTATATTTCAAATTATGCCAGAATGGGATAATTTATCTGGTATTATTCTTGCATGTTCCAGTGCAGCATTTAGCAGCAGGCTAGAGGCACTACCTTGAGTGCACTGCCTCTCTTCATTCACATGTTATCCGTGTTGGGAATTTACATATTAATACACAAGATTATGGTTAAGAAGGCATGTCATTACCCGTGGCTGGATGCGTGTGGCTGGTTCGCTCTCCATTGGTTGCTGTATCTCAGGGACTGCTAGACTGTACACTTGTTTGTTGGATGGATTCTGTGATAGCCGTTTATTCATAGTAAGTTTGTTTAACTTGACAACTCACCATTATCTCATGTCTCTCCAAACTGTTACTTTGAAAATGCCATTAAAACTGAACAATGCAGCACGCCTAGCAACCATTCTAACTGTGGCTGCATGCTCTTGCAATGCGTCACCACCATGATTGCCATGGCAACAGGAACAATGCAATTGTTTGGAGGAATGCTGAATGGAAGAGCAATGGCATAAATCTGCTGTAATGATGTCTAACAGTTGTAGTTGAAAGCATAAACCTATAATTTTATGTTTTGATTGAAATTGGTGCAGACTAGATTACGCAAGTTAAAATGTGTGCAGATTTAGCAAAGATAGACTGGAATAATACACTGAAGAATAAGACAGCAACAGAATGCTGAAATATCTTAAAGAATGAAATAGAGTGCATCGTAGATAAATGTGTTCCCTTCAAAAAACAAGGGAAACGGACCAGAAAAAAATACTTATTGAAAGAAGTTATTAGAAAAATTAAGTATAAACAAATGATGTGGAAGTCATATAGACGTACTGGAAATGACGAAGACTACAACATTTATAAAGAAGCACTAAACCAAGCTACAGCTGAAATTAGAAATTCAAAGAGAAGCTATGAACATAAATTAGCTTGTAATATAAAACATGACAGCAAGAGTTTTTATGCGTATGTTTGAAGCAAACAGAAAGTTCAGGATAAGGTCGGTCCTCTAGAAGATAGTGCTGGAAATATAATATCAGAAGGATTCTTAATGGCAGAAGACCTGAATGAGTATTTTAGTTCAGTGTTTACCAGAGAAGACACTAGTTCACTGCCAGTACCAGAGGCTAAGTTCAAGGGGGCAGAATCAGACTATTTAAGACAGTTAATTGTAACCCCAGAAATGGTAGCTAAGAAAATTAGGGCTATGAAGGAAAATAAATCACCTGGAGTGGATGGTATTCCACCCAAACTACTAGTGGAAATTGTAGAACAAATTAGCATACCGCTTGCAACAGTTTTCAACTTGTCATTAGAAGAGGGAGTGGTTCCTTTAGAATGGAAAGAAGCAAACATTATACCGTTATTTAAAAAAGGTTCGAGAAACAAGTCAAATAATTATAGACCAGTTAGTTTAACATCGGTGATTTGTAAATTATTAGAAAGACTAATTAAAGATCACATGGTGGATTTTCTTGTTAAACATAACTTGATAAACCCATCTCAACATGGGTTTCTAAAAGCGAGGTCATGCTTAACAAATATGTTATGTTTTTTGGAAGATATCACTAAGTGGGTAGATGATGGATCACCAGTAGATATCATCTACTTAGATTTTCAAAAAGCTTTCGACAAAGTGCCACATCAGAGATTACTGCTTAAACTAAAAGCCCATGGCATAGGAAATGGTATAATTAACTGGATAGAAAAATGGCTGATTGACAGAAGACAACGGGTAGTTGTTGATGGGGAGGCTTCAAACTGGAAATCAGTTTTGAGTGGGGTTCCACAGGGATCAGTACTGGGACCTATATTATTCTTAATATATATAAACGATTTGGACAATGATATAGCTAGCAAGGTGTTGAAATTTGCAGATGATACAAAAGTGTTTAGAAGGATTAAAAGTGATGGAGATAGACAGCATTTACAAGATGATCTTGACAGATTGATCAAATGGTCTGAAAAGTGGCAAATGTTGTTCAATTTTGGGAAATGTAAATGCCTTCACACAGGACATGGGAACGAATATGTAGAATATACAATGGGGGGAACTGTACTAAGTACTACTGTAAAAGAAAAAGACTTAGGGCTGACAATTAGTGCTGACATGAAGGTTTCAGAGCAGTGTGGAATTGCAGCTACAAAGGGAAATCAAATCCTTGGATTGATTAGGCGAAATATAGCATATAAAGAAAAAGAACTAATAATACCGCTGTACAAAACAATAGTTAGGCCTAATTAAGAATATTGTATACAAGCATGGAGGCCATACCGCAAGAAGGACATAGATATGCTAGAAAGAGTACAGAGGAGAGCGACTAAAATGATACCAAAACTGAGGGATCTTAGTTATGAAAAACGCCTAAAAGAATGTGGATTAACAACACTAGAGACCAGGAGATTGAGAGGAGATCAGATAGAAGTGTTTCAAATATTGAATGGTTATGAAAATATTGATAGAAATATGTTTTTTTCAGTTAAGAAAGATAGAAAGACTAGAGGACATGACGTTACATTAGTAAAGGAGCAGTGTAGATTAGACGTGAGAAAGTTCTCATTTTCACAAAGGACTGTGAATGAATGGAACAGATTATCTGATGATTGTGAGGGTGCTAGTAGTGTGAATATGTTTAAACATAAAATCGACACATACCTCAGAAGGGCTGGATATATGTAGATAAAAGGGTTGGACTCTCGATAAGCCAAAGGGCTTCCTTGTCCACCTGCCATCTAGAGTTAATTCTCTGGATGGCAATCTTGTTAAATCTTGTTAAATCTTGTTAAATATCTATAGGCCTAATAATTTTCCTCATCTACATTAAGCATTTTCACCAATACATAAAGAATCCCACTCAGATTATCTGCAGATGACCACATCCTTTAGATGAAAATAGAATAATGTTACTAATTGCAAACAGCTGCACAATGACATAAATTTTATCAGTTTAAGGAGGGACAAAATATATGGCTCATAAAATGTAATTTATCCAACTGTAAAGGGCACCTTGATGGAATCGCAAAACACAAAATCAATTCGTAAACTTACATTTGAACCCTCCGAGTGGAGATATTTGTAGCGATTCTCCAGGTTAGAAGTCGCAGCCTCTGTTTGACCCTGAAGCTTGGAGATAGAGTCTGCTGCAGTGGCCATCTGCTTAGCAAGGTCTGCTCGTGCCTTTTTGAGGCTCTCCGTAAGGGTTTCATGCTCCACCGAACACACCTGTCACGCACCACCGATCAACATTTCTTGTCATTCAAGTCATGTAATTTCTGAACATTAAAAATTTTATTGCATTAATATGCAATGATAATAATTTTTATTTGTATATCGAGATATAACCTGTTCAGACGCACTTATAATACAACATTGGTAAAACATAATCTCTATAATACAATAATTATCTAAACAGAACAATAAGAAAATTTAATACAGAATTTAAATATATACATTTGTAAATAAATAACTTATGTAAAAAAAAATATTGGCTAAATACTGCATAGACATAATTAGCTAAAGTTAAACTATTTATGGCTTTAAAATCAATCAAGTAATAACATAAAATAAATAATTTAAACACCAATACAAAATAAACGATGTTAGTCGTGATGTGTAATAGGGTCAGTAAAACAGTTCTATAAATTATTTGCATATGCTCTCTGAGTCGAGATAGTTCAAGAGTGTTATGGATAAGGCCTATATAATGGAAGATTGTTCCTAA
Source organism: Paraescarpia echinospica (assembly GCA_020002185.1). Lineage (NCBI taxonomy): Eukaryota > Metazoa > Annelida > Polychaeta > Sabellida > Siboglinidae > Paraescarpia > Paraescarpia echinospica. Next base: position 34,244,771 of record CM034541.1, read on the forward strand.
GGTGCACCATTTCTGTAGCTACACTATTTTAATTATACACAAAATTATACCTTTCCTGAAATTTTTTAAAACAAATTTAAAGAATTTACACACGTAAATTTGTACATAAATTTTAAACCCTACATAATACTGTGTATGGGAAGATTTAACGCAAGATCAATAGGCATGTTCAGACGACACTCACCAAAAGGTTGTTCTGGGCCTCGATTCGGTCAGAGGTCAGCTGGGAAACTTGGGCACTCAACTCGAGTATTTCCTGTTCCCTGTGTGCCTTCCATTGCAACACGAGGGCATTCTCTTCCACCAAGGCATTGATCTTGCCCCTCAAAAACTGCAACAATATCAAACAACAGTAACCTATTCCTCATCAGTATTGGTGAATAATAGTGAGATGTAATAGTGAGATGTAATAGTGAGATGTAATAGTGAGATGTAATTGGCATTGACACAAAAATATAAACAACAGTCAGATGTTCTACTTAGAAAATACAGAAAGGTTTCTTAGTGGAAAGAAAGTTTACCCATTTACAAAGAACACGTTTAAAATGGTCTTTTTCATATAGGAATCCTTAAATCCAGTGTAAAGGCACAGTAACAAGAACAAAAGTAACAAAAAGAAGGTAGCACATTCTGCATCAAAACATTAATTTAAACAATAAAATAACACAATTAACTGAATTAATTTCAACATTTTTTTCAATAAATATATTTATAATAATATTATATAATACAAAATGACTTTGATGATCTCTAAAACAGAAATCATAAACAAAATAAACTAATGGTTTTTGTCCGTTCCTTTCTTTCCTGTATCTTTTTTCCTACAACCAAAGATACTCACCTCTACCTCAAACGCCAACTGACCCTTCTCAAACTCCACTTTTCTGACTTTACAGTCAGTCATCGCAAAGACATCTCGGTCATTCTCTACTGTGCTGTCCTCTAGTAGCACTGACTTGAGTTGTCCGTCAACGACTGCGTCTGCGATGCTGCCACTCAGTAGTCGGTCTCTCTGATCTATGTCTGCCTTTAGTTTCGTTGTCGCACTCTTCTCCAAGTCCAAGTCTACAGCTACCTGCTTCAGCTGCAAGCAACAAAATTTTATTATATTTAACATATTTTACAGTTGAGACACACCCATGCTTTGATCATTTTAACGATTTTTAACTAAATAAATGCTTAGCGTCAGACTGTATACAAAGGCATTGGACGGACTGACGGAAAGACACCAGCATATGGTTGAGAATAGGAGGTGGCACAAACAACAAATGGCTTTATCTGCTCTGGCTGCGGCAGGGACTGTCACTCCCGAATCGGACAGCACAGCCATAGAGGATGCTGCCATATCTCCAGAAACTGACAACAGAGCGCATCAGCATCATCTCTTGAGATGACGCTCTGCCTACTACTGTATGTTTAAGGACATTTGCTTGTCTGGCTATGACAGGATACTGTTCCTTATTTTATTGTATATACTATATGTTATTGATTAGTCATATTCGAATTGCCTTCCTAATGGCCTGTGGGTAGCCATGTTGGCTCAAAACACAAGCCAATATGGCTACTTGAAGGCCAATACAAAGGCAATGCAAATATGGTCAATTCATAATTGTAATATTAATTGACAATTTGTGTACACTATCACAAGTATGTAAGAGCATTAAATTCACACTCACATGCACACACTCATACACATGCAAGCACACACACACAGACACACACACACACACACACACACACACACACACACACACACACACACACACACACACACACACACACACACACACACACACACACACACACACACCTGTGCTGCAAGGTTCATGGTTTCGGTGTTGGCAGCTGTCAGGTTGTCTGCGGCTGCTTTGTTCTTTGTCTGAGCCTCATTGCAGGCAGCAGCGAGACGGTCGATTTCCCGCCGACTTTCCCTTAAATGGCTCTGCAAACTGTACGTCTAAAACACACAACACAAAACTCACCCACAAACATATTTAAACATCTACATCACCACATGCACTGTTAATCCTTGTGTATAAAACTTATCCTCAATCTAATCTTGAGTTGTTTGAATCCCTCATAAAACCGTAAACATCTTGATTTTGTAATATATATATGTGTGTGTGTGTATATATATATATATATATAAATATATATATAAATATATAACTAGAAACACTGGTATCAATGGTATCTGGCATCGTTGATATGAAACTTATCTAGTGGCCCAATACATTTAAATTGTAATGGCCCGAAATATTAATTGCGCAATTTATGCTATGCATTGCTTTATAAGTTGGAATTAACCTTGCCAATTTTGGGGCCAAAGGTTTTATGTTTCAAAATTCCATTGCTGAACACTAAAATTCTGTTTCAATAAACCAATTTTCCGCTTTAGAACAACAAATTTCTTTCAAAAAACTTTTAGTTATAGCCAACAACAACACAGTTTTGCACATTGGACTTACTGGACAACCAGACAATGGACAAGAGGCCAACTGTGATGTCGGTTTTAAGGAAAAGCGATAGGAATAATTGAGTCACTGAATGCAATAGTGGGCCAAGGCTCTAATAAAATCATGGTAAATCATATGTTACTTACAACAGTATTATTGATTACTATCACAGGAGATATATATTGAACCAAATGATCGTGTTGCTCAGATTTTGGCATTTTGCAAAAAATACAAATTTTTGACCTACACCAGAATGGTCCAGGAAAAAGGGCCTGAAAAATATGCAAGTTTCTATTATTCAGTGCAATAGTGGTCTACACGCCAAAACCATCAAATTTGACAATTTTCTACAACATATTCAGTGAAATGCGAACATATAAATTCAGTGATGTCTAAAATAGATAATACTTCCTATCTGACTCCTCTATCAGTCGTAAAACTTCACATTCTGGCATCTTGGATTATGCATTTGGTCCACTCTTGCTCAAGTAAACAAAGCGTATTATGAATGCGATACTGTACTGCCCCCTATAGAGCAAAAATGGAAGTAGATCTTGATTTAGACCATTACTGAACTGAAAGATATTTCTTACCTCTATTCATTTCTGCATCTAACTCAAAAATGACAAAAATGCACTTAGCCCACTATTGCATGCAGTACGTGGCTCAATTTGAAGCAATGGTGGCCCACTGAGCCAGGAAAATATGAAAACTTGTGGCCCAAATGGATCCGACAGCTTCAAAAAGGTGTCGGGTCAGTGGGCCAAGGTTAATGTCAAGGCCTGATGTAATATTTTCGTATCAAAACATAAATCAGAACAGACTGTTGTAAACAGCCTACAATGGATGCTTGCTGTAAGGTACACATTGGGACTTGGTTAAAGTCTTCCATATGACTGATGTACCTTATATCCATGGCTTATATATATATATATATATTAATACTTATTTTCTACTATATATCTAGTGAGTTCATCGTAGCTTATTCGCAAACACCAATTAAAATTATATGGTTATCATAGCCTATTCTAGTAAACAAGTCCACCATTCATATTGGAAACAACTCGGCTCAAGAAACTGTACGGAACATAACAAGTTATGCACCAACGAGCTACTACAAGAAGCATCTACAATACTTATACTGAGAGAACTGAAACATTCAATAACATGCTTACAAGCAAACTGACATTGATTTGTCGCCCATACTGCGAAGACGGACAAGTTGGTCGGGAACTGGGTGGACACAAGGGCGACAAACTTAATAATTAATGTAATTCGTTGCTTTATGACTATGCTTTATATGTGTGGTAAAACACGTATTGCAATATGTGTATTTATGTAGACATCTATATCAGTACACGAGCACTTATAAATGTATTTTTAAATATAGTTTCTTCATGATATCATGTATGTTTAGTAGGCCTACATATAGACAATTATGATGCTAGAAATATAAACATATACAATCTTTAAGCATATCTCTATAAATTTATATATATACGTATGTATGTTGAATTATTATTAGCTATCAAAATAAACCATTTAATATGCTGATCACGTGATGTTAATCGTTTTGTTATTTACATTTCTGGGATGGCTGACGACATTATGTCTTAATGGTAGTCTCCCCTACGTTAATTATTATATTACATTTTATGTCTAAACAAGTAATATAAATTAATTCTGAGTTCTGACTTCTAATAACATCACAATTTGGATTAGCAAAAGAGGGGGTATTTCAAGCAGCAGAAGACCGAACATAATGAAGACAAATGATGTATGTAAATGGCCAATGATTCTCAACCAGTCTTAATACAAAACGGACAATACAATTATATCAGTCAGTTAACCTAAATATTTTCACTTACCTTTCTGAGTATAGTTCAGCAAGCACTTTTCACACTGGCCAATTTCTTTCCAATATTTATTTCTAATGCATCTGCTATTCTGTGTGTATGGCTTGAGGTATTTTGTTAGTAATAGTAAATATCATTATGTCACTAGTTATAGTAGATTGTTAGAAATATAAATTACTAGTTGGTTGAAAGCATGGACTAGTCCAACACTTAGCCCTTAGAGTGAGCTGTGTGAGAGTACTAGCAGCTAGTAAGTAGTAACAAATACAAAAAACCTTAAATGAAACAGAAATGAAATGTTTTAGAAAAGAAAGTTTAAGCAATCAGTAAATTGAAATGTTACCCATTGAGAGAGTAATCAAGCCAGTTACTGAATGGTAACACACACTTTGTTCATTACAAAAGTCAGAATGTTTCCCCAGCCAAATATAACAAACATATCATCATATCCAATCCCGTTATCCTCAAATCTCATTGATGTCAACGTCAGCTTCCAAGTCAGCAGCAAGATGTAAGTTCTTTTTATTTTTTAGCCACTGAAAGCCTGCTATGTTTACAAATTTTAACTATTTTGTGTCATTTTCAGCCAGTATAACTTTAAATGTTAAATAACTTAGTTCTAACAAACTTTACCTGTTTATAACGTTAGACGTATTCACTAGAGTCCACCCCATTGAGGGATGTCGGAAATAAACACTTACATACTTATCTATGAAGTGAACACATCCCTACTGAGTGTACCTTGTGTCTGACTGGCCACTGCATGACAGGTGCATTGTGGGGGCTGTGGCACTCGCTAACAACACACAACCACTTGAAGACAGCTGTTGTCGGATGGACAGAGTGAAGGAGAAAGGAGTGTGGAAGAGTGAGCTCGTGACAGGTGTGGACAAGAGGTGGACACTCGACAGGTATCTCTTGACCACTGCCGGTGGACGAATCAATGACACAGGAAAACAATAACAACAGCTATTACGAAGACTGTCCCAGACTGGATGGGTATTTGAGTTGTGGTTCTGGTCAGTGTAGCGAGTTGGCAGAGAAAACATGTTAGTAGTCAATGATGAAGTGATAAACGTGGTGGTGGTTGTGATAAGTGTGATCACGATAAGTGTGGTCATTTTAAATCTGGTTGTTATAAGTGCTGTTAAGTGAGGACTGATATCTACCTGCTGTGGAGGTCTGATATCTACTTGCTGTGGAGGTCTGATATCTACCTGATATCTACCGATTTAGTGAGGTCTGATATCTACCTTTTGAGTGAGGTCTGATATCTACCTTTTGAATGAGGTCTGATGTATATCTTTTGAGCGAGGTCTGATATCTACCTTTTGAGCAAGGTCTGATATATATATATATTTTGAGTGAGGTTTTATATCTACCGATTGAGTGAAGTCTGATATCTACCAACTGAGTGAGGTCTGATATCTACCTGTTGAGTGAGGTCGTCTTTGAGACGGTGGTGTTCCTCTTGAGCTTTCCTTGCTTGTTCCAGTTCTGCCTCGAACTCACTAATACAAACAGTCATATGAATCATCTGAGAGTCGGAAAACTGAAAGAAAGACAGCATTGCGGGTTCGTTAATCTAGGAAACTACCAGATTATTTTGTTGTAAAATATAATCAGTTACTTTAATAGGCTTTCTATGGTCAGATGTGAATCTACATAACACAGACAAACCATGTATATGGGGTATATATATATATTTTTTTTTATTTGACATTTTTAATAACATGATGTAAATTATGCATATAACATTTTTCATTGGTTAGTTGGCCTATAGTATTCTTATAAATTGTTGTCATCCTGCAGGCAATTAAAAGCAAACCACTAAGTTTCACGAGTGATTAGCCTAGCACACAAATTTGTAAGTAAGGCAGATATTTATGTCTGTCATTTGGTCTTTACTTGTGTAATAAACACAAGAAAATATGTACTTAATCACAATTTTTCCATTTGAAACAAATACCTCTGTAAAAGAAATGGGATACAGCCATGAACATATATATTGGAAACCTGCCTATGTAGCAGGTCTGCTAACAGACATATGTAAGACATGGACAGTTGAGGTGATTAAAGTACTGATGTCGGTGGTATTGATAATGACATTATCGATGATGTGCATGACAATGTCATTGTTACCATGCAATGCATATGTGTCCCGACTCAATCAACCAGGTATTAAGTCACACATGCCTACTGTACACCAGCCAAACATAGCTGTCTAGGTCATGGCCCAGCAATTTTTTGATTTCAGTATAAAATGCATTTCTTATAATCTCAACTTTCAATGTTCAGTTTATTTCTCTTAAACAGTAACCCAAAACAAATAAAATACATTAATTAACAGTCACATGTTACATAACGACAGACAATATGAGCCACACTGACCTCGTTTATAAAAATATCACTTTTTAAAGTTTGTTTTGATTTTAGCAATTATTATGCATAAAAAAATACTGAAGATATTTAAATAAATGAGGTTTTTCATTAATTTTAAAGCTCGTGATCTGTGGGATCTAGAATGAGACAAAACTCAATTTCACAATTTGGCGACTTAAAACCAACTTTGCTGTGGCAGGTCACATGAGAGGTACACTCTACAAATGTCACATGGACAAGGGAGGAAGGACTTGTCAAATGACACTGGAATGACAATGAAAGAGACGGATGTAAGACAATGATACCAGATGTGCAAGTCTATGCCAGATGTGCAAGTCTATGCCAGATGTGCAAGTCTATACCAGATGTGCAAGTCTATGCCAGATGTGCAAGTCTCTATCAGATGTGCAAGTCTATGCCACATGTGCAAGTCTATGCCAGATGAGCAGGTCTATACCAGATGTGCAGGTCTATACCAGATGTGCAAGTCTATACCAGATGTGCAAGTCTATGCCAAATGTGCAAGTCTATACCAGTACAAGTCTATACCAGATGTGCAAGTATATACCAGATGTGCAAGTCTATACCAGATGTGCAAGTATATACCAGATGTGCAAGTATATGCCAGATGTGCATGTCTATGCCAGATGTGCAAGTATATGCCAGATGTGCAAGTATATGCCAGATGTTCAAGTCTATGCCAGATGTGCAAGTCCATGCCAGATGTGCAAGTCTATGCCAGATGTGCAAGTCTATACCAGATGTGCAAGTCTATCCCAGATGTGCAAGTCTATACCAGATGTGCAAGTCTATACCAGATGTGCAAGTATATACCAGATGTGCAAGTATATACCAGATGTGCAAGTCTATACCAGATGTGCAAGTATATACCAGATGTGCAAGTCTATACCAGATGTGCAAGTCTATGCCAGATGTGCAAGTATATGCCAGATGTTTAAGTATATACCAGATGTGCAAGTATATACCAGATGTGCAAGTCTATGCCAGATGTGCAAGTCTATACCAGATGTGCAAGTCTATGCCAGATGTGCAAGTCTCTATCAGATGTGCAAGTATATGCCACATGTGCAAGTCTATGCCAGATGAGCAGGTCTATACCAGATGTGCAGGTCTATACCAGATGTGCAGGTCTATACCAGATGTGCAAGTCTATGCCAAATGTGCAAGTCTATACCAGCACAAGTCTATACCAGATGTGCAAGTATATACCAGATGTGCAAGTATATACCAGATGTGCAAGTATATATGCCAGATGTGCAAGTCTATGCCAGATGTGCAAGTATATGCCAGATGTGCAAGTATATGCCAGATGTGCAAGTATATGCCAGATGTTCAAGTCTATGCCAGATGTGCAAGTCCATGCCAGATGTGCAAGTCTATACCAGATGCGCAAGTCTATCCCAGATGTGCAAGTCTATACCAGATGTGCAAGTCTATACCAGATGTGCAAGTATATACCAGATGTGCAAGTCTATGCCAGATGTGCAAGTATATGCCAGATGTTCAAGTATATACCAGATGTGCAAGTCTATACCAGATGTGCAAGTCTATGCCAGATGTGCAAGTCTATACCAGATGTGCAAGTCTATGCCAGATGTGCAAGTCTCTATCAGATGTGCAAGTCTATGCCACATGTGCAAGTCTATGCCAGATGAGCAGGTCTATACCAGATGTGCAGGTCTATACCAGATGTGCAGGTCTATACCAGATGTGCAAGTCTATGCCATATGTGCAAGTCTATACCAGATGTGCAAGTCTATACCAGCACAGGTTTATACCAGATGTGCAAGTCTATGCCAGATGTGCAAGTCTATACCAGATGTGCAAGTCTATGCCAGATGTGCAAGTATATGCCAGATGTGCAAGTCTATGCCAGATGTGCAAGTCTATGCCAGATGTGCAAGTATATGCCAGATGTGCAAGTATATGCCAGATGTGCAAGTATATGCCAGATGTGCAAGTATATGCCAGATGTGCAAGTCTTCGCCAGATGTGCAAGTCTATGCCAGATGTGCAAGTCTATGCCAGATGTGCAAGTATATGCCAGATGTGCAAGTATATGCCAGATGTGCAAGTATATGCCAGATGTGCAAGTCTTCACCAGATATGCAAGTCTATGCCAGATGTGCAAGTCTATGTCAGATGTGCAAGTCTTCGCCAGATGTGCAAGTCTATGCCAGATGTGCAAGTATATGCCAGATGTGCAAGTCTATGCCAGATGTGCAAGTCTATGCCAGATGTGCAAGTCTATGCCAGATGTGCAAGTCTATACCAGATGTGCAAGTCTATACCAGATGTGCAAGTCTATACCAGATGTGCAAGTCTATACCAGATGTGCAAGTATATACCAGATGTTCAAGTATATACCAGATGTGCAAGTCTATGCCAGATGTGCAAGTCTATGCCAGATGTGCAAGTCTATCCCAGATGTGCAAGTCTATACCAGATGTGCAAGTCTATACCAGATATGCAAGTCTATACCAGATGTGCAAGTATATACCAGATGTGCAGGTCTATACCAGATGTGCAAGTATATACCAGATGTGCAAGTATATGCCAGATGTGCAAGTCTATGCCAGATGTGCAAGTATATGCCAGATGTGCAAGTCTATACCAGATGTGCAATATATGCCAGATGTGTAAGTCTATCTTAACATATATCAACAAGTAATCTAGCCATAGTATGGTGTTTTAATACTAAAGGACTATGTCAAAAGTTCACACGTTTTATAAAATGACAGGAATTTAATTCAACAGCAGTGTCTGTATTATAAAACAGAATTTGGACGTCTATGTCTGTTCTGTTCTGTCTGTCTGTCTGTCTGTCTGTTCTGTCTGTCCACCTGTCCGCCTGTCTGCCTGTCTGCTTGTCGTCTGCCTGTCATCTGTCTGTCGTCTGTCTGCCTATCATATATGTCTGTCTGTCTGCCTGTCATCTGTCTGCCTGTCAGTCATTCGTCTGTCTATCATCTACCTGTAATCCGTCTGTCTGTCATCTGTCTGCCTGTCTGCCTGTGTCTGTCTGTCTGTCATCTGCCTGCCTGTCGTCTGTCTGTCTGCCTGTCATCGGTCTCTCTGTCTGTCATCTGTCTGTCTGTCATCCTTCTGTCTATCTGTCAGTCGTCTGTCTGATTTTCTGTCATCTGTTTGTCTGTCTGCCTGCGTGCCTGTCCATCTGTCTGCCTGTCGTCTGTCTGTCTGTCAATCCTGGCTGTCTCTCTGTCTGTCTCTCTGTTCTGGCCACCTGTCTATCTGCCCCCCAGCCTGCCCATCCATCCATCTGTCTCTTCATATATGCATCTATTATGTGGCTGACATTTTGTAGGCCTGTTATTGGGCCCGTTAGGATGATTCATAGATTTTGAATTTTATTTTCACAACTTATTGTCTAGTATTACATAATGCTACATGTGTAATGTACAACCAAGATTCTACAAATGTTTCCCAAATGTCTTATTGGGTTGCTCTTTGGTATTTAAACGTGTGAAATGCTGACATTGTCCGTAGCTGTTCTTGCAGAAGAGTACCTAGTGGAGAAATGGAGATCTAAGGCGGCACACGTACACTGCTCTTGGGGGCGCGAGATTTCCGCCAACACCCTGTCTTTCCTGTAGATGGCACCGACTCCAATGACGGCTCCCTGATGACAGGTAGTGCCGGTGGTTCTGGTTTTGGTGGCGCAGCAGCTTGTTGCTCCATCACTTTCTTGTACAAATCGTTCAAGTCAGACTCGACAGTTGCACGGGCCTGGGTGAGTTCTTCACACTTTCTCTTCCACATGGTGACTTCCATGTTGACACCCTTCACCTGCATATAACATAAGACACGGCAATTTATTATGCCTTTTTACAAAGGAATTTGACATACATTTCAGGGGAATTTTAAGAATTCAAGTTCAACATGTAGTGAGTTCCATGTTGGCACCATTCACCTACATCAACACATGGTGACTTCCATGTTGACATCCTTCACCTACATCAACACATGGTGACTTCCATGTTGACACTCTTCACCTACATCAACACATGATGACTTCCATGTTGACACCCTTCACCTGCATCAACACATGGTGACTTCCATGTTGACACCCTTCATCTACACATCAACACATGGTGACTTCCATGTTGACAACATTCACCTACATCAACATATGGTGACTTCCATACTGACATCCTTCACCTGCATCAACATATTTTAAAAATAAACATTATTATATTATCAGTGGTTTTAACCAAAGTTTCACTGTAACAAAGATCACTATTTCTTACTAGCTTTAACTATTGTTTATCTTCTGTTTTGTTATATTTCAAATTACCCACCTCCTCAGTTAATTGCGCCACTTTCTTGTCCTGTTCTTCACAAGCTGCCAACTTTGCCTTAATCTTGGGATCAGGTTGAAGGTCTTTTAAGTCCGCTATCATTTCGTCCAGTGAGTTCTCTTTGGCCCTCAGTCGTTCCTTAAGTGACAACACCTCGCGTTCGGCGAGTTCTCGGTGACGTGTCGCCACTCGCAGCTGGTCAAGGGCGCTGTTTAGCTGTACAGTCAGCGATTCAGCTCGTGCTGGAGGTCAAAGGTCAGATGTGAAAGTTCAATTATGCAGATTTTTAAGTTGATGGAAATGAATAATAGTTATTTTCTTGAAACGAGAAAACTGCCAAGATATGGGTGTACTGTGAAATATAGTAGAAATTAAAAGGAGAATTTGCTTTAGTGAAAAACCTGTCGGAGACACTCAACACATGTGGATGTTTTAGAAATGTAAAAACAATTTAGCACTTATCTGATCATCAATGGTAACTGTACAACAAAAACAAACAATACTCTCGGTAATGTTAAGATAACATGTGTCACACCATGAAGATTCCATTTTATTTATTATCTACTGTTGACAACATGTGTCACACCATGAAGATTCCATTTTATTTATTATCTACTGTTTACAACATGTGTCACACCATGAAGATTCCATTTTATTTATTATCTACTGTTTACAACATGTGTCACACCATGAAGATTCCATTTTATTTATTATCTACTGTTTACAACATGTGTCACATCATGAAAATTCCATTTTATTTATTATCTACTGTTTACAACATGTGTCACACCATGAAGATTCCATTTTATTTATTATCTACTGTTTACAACATGTGTCACACCATGAAGATTCCATTTTATTTATTATCTACTGTTTACAACATGTGTCACACCATGAAGATTCCATTTTATTTATTATCTACTATTTACAACATGTGTCACACCATGAAGATTCCATTTTATTTATTATCTACTGTTTACAACATGTGTCACATCATGAAAATTCCATTTTATTTATTATCTACTGTTTACAACATGTGTCACACCATGAAGATTCCATTTTATTTATTATCTACTGTTTACAACATGTGTCACACCATGAAGATTCCATTTTATTTATTATCTACTGTTTACAACATGTGTCACACCATGAAGTTTCCATTTTATTTATTATCTACTATTTACAACATCTGGGGGAGGATCGATCGAGACAAATGTTGAGAAAGTACCATCGCAAATTTTGCAGAAGCATTCCTTCCTCTGACTGGCACTAGGGGGTGCCTTAGAAGCGAGGGTGTTTAGCATCGTCTGCAGGGCTTCGTTCTCCCCCTGTATTGCTGCATTCTTGTCCTCGAGATTCTTGATCTGGGTCGCTGTGTCAAACTTCTGACGGACAAGTGTGTGAATTTGTCTGTAAATATAGGATGTGAAAACAACAATAAATGACCACAATTCAAAGAGATCATCAGCTCTTTCAGTTAATTAACATCATATATCAATTTTTTTTTTTTTTTTTTCCCTTGCAAGTTGTTCAGGAATATGAGTGATATGATTTTTACAACAAGAAGGACAAAGAAAGGTTTCACAGGTCGATGTAATTTAAAGTTTCATGTATACTTGGCAGATTGAGGGTCTGAGTTTAAATGAAATAATGTCAGACAGTCTAGTATGTTTCTTAATATATCTGCTGTATTTCCAACCTGATATTTATTATATAAATATATTTGTATTGGCTGTACTTGTATATGAATAAGGTACTAATCTCACTTCAAGTCCAATTTTGTTCAGGGTACTTTGACTTCAATTGGAATACATTTTCAAGTTAATTTTAATTGTAATTTTATTCAAGTTCTTTTAATATAGAGATTTGGTGCCTTTGTAGAAACAGAACCCCCAGACCACAATCCCTCAAGCCCTACCCCACCCCCCCAGACTTACTCTTTGGTTACCCTGTCCAATTCCTCCTTCTCCCCATTTGCTTCATCCAGGGCAGTTTTCCACTCACACTCTTCGCTCTGTACAAATATACTGTTGTTGTCAGATGGACAGACAGACGGACGGACGGACGGACAGAGACAGACGGATGGACGGACGGACGGACGTACGGGTGGAAGGATGGACGGACAGACAGACAGACAGAGACAGACAGCGAGACAGACAGACAGAAACAGACAGACAAACATATATATATATATATACACACACACATATAGATATATATATATATAGTCAATGATAATTTTGTAATTTTTTTACAGATTTCCAAATTAAAAATAACTACTTCAACCTATAAATAATGTGGCATGTCTTATCAACGTTGGCGGTTGTGAAACTGAAACGGATGTGATACGAACATTGTCCAGATACAGGTTGTCCTGACATGTCTTTTTCCGCCAGGTGTCGCCTGTGTCAATGTGCCACGCCTTCTTTCGCATGTTGGTGTAGCGGGCGATCTTCTCACACAAATGATCCTTCTGGCGCCGTAGAACTTTCTCAATTACCTGCCCAACAGAGAGCTTACAGTAATAATAATAATACAATGTATTGATATAGCACGCAATCAACCAGATTGCTTTCATGCGCATTACATGCATGTACTCATAACTATTCAGAATTGTATTAAATAAAAATAAAAAATCATTCACACACAGTACACAAACATCCCAATACATAGCTTACAGTACAAACAAACATCCCAAAAGATAGCTTACAGTACACAAACGTCCCAATAGATAGCTTACAGTACACACAAACATCCCAATAGATAGCTTACAGTACACACAAACATCCCAATAGATAGCTTACAGTACACATAAACATCCCAATAGATAGCTTACAGTACACACAAACATCCCAATAGATAGCTTACAGTACACAAACATCCCAATATATAGCTTACAATACACACAAACATCCCAATAGATAGCTTACAGTACACACAAACACCCCAATATATAGCAAACAGGACACACAAACATCCCAATAGATAGCTTACAGTACACACAAACATCCCAATAGATAGCTTACAGTACACAAACATCCCAATAGATAGCTTACAGTACACACAAACATCCCAATAGATAGCTTACAGTACACACAAACATCCTAATAGATAGCTTACAGTACATACAAACATCCCAAAAGATAGCTTACAGTACATACAAACATCCCAATAGATAGCTTACAGTACATACAAACATCCCAAAAGATAGCTTACAGTACACAAACATCCCAATAGATAGCTTACAGTACACACACACATCCCAATAGATAGCTTACAGTACACACAAACAACCCAATAGATAGCTTACAGTACACACAAACAACCCAATAGATAGCTTACAGTACACACAAACACCCCAATAGATAGCATACAGGACACACAAACATCCCAATAGATAGCTTACAGTACACACAAACATCCCAATAGATAGCTTACAGTACACACAAACAACCTAATAGATAGCTTACAGTACACACAAACATCCCAATAGATAGCTTACAGTACACACAAACATCCCAATAGATAGCTTACAGTACACAAACATCCCAATATATAGCTTACAGTACACACACACATCCCAATAGATAGCTTATAGTACACACAAACATCCCAATAGATAGCTTACAGTACACACAAACATCCCAATATATAGCTTACAGTACACACAAACATCCCAATATATAGCTTACAGTACACACAAACATCCCAATAGATAGCTTACAGTTCACAAACATCCCAACAGATAGCTTACAGTACACACAAACATCCCAATAGATAGCTTACATTACACACAAACATCCCAATATATAGCTTACAGTACACAAACATCCCAATATATAGCTTACAGAACACACAAACATCCCAATAGATAGCTTACAGTACACACAAACAACCCAATAGATAGCTTACAGTTCACACAAACACCCCAATAGATAGCATACAGGACACACAAACATCCCAATAGATAGCTTACAGTACACACAAACATCCCAATAGATAGCTTACAGTACACACAAACATCCTAATAGATAGCTTACAGTACACACAAACATCCCAATAGATAGCTTACAGTACACAAACATCCCAATATATAGCTTACAGTACACACACACATCCCAATAGATAGCTTACAGTACACACAAACACCCCAATAGATAGCATACAGGACACACAAACATCCCAATACATAGCTTACAGTACACACAAACATCCCAATAGATAGCTTACAGTACACACAAACATCCCAATAGATAGCATACAGTACACACAAACATCCCAATATATAGCTTACAGTACACACAAACATCCCAATAGATAGCTTACAGTACACAAACATCCCAACAGATAGCTTACAGTACACACAAACATCCCAATAGATAGCTTACAGTACACACAAACATCCCAATAGATAGCTTACAGTACACAAACATCCCAATAGATAGCATACAGTACACACAAACATCCCAATAGATAGCTTACAGTACACATAAACATCCCAATAGATAGCTTACAGTACACACAAACATCCCAATAGATAGCTTACAGTACACACAAACATCCCAATAGATAGCTTACAGTACACACAAACATCCCAATAGATAGCTTACAGTACACATAAACATCCCAATAGATAGCTTACAGTACACACAAACATCCCAATAGATAGCTTACAGTACACATAAACATCCCAATAGATAGCTTACAGTACATACAAACATCCCAAAAGATAGCGTACAGTTCACAAACATCCCAATAGATAGCTTACAGTACACACAAACATCCCAATAGATAGCTTACAGTACACACAAACAACCCAATATATAGCTTACAGTACACACAAACACCCCAATAGATAGCATACAGGACACACAAACATCCCAATAGATAGCTTACAGTACACACAAACATCCCAATAGATAGCTTACAGTACACACAAACATCCTAATAGATAGCTTACAGTACACACAAACATCCCAATAGATAGCTTACAGTACACACAAACATCCCAATAGATAGCTTACAGTACACACAAACATCCCAATATATAGCTTATAGTACACACAAACATCCCAATAGATAGCTTACAGTACACACAAACACCCCAATAGATAGCATACAGGACACACAAACATCCCAATAGACAGCTTACAGTACACACAATCATCCCAATAGATAGCTTACAGTACACAAACATCCCAATATATAGCTTATGGTACACACAAACATCCCAATAGATAGCTTACAGTACACAAACATCCCAATATATAGCTTACAGTACACACAAACATCCCAATAGATAGCTTACAGTACACAAACATCCCAATATATAGCTTACAGTACACACAAACATCCCAATATATAGCTTACAGTACACACAAACATCCCAATATATAGCTTACAGTACACACAAACATCCCAGTATATAGCTTACAGTACACACAAACATCCCAGTAGATAGCTTACATATACCGACATCCCAATAGATAGCTTACAGTACACAAACATCCCAATAGATAGCTTACAGTACACACAAACAACCCAATAGATAGCTTACAATACACACAAACACCCCAATAGATAGCATACAGGACACACAAACATCCCAATAGATAGCTGACAGTACACATAAACATCCCAATAGATAGCTTACAGTACACACACACATCCCAATAGATAGCTTACAGTACACAAACATCCCAATAGATAGCTTACAGTACACAGAAACATCCCAACAGATAGCTTACAGTACACACAAACATCCCAATAGATAGCTTACAGTACACACAAACATCCCAATAGATAGCTTACAATACACACAAACATCCCAATAGATAGCTTACAGTACACACAAACATCCCAATAGATAGCTTACAGTACACACAAACATCCCAATAGATAGCTTACAGTACACACAAACATCCCAATAGATAGCTTACAGTACACACAAACATCCCAATATATAGCTTATAGTACACACAAACATCCCAATAGATAGCTTACAGTACACACAAACACCCCAATAGATAGCATACAGTACACACAAACATCCCAATAGATAGCTTACAGTACACACAAACATCCCAATAGATAGCTTACAGTACACAAACATCCCAATATATAGCTTACAGTACACACAAACATCCCAATAGATAGCTTACAGTACACAAACATCCCAATATATAGCTTACAGTACACACAAACATCCCAATATATAGCTTACAGTACACACAAACATCCCAATATATAGCTTACAGTACACACAAACATCCCAGTATATAGCTTACAGTACACACAAACATACCAGTAGATAGCTTACATATACCGACATCCCAATAGATAGCTTACAGTACACAAACATCCCAATAGATAGCTTACAGTACACACAAACAACCCAATAGATAGCTTACAGTACACACAAACACCCCAATAGATAGCATACAGGACACACAAACATCCCAATAGATAGCTGACAGTACACATAAACATCCCAATAGATAGCTTACAGTACACACACACATCCCAATAGATAGCTTACAGTACACAAACATCCCAATAGATAGCTTACAGTACACAGAAACATCCCAACAGATAGCTTACAGTACACACAAACATCCCAATAGATAGCTTACAGTACACACAAACATCCCAATAGATAGCAATAGATAGCTTAATACACACAAACATCCCAATAGATAGCTTACAGTACACACAAACATCCCAATAGATAGCTTACAGTACACACAAACATCCCAATAGATAGCTTACAGTACACACAAACATCCCAATAGATAGCTTACAATACACAAACATCCCAATATATAGCTTACAGTACACACAAACATCCCAATAGATAGCTTACAGTACACACAAACATCTCAATAGATAGCTTACAGTACACATAAACATCCCAATAGATAGCTTACAGTACACACAAATATCCCAATAGATAGCTCACATACACAGACATCACAATAGATAGCTTACAGTTCACACACACACATCCAAATAGATAGCTTACAGTACACAAACATCCCAATAGATAGCTTACAGTACGTACAAACATCCCAATAGATAGTTCGCATACATTGACATCCCAATAGATAGCTTACAGTACACAAACATCCCAATAGACAGCTTACAGTACACACAAACATCCCAATAGATAGCTTACAGTACACACAAACATCCCAGTAGACAACTTACAGTACACACAAACATCCCAATACATAGCTTACAGTACACACAAACATCCGAATAGATAGCTTACAGTACACACAAACATCCCAATAGATAGCTTACAGTACATACAAACATCTCAGTAGATAGCTTACAGTACACAAACATCCCAATAGATAGCTTACGGTACACACAAACATCCCAATAGATAGCATACAATTCACAAACATCCCAATAGATAGCTTACGGTACACACAAACATCCCAATAGAGAGCATACAATTCACAAACATCCCAATAGATAGCTTACAGTACACACAAACATCCCAACAGATAGCTTACAGTACACACAAACATCCCAATAGATAGCATACAATTCACAAACATCCCAATAGATAGCTTACGGTACACACAAACATCCCAATAGATAGCATACAATTCACAAACATCCCAATAGATAGCTTACAGTACACACAAACATCCCAACAGATAGCTTACAGTACACACAAACATCCCATTAGATAGCATACAATTCACATCCCAATAGATAGCTTACGGTACACACAAACATCCCAATAGAGAGCATACAATTCACAAACATCCCAATAGATAGCTTACAGTACACACAAACATCCCAACAGATAGCTTACAGTACACACACACATCCCAATAGATAGCATACAATTCACAAACATCCCAATAGATAGCTTACAGTACACACAAACATCCCAACAGATAGCTTACAGTACACACAAACATCCCAATAGATAGCATACAATTCACAAACATCCCAATAGATAGCTTACGGTACACACAAACATCCCAATAGATAGCATACAATTCACAAACATCCCAATAGATAGCTTACAGTACACACAAACATCCCAACAGATAGCTTACAGTACACACAAACATCCCATTAGATAGCATACAATTCACAAACATCCCAATAGATAGCTTACAGTACACACAAACATCCCAACAGATAGCTTACAGTACACACAAACATCCCAATAGATAGCATACAATTCACAAACATCCCAATAGATAGCTTACAGTACACACAAACATCCCAATAGATAGCTTACAGTACACAAACATCCCAACAGATGGCTTACAGTACACACAAACATCCCATTAGATAGCATACAATTCACAAACATCCCAATAGATAGCTTACAGTACACACAAACATCCCAACAGATAGCTTACAGTACACACAAACATCCCAATAGATAGCATACAATTCACAAACATCCCAATAGATAGCTTACAGTACACACAAACATCCCAATAGATAGCTTACTGTACACAAACATCCCAACAGATAGCTTACAGTACACACAAACATCCCATTAGATAGCATACAATTCACAAACATCCCAATAGATAGCTTACAGTACACACAAACATCCCAACAGATAGCTTACAATACACACAAACATCCCAATAGATAGCATACAATTCACAAACATCTCAATAGATAGCTTACAGTACACACAAACATCCCAATAGATAGCTTACAGTACACAAACATCCCAACAGATAGCTTACAGTACACACAAACATCCCAATAGATAGCTTACAGTACACACAAACATCCCAATAGATAGCTTACAGTACACAAACATCCCAACAGATAGCTTACAGTACACACAAACATCCCAATAGATAGCTTACAGTACACAAACATCCCAACAGATAGCTTACAGTACACACAAACATCCCAATAGATAGCTTACAGTACACACAAACATCCCAATAGATAGCTTACAGTACACAAACATCCCAACAGATAGCTTACAGTACACACAAACATCCCAATAGATAGCTTACAGTACACACAAACATCCCAATAGATAGCTTACAGTACACAAACATCCCAACAGATAGCTTACAGTACACACAAACATCCCAATAGATAGCTTACAGTACACAAACATCCCAACAGATAGCTTACAGTACACACAAACATCCCAATAGATAGCTTACAGTACACACAAACATCCCAACAGATAGCTTACAGTACACACAAACATCCCAACAGATAGCTTACAGTACACACAAACATCCCAACAGATAGCTTACAGTACACACAAACATCCCAATAGATAGCTTACAGTACACAAACATCCCAACAGATAGCTTACAGTACACACAAACATCCCAATAGATAGCTTACAGTACACACAAACATCCCAACAGATAGCTTACAGTACACACAAACATCCCAACAGATAGCTTACAGTACACACAAACATCCCAACAGATAGCTTACAGTACACACAAACATCCCAACAGATAGCTTACAGTACACACAAACATCCCAACAGATAGCTTACAGTACACACAAACATCCCAATAGATAGCTTACAGTATACAAACATCCCAACAGATAGCTTACAGTACACACAAACATCCCAATAGATAGCTTACAGTACACACAAACATCCCAACAGATAGCTTACAGTACACACAAACATCCCAACAGATAGCTTACAGTACACACAAACATCCCAACAGATAGCTTACAGTACACACAAACATCCCAATAGATAGCTTACAGTACACAAACATCCCAACAGATAGCTTACAGTACACACAAACATCCCAATAGATAGCTTACAGTACACAAACATCCCAACAGATAGCTTACAGTACACACAAACATCCCAATAGATAGCTTACAGTACACACAAACATCCCAATAGATAGCTTACAGTACACAAACATCCCAATAGATAGCTTACAGTACACAAGCATCCCAACAGATAGCTTACAGTACACACAAACATCCCAATAGATAGCTTACAGTACACAAACATCCCAACAGATAGCTTACAGTACACACAAACATCCCAACAGATAGCTTACAGTACACACAAACATCCCAATAGATAGCTTACAGTACACAAACATCCCAACAGATAGCTTACAGTACACACAAACATCCCAATAGATAGCTTACAGTACACAAACATCCCAACAGATAGCTTACAGTACACACAAACATCCCAACAGATGGCTTACAGTATGTAAACATCCAACTATATAAAAAAGTAAAGGTAAGTTCTTATATATCTAGATGTATCATACAATTATGGATGTGACAACGACATATTGTTTAACAGAGTAAAGTCGCAGATAATGTTTTTTGACACAAGACAAACCAGTTTTGAAGTAGCTCTTAAGCTTGGTGATGCAGTTCTGAATACAACGAAGGCATACAAATATCTTGGCCATATAATCTGTAATGATCTGTCGGATGAAACGGATATGAAATCCAAAGAAAGGAGTTTGTACGGCAGAAGCAATATTCTACTCAGGAAATTTCACTTTTGTTCAGTGAAGGTGAAGAACAAACTGTTCACATCCTATTGTAGTAATGTGTATTTATGTTCCTTATGGGCTAATTATAGAAAAGCCGCTATGCAACACTTTATTGTTTCCTATAACAATGCATTTAGAATTATGCACAGCCTATCTATGAGGTGTAGTGCTAGCCTAATGTTTGTTAGTTCTGACATGGACTGTTGCAATACTAGATTTAGAAAATGCATGTACAGTTTTATGAGCAGAATATCTGCATCGACGAACAACATTGTTGAGAGTATTATACACAGTGATGTTTATACGACCTCTGTATTGCGCAGGAAGTGGATTAGTGCAATATATACACTATAATATACTTTTTATTTTTACTTTTTTACTATGGACATAGTGCATATTACATGTATGCTTTTTTGTCTGAAATAAAGATTGATTGATTGATTGATTGATATAGCGCAGTATCCAATCGTCAGGATTGTTCAAAGTGCTTTAGACTTTTCATAGCTTACAATACACTCAATCATCCAAATAGATAAATTGCAGTACAAAAACATCCCAAGAGACAGATTACAGTACACAAACATTACATTAGATAGCTTTTAATAAAATTACAATGTAAATTATTGAAAAGTTTTTACACATTCATGTAGAAACTATTTGTTTTCTATGATCATTTACAGTTACACAATCACCATCAAACGATCATAAGTGTTTGCTAAATGAGCTACTTCACATGGTATGAATGCTCTATGATATTGGACCCTGGTTGTTGTCCAGTTGTAATCTCCCATATTCACATTCAACTCATTTTTGCATAATATTTCTGCATTTCGCCCATGCCCAAATTTTGAAATATTTCTACCTAATTACCTGTGAAAAATAACACAGCCAAATAAGGTAGTTTAACAAAAAAAGCAAATAAATATAATTAACTTGGACTGCTATTGGCATTACTTTTCTTCAACTGGCAAGTTATTGGCAGCCGTGCATGCAAACTGGCTATTGACTGTCCTAATTCTAAATTTCTACGCACATAAACATTATTCTCAATATACTGCATTTTACTATAAATTCCAAGACCGTGGTACTTTGTTTTGCCTCTTACTTTCAGTCTGGCGTTTTCAGCAAGCAATTTCTCCTCCACTTCCGAGAGCTTCCCAGCACGGTTTGCACGTTCTTGGAACAAACGGTCTTCGGTGATCTGGAGCCTCACTTTGAGGGAATTGAGCTGGATATGAAACAAAACATTAATACACTGTATAACATTGCAATTATATTATATTAAATAATGTAATATTGTACTACAGCAGCAGATTCAGTAAGGATCCTATCCAGGTGCCGTGCGGTACGTGGCAGCACTCCCTTCACTTCAGCCTGGAACATTAATGGTTTTGCAATGTTGTCCAGTAGGTGCTTTACCCCAAAACCGAACAGAGATCATGATTGGCTTGGAGGCCAACTATGACACAAAAATTAAATGCAAATAAACTGTTATCATGTAATACTATGCTTTCGAAAATTATCAACATTTATCTAATATTGAAACAAATCACACAATAGAATCAACCAAATTGACAAATTTTTATTGTTAATTTTTTTACCATATCTCCTGCTTAGTCACTACGTAGCGCATCGCACAGTGAAAATGTGTTCATGTGTTACTTTTTATTTTGTATATAGCTGTTTTGTAAGTTAATTTCATTATCGAAAACATATATAAGATATAAAGATTAGTAATTATTGTACACGTAGACCTGTGAATTAATCCAAAACAGTAACGCCATCTGATGGCAGTGAGCAGTCAAAATATGTCTTTGAAACCAGACTCTCTTCCTAGCGAAGTCACGCAGCCAGGAGACTCAGTTAAGCAAGACAATAATGAACCAAGAGTTGCCTGAAACAATCTGTTATTAATCATCCAAGATGGTGATAGTAAAATTAGAAAGACAAGCAGATTGCGAAGAAGCTGTTTGGTGTAACATAGTTACAGGAAACTCAACGTTAACAGTTGGGTTAGTTTATTGAAGTCCAAACATAAGCACAGAAGAGAATGAAGAAGAAAAAACGCTATAAGGGAAGTAAGCAAACGGGACTGTATTATTATGGGGGATTTTAACCACGGGCAAATACAATGGAAATCTCTTCAGAGTATGGGGAGTGAGGACTACAAGTTTTTAGTTTTAGTTCAAGATACTTTCCTTTCTCAACATGTGCTAGAAGCAACCAGGGGTGAGAATGTGTTAGATATAGTTTTGTCCTCACAGAATGAACTAGTTGACAATGTCAAAATATGTGAGCCACTGGGGAGTAGCGATCACAACCAGATACATTTTACCATCAAAGTAAAATCAGAAAGGTATAGTAAAAAGCAGTATAGGAGAAATTTCCACAAAGGAAGGTATAAGGACATGAGGAAATATTTAGCAAAGATAGACTGGAATAACACACTGAAAAATAAGACAGCAACAGAATGCTGGAATATATTAAAGAGTGAAATTAAGTGCATAGTCAATAAATTTGTGCCCTTCAAAAAACAAGGGAAACGGTCCAAAAAGAAACACTTATCGAAAGAAGCCATTAGAAAAATTAAGTATAAACAAATAATGTGGAAGTCATATAAATGTACTGGAAATGATGAAGACTACAACAGTTATAAAGAAGCACTTAACCAAGCTACAGCTGAAATTAGAAATTCAAAGAGAAGCTATGAACAACAATTAGCTAGTAATATAAAACATGACAGCAAGAGTTTTTATGCGTATGTTCGAAGCAAACAGAAAGTTCAAGATAAGGTCGGTCCTCTAGAAGATAGTGCTGGAAATATAATATCAGAGGGATTCTTAATGGCAGAAGACCTGAATGAGTACTTTAGTTCAGTGTTTACCAGAGAAGATATTAGTTCACTGCCAGTACCAGAGGCTAAGTTCAAGGGGGCAGATTCAGACTATTTAGGACAATTAATTGTAACCCCGGAAATGGTAGCTAAGAAAATAAGGGCTATGAAGGATAATAAATCACCTGGAGTGGATGGGATTCCGCCCAAACTACTATTGGAAATTGTAGAACAAATTATCGTACCGCTTGCAACAGTTTTCAATTTGTCATTAGAAGAGGGAGTGGTTCCTTTAGAATGGAAAGAGATAAACATTATACCGTTATTTAAAAACGGTTCCAGAAACAAGTCAGAGAACTATAGACCAGTGAGTTTAACATCAGTGATTTGCAAATTATTAGAAAGACTAATTAAAGATCACATGGTGGATTTTCTTGTTAAACAAAACTTGATAAACCCATCTCAACATGGTTTTTTTAAAGCGAGGTCATGCTTAACAAATATGTTATGTTTTTGGGAAGACATCATTAAGTGAGTAGATGAGGGATCACCGGTAGATATCGTCTACTTAGATTTTCAAAAAGCTTTCGACAAAGTACCACATCAAAGATTACTGCTTAAATTAAAAGCCCGTGGCATAGGAAATGGTATAATAAACTGGATAGAACAATGGCTGAATGACAGAAGACAACGTGTAGTAGTTGTTGGGGAGGCTTCAAACTGGAAATCGGTATTGAGTGGGGTACCACAGGGATCAGTATTAGGACCTATATTATTCTTAATATATATCAACGATTTGGATGATGAAATAACAAGCAAGGTGTTGAAATTTGCGGATGATACAAAAGTGTTTAGAAGGATTAAAAGTGATGGAGATAGACAGCATTTACAAGATGATCTTGACAGGTTGATCAAATGGTCTGAAAAGTGGCAAATGCTGTTCAATTTTGGGAAATGTAAATGCCTCCACACAGGACATGGGAACGAAGAGGTAGAATATACAATGGGGGGTACTGTACTAAGTACTACTGTAAAAGAAAAGGACTTAGGGTTAACCATTAGTGCTGATATGAAGGTTTCAGAGCAGTGCGGAATTGCAGCTTCAAAGGAAAATCAAATCCTTGGATTAATTAGGCGAAACATAACGTATAAGGAAAAAGAGCTAATAATACCGCTGTACAAAACAATAGTTAGGCCTCATTTAGAATATTGTATTGAAGCGTGGAGGCCATATCGCAGGAAGGACATAGATATGCTAGAAAGAGTGCAGAGGAGAGCAACTAAAATGATACCAAAACTGAGGGATCTTAGTTACGAAATACGCCTAAAAAAATGCGGTTTAACAACACTAGAGACCAGGAGAATGAGAGGAGATCAGATAGAAGTGTTTAAAATATTGAATGGTTATGAAAATATTGATAGAATTTTTTTTTTTTCAGTTAAGAAAGATAGAAGGACTAGAGGACATGAAGTTACATTAGCAAAGGAGCAGAGTAGATTAGATATAAGAAAGTTTTCATTTTCACAAAGGACTGTAAATGAATGGAACAGATTATCTGCTGATTGTGTGGGTGCTAGTAGCGTGAATATGTTTAAAAATAAAATCGACACATACCTCAGATGGGCGGGATACACATAGATAAAAGGGTCGGACTCTCGATAAGCCAAAGGGCTTCCTTGTCCACCTGCCACCTAGAGTTAATTCTCTGGGTGGCAATCTTGTTAAATCTTGTTAAATCTAGTTATGGCAACTTTTTTAAACACCTAAAATTGTCCTATTTTCTAGGGAATATGTGCCATACTATTCAGTTGTTCCAATTATTGTAGACTGGAATTTAGAGGGGGCCAGCTGGAAACTAAATTAACTAATAGTTAATGACTATCATTGACACAATAGGTAGTGAAACAGATCGAATGGATCAGTATTTAGAAACTAACCTGGTATGTGTATATGCTTCCACGCAAGCTGTTCTCGCGCTAAAAGGCACACTTTTGATTATTTCAACACTTGAAAAAACGAGTATCACAGTGAACCGCTTTAGTGACTCTATAAGACGTGTCCATTAATCTAGTTGACGGTCAAGATGACCATCTCACCTGTTTCTCGGCCACGGAGCCGTTGGCACAGTCGTCCAGTTGTTGCTGTAGAAACGCCTTCGACTCATTCAGTTTCACCACCTGGACTGCGACCTCTGACCTCTCTCGCCCCAATCTCTCGCAGTCACTCTCACTCGCCTTCAACAGCTTCTTCATGTGATTCAGGTCATCCTGAAAACAAGCAAATTGGTCCGTGTATCTACAGGTTGGTCCGTGTATCTACAGGTCGATCCATATATCTAGATTGGATTTTGTATCTCTAGGTCGGTCTGTGTATCTATAGGTTGGTTCATGTATCTAAATATTGGTCCATGTATCTCCAGGTCAGTCCGTTTATCTCTAGGTCGGTCCGTGTATCTCAAGGTTAGTCCATGTATCTCTAGGTCGGTCCATGTATATATATGTATATATATACACTGGTCATGTAACTCTAAAACATTCACTTAGAATTTTTAATTATTGGAGTTTTCTGTTCATACTAAAAATGTTTTCGTAATTAAAATTTAGAAATATCTTAGTTTCACTAAAATAGTGTTTTTAAACCAGCACAAAATAAAAAAGTAATCAAATGTAAATTTTCATAATTTGGTACAGCATAAATCTATGTATGTGAAGTTGGTGGTATTTGGTGTCTTACCTTGAGTGTGTTCACCTCATGCTGGTAGCCCGAGAGGATGCGGGGACCGTGACCTATGTCGTCACACTTCTGTTGCAAGGCCAACTCCCTCTCCAAGTTCATGTTCTACAACACGTCTCACATGAATTAATAATAATAACTAATAATAACTTTATTCACGCACCAAAATCCAAAGTAAGACTGGTCAGCAGTGTTTACAACAATTGATTAATATGCTAAATTATAAATGTAAAAAATAATAACACAAATAAAGTAAATATGAATACCTAAGACTTTATACACTTAACTAGAGAAACTGTGTTATATACAGTATATATATATATATATAATTATATATGTATAATTATATATATATACACACACACACACACATATATGAATTTGTATATAATATAAAGGGTCACTGGTAGTTAAATAAATAAATATTGGAAGTTGCATTCAAATAAGAATTACAATAAGATTAAAAATTTAATAATCAATAAACATGAAAGTTTCAATTAATAAACATTATTAGAATACATTAATTCTCATTTAAAAATAGTAAAATAGACTGTAATAATAGAAGACTTATGTGTGACATGATGACTAAAAGTGAGTTTAAAGTAGTATGTTTTAATTTCTTCTTCTTCTCACGTTTGTCTACTACCTAGACTTGTAGAGTGTTGTTGAGCAGCCACTCCCGGATCGCCATGTCCAGCTGGGCGATGCCAGTCTCTCCATGTGGAGCACTGTAGAGAATGCAGTGGCTGATAATGTGGTCTGCTGTTTGTTGTCCAGCTGGGAGATACCAGTCTCTCTGTGTGGAGCACTGTAGAGAGTGCAGTGGCTGATAATGTGGTCTGCTGTTTGTTGTCTAGCTGGGAGATACCAGTCTCTCTGTGTGGAGCACTGTAGAGAGTGCAGTGGCTGATAATGTGGTCTGTTGTTTGTTGTCCAGCTGGGAGATACCCGTCTCTCTGTGTGGAGCACTGTAGAGAGTGCAGTGGCTGATAATGTGGTCTGCTGTTTGTTGTCCAGCTGGGAGATACCAGTCTCTCTGTGTGGAGCACTTTAGAGAGTGCAGTGGCTGATAATGTGGTCTGCTGTTTGTTGTCCAGCTGGGAGATACCAGTCTCTCTGTGTGGAGCACTGTAGAGAGTGCAGTGGCTGATAATGTGGTCTGCTGTTTGTTGTCCAGCTGGGAGATACCAGTCTCTCTGTGTGGAGCACTGTAGAGTGTGCAGTGGCTGATAATGTGGTCTGTTGTTTGTTGTCCAGCTGGGAGATACCAGTCTCTCTGTGTGGATCACCGTAGAGAGTGCAGTGGCTGATAATGTGGTCTGCTGTTTGTTGTCCAGCTGGGAGATAAAAGTATCTCTGTGTGGAGCACTGTAGAGAGTGCAGTGGCTGATGATGTGGTCTGCTGTTTGTTGTCCAGCTGGGAGATACCAGTCTCTCTGTGTGGTGCACCGTAGAGAGTGCAGTGGCTGATGATGTGGTCTGCTGTTTGTTGTCCAGCTGGGAGATACCAGTCTCTCTGTGTGGAGCACTGTAGAGAGTGCAGTGGCTGATAATGTGGTCTGCTGTTTGTTGTCCAGCTGGGAGATACCAGTCTCTCTGTGTGGAGCACTTTAGAGAGTGCAGTGGCTGATAATGTGGTCTGCTGTTTGTTGTCCAGCTGGGAGATACCAGTCTCTCTGTGTGGAGCACTGTAGAGAGTGCAGTGGCTGATAATGTGGTCTGCTGTTTGTTGTCCAGCTGGGAGATACCAGTCTCTCTGTGTGGAGCACTGTAGAGAGTGCAGTGGCTGATAATGTGGTCTGCTGTTTGTTGTCCAGCTGGGAGATACCAGTCTCTCTGTGTGGAGCACTGTAGAGTGTGCAGTGGCTGATAATGTGGTCTGTTGTTTGTTGTCCAGCTGGGAGATACCAGTCTCTCTGTGTGGAGCACCGTAGAGAGTGCAGTGGCTGATGATGTGGTCTGCTGTTTGTTGTCCAGCTGGGAGATACCTGTCTCTCTGTGTGGAGCACCGTAGAGAGTGCAGTGGCTGATGATGTGGTCTGCTGTTTGTTGTCCAGCTGGGAGATACCAGTCTCTCTGTGTGGAGCACCGTAGAGAGTGCAGTGGCTGATGATGTGGTCTGCTGTTTGTTGTCCAGCTGGGAGATACCAGTCTCTCTGTGTGGAGCACCGTAGAGAGTGCAGTGGCTGATAATGTGGTCTGCTGTTTGTTGTCCAGCTGGGAGATACCAGTCTCTCTGTGTGGAGCACTGTAGAGAGTGCAGTGGCTGATAATGTGGTCTGCTGTTTGTTGTCCAGCTGGGAGATACCAGTCTCTCTGTGTGGAGCACTGTAGAGAGTGCAGTGGCTGATAATGTGGTCTGTTGTTTGTTGTCCAGCTGGGAGATACCCGTCTCTCTGTGTGGAGCACTGTAGAGAGTGCAGTGGCTGATAATGTGGTCTGCTGTTTGTTGTCCAGCTGGGAGATACCAGTCTCTCTGTGTGGAGCACTTTAGAGAGTGCAGTGGCTGATAATGTGGTCTGCTGTTTGTTGTCCAGCTGGGAGATACCAGTCTCTCTGTGTGGAGCACTGTAGAGAGTGCAGTGGCTGATAATGTGGTCTGCTGTTTGTTGTCCAGCTGGGAGATACCAGTCTCTCTGTGTGGAGCACTGTAGAGTGTGCAGTGGCTGATAATGTGGTCTGTTGTTTGTTGTCCAGCTGGGAGATACCAGTCTCTCTGTGTGGAGCACCGTAGAGAGTGCAGTGGCTGATGATGTGGTCTGCTGTTTGTTGTCCAGCTGGGAGATACCTGTCTCTCTGTGTGGAGCACCGTAGAGAGTGCAGTGGCTGATGATGTGGTCTGCTGTTTGTTGTCCAGCTGGGAGATACCAGTCTCTCTGTGTGGAGCACCGTAGAGAGTGCAGTGGCTGATAATGTGGTCTGCTGTTTGTTGTCCAGCTGGGAGATACCAGTCTCTCTGTGTGGAGCACCGTAGAGAGTGCAGTGGCTGATGATGTGGTCTGCTGTTTGTTGTCCAGCTGGGAGATACCAGTCTCTCTGTGTGGAGCACCGTAGAGAGTGCAGTGGCTGATAATGTGGTCTGCTGTTTGTTGTCCAGCTGGGAGATACCAGTCTCTCTGTGTGGAGCACTGTAGAGAGTGCAGTGGCTGATAATGTGGTCTGCTGTTTGTTGTCTAGCTGGGAGATACCAGTCTCTCTGTGTGGAGCACTGTAGAGAGTGCAGTGGCTGATAATGTGGTCTGTTGTTTGTTGTCCAGCTGGGAGATACCCGTCTCTCTGTGTGGAGCACTGTAGAGAGTGCAGTGGCTGATAATGTGGTCTGCTGTTTGTTGTCCAGCTGGGAGATACCAGTCTCTCTGTGTGGAGCACTGTAGAGAGTGCAGTGGCTGATAATGTGGTCTGCTGTTTGTTGTCCAGCTGGGAGATACCAGTCTCTCTGTGTGGAGCACTGTAGAGAGTGCAGTGGCTGATAATGTGGTCTGCTGTTTGTTGTCCAGCTGGAAGATACCAGTCTCTCTGTGTGGAGCACTGTAGAGTGTGCAGTGGCTGATAATGTGGTCTGCTGTTTGTTGTCCAGCTGGGAGATACCAGTCTCTCTGTGTGGTGCACTGTAGAGAGTGCAGTGGCTGATGATGTGGTCTGCTGTTTGTTGTCCAGCTGGGCGATGCCAGTCTCTCTGTGTGGAGCACCGTAGAGAATGCAGTGGCTGATAATGTGGTCTGCTGTTTGTTGGGCTGCCCCACATTCACAGGTAGCATTTTCACATAGTTCCCAACTGTGTATATTAGCTTTGAAATGTTCAACTCCCGTTCGCAGGCGGTTCAGCTTCATCTAAGCCTTTCATGGGCAGTCAGAACCAGCTGTCTTCTTTGTCTTGTGTTAGAAGAGTCACTTGATCTGTTGTCGACCTTCCGCGTCTGAAGCCAGCTTGCTCTTTTGGTAGTTGCTGGTCGATGATTGGCTCGATGCGTCCACACATGAGTCTTTCGAGGATCTCTTAGGGGATGCAGAGCAGAGATAGTGGTCTACAGCTCTTGGCGTCATCCTCAGGTTTGTTAAGCTTTATGATAGTTGTGATAGCCACTACAGCCACTTGTCTCCATAGCTTTGGTATCCTGTTTCGAATAATGCTTCAAGTGGTCTCCCTTGACAGTTCTAACTCTTCAAGTTAGGAAGCCGTTAACAAGTCTACAGCCAAACCGCCAACATGATGATGGTGAACATGCACCTAGCATTGCGCCCTCTTCAGGGTGGCCGGAGACATCCATTGAGGGCAAAGGTGTAACCATTCTGCAGATAAATGTTGAGGACCTTACCAATGCCAAGCTCAACAATATTAAACACTTAGTCTACAACAACAAGGCAATCACAATCCTGCTTCAGGAAACACATTGCGAAACAACAGACAAACTAAACATACCAGGCTTCGAACTAGCAGCCTACACAGCGAGTAAACACCACAGCATTGCAACCTTCGAAAATGCAGACACTGAGTGGTCACACGTATCCCAGTCACCACCTCAGTCAGAGACTGAATGGCGCGTCATAAAAGTACAAAGTATAAACATTGTCAACGTGTACAAACCACCACCAACGAAATTGCAAGTGACAACTCTTCTTACTGTCGGCTCTCCCTTCATACACGCAGGTGATTTCAACATGTCGAATGGGGTTACGGACACAACAACAATGACGGTGAATGTCTGGCAGAGTGGGCATCTGCCAATGATCTGACCTTACAACACAACCCGAAGGAACCAGACTATGCTGGAACACAACATCGAATCCAGTCCTTGCCTTCGCTGGTCGAAACAGAGAAGAACCGCTACCAGAAAGACGTGTCCTAGGAAAGTTCCCACAGTCACAGCATCGACACTCATTCATCTCTCCATCATTCTTGGTGGCGACAACAGAAAGCAAACCTGCTAAGAGATGGAACTTTCGGAAGGCACGATGGAAGACATTTGCAGCAGACGCACACTTGAGCACCATGTCCCTGCCACCACTGCAATAATACAGATGATGCTTATAAACCATACTGTGACATGTTAACAAATGCAGCAAAGCGAAACATCCCTCGAGGCTGCTGAAAGCATTATATCCCATGCTGGGATAACGAATGTCAAGAATTTTACGATGAACACACGTCATCTTAAAGAACAAACACACATGTGGCAGCCACTGCCCTGCTCCAGTGCATGGACGAAAAACAAGCAGAGACTGCGGAGTCAATCGACTTTACCAACTCAAGCCGAAGGGCATGGCAGACAGTCAACCACCTCACTGGCAGAACACCAACTCAAACTAAGTGCCCAGTGACAGCTAATGCCATCGCGTCGCAACTCATGCAGAATGGAAAATCACCAAACATGGACCACAACTTCACAAGAAAAGTGCACATGGGTGTATCTGCATTACAGAAAGCAGCAAATGCTGATGTGAATCTGTCAGGGGCCTTCACTGAAGAAGAAATGACAACGACTCTCAAATGACTGAAAAGTGGAAGGCGGACCTGATGGCCTATACCCTGTGTTCATCATTAACACTGGAAGTAAGACTACCGCCTGGCTAAGTGTGTTTTATGATTAGCTTTAAATGAATTAACAAATCATAATTCTAGAAAACACATTATAATCAATATCAGTACATAACAATGATTGCAATTTACAACACAAATGGCAAAAATAAATGTAATACTTATTATTGGTTACACTTTTGTAATTTAGTCATAAATTTATAACACATAGAGGGCCCAATCCTTATAACATGCTTAACTTGTAAGTTCCCACCCAGATTTTTCAGTTTCTAGTTTTCACTTAGCCACATCACAAACCTCTGTCTTGAGCGTGTCAAGCCTCTTTTTGAGTTTCACAATTCGCTGTTCCCATTCCGTTGTTTCACTTTGGCACTGATGGCTTGAGTCTGTCTCTCTTACTTTGCCACCCAGCCGATTTAGGGCGTCATCAAGTTCACGATTGCTGTCCGTCAGTTTATGCTCCAATGACATCACTTGTACTGTGGTAACCATAACAACAACCTCAAAATAATTACATTTAAAGCTGTTATACTGCCTATTTATTTGACACCCAAAGGACAACACTTTGGATTAGCTGTAGCGAATTAGTGAACATGGGATTTGTCAGCACAATTTAATTTATTTTATTTAAACAAATTTATAAGTTTAATTTACTTTAAAACACACAACCATGTTTTATAACTCCCAAGTGTGATCTTTATAAAACTAGTGGCGTATGATGTGTCAGACCTGTTTACCAGCATACCAGACATGATCCAAGACATAAAGAGAAAACTAGGAGAAGAGTACATATAATGAGAGATCAGTGATGTTGTGTTCAAGTATAGAGTTGCCTTCACCAAGTCTCTAGCATAGTGGCTCTGTTACTATGGCATGTTTGGTGAGAGAGAAGCTAGGTAGCTTACACTTGCAGCGGTTCAACTTGTCCTTGAGTAACTTGTTGTCCGAGGTAAGTGCCAAGTTCTCAGACTGTAACTTTCGCATTCTACTCTCTATGATCTCCTGAAAGACATTCAAGTGATATGTTAATATTGGCATCACAACACCCTTCTATTTTAGTAACTCGTAAACTGCTCTGTTTCTTCACTGCAATTATGTGAATTCAGGAAGATGGAGTGAAATTCTTCTGTGCAATGGAGCAGGAGGATTGTAAATGCTTCCTGTCTGGTCAACTAGTTTCATATTCAGGGTGTCATTATTTAAGCACTATTTGCGTGTTCTGCACAACAGTATCGCCAGTTCATGATCTTGTACTTAAGTAAATCATTACAAATCAAAGTGCTTCACAATAAATTAAGTTGATAATACAATAACAATCTGTTGGATATTGTAAACAACTATGTACAACCATAACGTTATTTGTGTACACTGTGAGCATGTGTGCAAGTGTGGGTGTGTGCTTGCGTGCATTCGGCAGTCACGCATGCTTGTATGCATGCATGCAAGCATCATGTAACTGACATGCTGAAACAATTAAGTTACTGTTAGCGTCTGAAATAAAATACGTAATCAACTGCACTGTTAGTTTATCATTACATAAAAGATGCCCTTTGCACTATGACAACAAGTGAACAAAACACAAGACCAGTCAATCTGGATACAAAATACACATGCACGAACGCACTTGCACGCATGCACAAAATACAAAGGAGGTGTTAGACAACTCTCAAAGAAAGTGCTTAGACATGTACACATGCATTCACACATAGAACACTCAATGGAAGTGTTCACACACACACACACACACACACACACACACACACACACACACACACACACACACACACACACACACTCACACACACACACACACACACACACACACACCACATGTAAGCATGCAGGCACAAGGACATGCATACACACACCATTATGTGTCTTGTAAACATGTATTTACTGACTGCAGTTTACACGTCAACACTTGTAGACATTCAGAATATACACACAGTTCTGTAGACATCACAATACTCATTAGAGGTTTACATAGACTGATCAACAACAGTCACATCATCACAGCAATGTGCTCAAATAAACCAGGACAAGTAGCGCCACCTTGTGGGCAGCACTAACATCCTGACCAACCTGTTGTGGCTGCCAATATGTCTCTGCCATGTGCTGTAGGGTAATATCCCCAACTGACATCACCTTTTCTTCTGGGTGGCTCCCATGTATAGGGCAATCCAGGGTTCTTTCACGAACTTCCATCTGACATTGGGTATTATCCTCGGACGGCGAAGCCTCCTTTACTTCCACGCGGCTGCCGTGGACGGGGCACTCCTCGGGTCCTCCGTGATCTTTCATGTAGTTCCTGCGGCGTTTCGAATTTTCTTGTAGTCTCTTGACTCTCTTCTGTTTGTTGCGGGTGAGCGCCTCATCATCGCTGCTGTGGCCGGACTCGAAGCTACTGGAGTTGTGCGCAGTGATTGTGAGGCAGGCTGGAACACACCACTGGGGTGCATTATGCTTTGACTGACTGCTAGCTGTTACACCCTGGGGTGGGTTGTCCTTGGGGGGATGCACTGTGAACTTCACCTGGGGCTCCCGATTCTGCTGGCATGTACCCTGGTTCACGGTACATGGCACCACGGCGGGCTGTGGGTCTTTATTAAATGGGCTCTGCGGAGAGAGAATGTTACAGACGTTCCTGATATGGATACTTGTTCTTCATGCATGTTTAGTGTCCATCATCATCCTCCCAAGCCAAGGAAGTGACTACGTCCAGTACCCCTGGCAGATCTCCCATGCATCATATGGAAGTTAGCTGAATCAAACTTGTAACTGACATCACTCATCGAGACTGTACCACCCATGAGAACAGTGCAGACACCCAACCCACCCTCGCCCCAATTCCAAGACGAAGCCCTCAACTTCCGACAATCCCAATATAATGAATCACCAGTTTGGCCATTCTCACAAGCTGCAGAGCAGTATTGCATATTCAACAACTACGTCTACTTCCCAAATGTTCCATGAGCAACGTGTGGCTAAATTGAAGACCACCGGAAATTGCCGGCAGGTGATATTATTAGCTGAGCTTATCTTCAGTGTTTCGCAAGGTGATCTGCCAGGGGTAATCAGCAGTGTCCCCTAGTGTGCAAGGATGGTGTCCCTGGGATTTTGATAGAGTAAAATGTTCCCATGTTGTCCTTAGTGAAGGAAGAAGCAGCGAGATGGAAGAAAGAAGAATTCAGAGATGCAGACTGGGATTATAGATGGACTGATGGGAGAATGGAAAGATGGAAAGTCAATATTGTGGAGGAATAAAATCATGACAGTAATGATGTGGATAATTCTAATTATAGAAGGGCAGTGTTAATGCTCGTTTTGGGTTTTCTTACTGCCGTTCTAAGCATCTTTAGTGTTGTGAGCCTTCAATGTCTCGGTTCACTCAACTCTAGGAAGAACGTGATAATATTTCAGTCATGCAATTTTATAAATGTAGTTTTCATGCAGCACTTTTATAACGGTTGAAGTCGAGAGAAGCCAGACTGGTGCCTGTGTGGACAGACCAAGAGGGGGTGAAATTAGCAAGTGTAGGTTTGTTTTACCCCTTTACACCTTTTTCATGTTATGACACAAGCTCCGAGTCCTTGCAGCATGCACACTAAATGAACAAAATATGGGCACACCTAGTTTTTGCATTTAATTTGTCGTCCTTTGTTTCCTAACACTGCAGATTGTATTTATCTTGAAGATAATTGAATTCCACTCATGGTAGTGCTAAATATACTAATAAACTTCTAAACTAAATGTAGGGAGTGCGATACAGTTCTGGGTTTGTTTGCATAGAATGCTATTCTACTATATCCTATTTATATCTACAAACTCTTTGACAGTTGATACTTTCAAACAATGCTCATTCAAAAACTTCCAATATAAAGCCATGTGAAAAGAAAAATACCCCAAGGTACCCCTAGCAAAAAGCAGATACTCTAACAAATCCAGTGACACAAATTACAGAAGTATCAAGAACATGACGCCACCTCCATTATTATCAAAGCTAAATGCTTGTGGAAGTTGGCGTCCGGACACTTTAGGGTGATCAAGTTCTAAAGGATTAATGTATTAGATGATAACCAACTCCAAAGTGTGTAAAATAGTGCCTTTGATTATATATATATATATATAATCATGATGATGATATGATCAAGACAGTCTCAATAAAATGCACCATGAAGATATAAATGAAGGACATGAATGAAGGACATGAATGAAGGACATGAATGAAGGACATGAATGAAAGACATGAATGAAGGACATGAATGAAGGACATGAATGAAGGACATGAATGAAGGACATAAATGAAGGACATGAATGAAGGACATGAATGAAGGACATGAATGAAAGACATGAATGAAGGACATGAATGAAGGACATGAATTCAACAAATGTGTGAAGTCTATCAGTTGTAAACACATCAACACTTAAGTTGTTTCCGGATTCAGTTACGTTCATGATTTGGAAACGTGGTATGTTACCTTTCTGAATCCTTGTTTGCTCAGATGGAACTTTCCCATCCTCTCGATGCCTTCATCGGTGTTGTATTGAACCACTTCCCGGTTGTCATGTGACGTTGTTGGTGTTCATAACATGACGACCGGGAAGTGAATCGGTTCAATGCTAATGAAGGCATTGAGAGGATGCTGAAAGCTCCATCTAAGCAAACAATGATTCGGAAAGGTAATATAATACATTTCCAAATCGGCTGTAAGCAGTCGTCTGTCTTACTGCTACAACGAACCACGTTGACACCCCAGTGGTACTGCTCCAGATATCGTAGAGCTTGGTCTCCAGGAGTGGCCCCCAACTGCTCTGTGTGCATTCTCTGATACCTTTTTGTCACCGCCACAGGCTTGTCATGCTACACACCAGCCAATCACCAAGATTAACTGAGGTTACACGTTGAAATGGTAATAATGTGGTCACAAATTGTAAATGTTTGTGTGCGTTTGTTAACAATGGTGTTGTTGCTGTGTATTTTCATGGGTGGTCACAAAATGTTGCAACGTATGTGAAACATATAGCATTATGTATTGGTGGTCTGGTGTACATGTTTCGGAGAAAAAACATCACTCCAGTGGTGCCACCTAATGAGTGAAACTGGTATTAATGCACGCTGACATCATTGTGGCTATCAGAACAGTACAGTGTGACAAGTAGTGTCTTAGTAGCCATGTCATTTGAATTATAATTAGCAGCTAATTTTAAAGTTCATACTGTCGTGAAGGAAGCAATATGGAAGTATTATACAGGCAGAGAATTCATCGCAACAAAGGCCATGTATTGGTTCAATGTTGCATAAACAGAGTGTCATGACCATATTTTGTTATGAAAACACTTATTTGATAGGCAATAGACACATTATCTGAAGTACCCCACCCCCTGTTAAGGGGGAGGGTGGACTTGAGAGTCAGCATATGTGCGGGTTTGGCAGGCCCGAGTTTTAAAAGGTTAAAGAACAGCACTAAAGGAAGATACACACCTGTGCAATCATCTTGTCACATGTTTCGTTGTAGCACTTTAATTCTGCAGCGACTGACTCAGCCATTTTGCAAATTTCGTTGTGCGGATAGTCATAAGTAATGTTGTCACATTTGTATGGCTTGCCTGCAGAAGAGGGCAACACTGTATGCTCATTACTCTCATCGTAGTTCCATTCCTGACCATCAGAGGGCACCATCATATTGTCAGTGCCATAGTGGTAACGTTCGACAGCTGAAGATGGCGCCACTGTGTGATATTGTCTATCACTAGAAGGGGATACTGTATGCTGAATACCGCAATAACGACACAGTTTTCCATCAGATGGTGCTACGGTATGATCGGTGACAAAGTAAGAATGAGGTCGCAATTCCAGTCGCGGGATGTAATGCACATTTCGCAGACTGGTTATATTCTGTACCTGGCTTCTTGGTTGAGCATTCTGAGATAGGCAAGAAAAATGATAAATGCAATTACGATGGGATATTATTTCACATGACAATGTTGCAAATGAATTACTGTATAATGATGTAACTTTCAGGTACAGAACAATTAAAAAGGTTGTATTCAGCTCAATTTCATCAGAATAACCAGTCTTGCAAATTCGAAACAGATCATGTCTTGCAACATAAATTACCACTTCTGGTAATGAATATTCATGAGTAAAAGAGGGAAATATAATTTCCTGAAGCTAGATTTCTCGCAGGTCTATTTCTTAAGTTCAAGAGGTCAACAAACCTGAACGTGACTCCAGTGCTGCTCCCTCAAGTATCGTACGGCTCGATCGCCACTCGTCTCAAAATCTGGAGGTATTTTTAAGTTGTCTTTTTTTGTTGTGGAAAAGGTGACATTTTCCTCGGGAAACAGTTCCAGCTAAAAGTATGACAGTGTTTCTACCTCTGCTTGTCCAGTATTAGCAATGGCAGGCCACAGGATATTAATTCAGATCACAATTCTAAATATAATCGGTTAATGTGGTCTTCTATTAAGTTGCTATAGATTGTTTTATTTTGTTAGTTGAACTATGCACAGATGTGATTAATGAAGCAAATCCCGCATGCGCAGAATACATGTGTGCGTGAACACCTGTGTGCAAGAATGTGAACATGTTCATGTGTTCATGTGTTCAAGTGATGTAAAATGTTACATATGTGTGAATGCATACTTGCATGGATAAGAGCAACATGAATACAAAATCAACCTTGCAGTTTTCATACATTTGTTAATATAAGTGTGTACCAAGCAGACACCAAACATACCAGACATACACCAGGCAGATACCAAATACACACCAGACACACACTCACCAGACACACACCAGACACACCAGACATACACCACACACACCAGACACACACCAGACACACACTAGACACACACTAGACATACACCAGACACATACCAGACATACACTGACACAACCAGACACACATCAGACACAACCAAATGTCCACCAGACACAGACAGACACAGCCAGACACAACCAGACACAACCAGACACAACCAGACACACACCAGACATACCAAACACACATACCAGACACACACCAGACACACACAGACAGACACCAGACACACACCAGACAGATACCAGATACACACCAGACAGACACCAGACACATACCAGGCACACACCAGACATACACCAGACAGACAATATACATAACCAGATGCACACCAGACACAGCCAGACACAACCAGACACACACCAGACACACACCAGACAAACACCAGACATGCACCAGACATGCACCAGACAGACATCAGACACACACCAGATATACACCAGACACACACCAGACACACACCACACACACACCAGACATACACCAGACACACACCAGACACACAACAGATATACACCAGACACACACCAGACACACAGCAGACACACACTAGACATACACCAGACACATACCAGACACACAGCAGACGCACACCAGATGCACACCAGACACACACCAGACATACACTAGACATACACCAGACACATACCAGATATACACTGACACAACCAGACACAACCAGATGCACACCAGAGACAGCCAGACACAACCAGACACACACCAGACTTACCAAACACACATACCAGACACACACAGACAGACACCAGACATACACCAGGCAGATACCAGATACACACCAGAGACACCAGACAGACACCAGACACATACCAGACACACACCAGATTGACACCAGACACATACCAGACACACAAGACAGACACCAGGCATTCACTAGACATACACCAGACAGACATCAGACACTCACCAGACATACACTGACATAACCAGACACACACCAGACACAACCAGATGCACACCAGACACAGCCAGACACAACCAGACACACACCAAACATACACCAGACAGACACCAGACAAACACCAGACACACACCAGACATACACCAGACATACACCAGACATACACCAGACACACACCAGACACACACCAGATATACACCAGACATACACTAGACACACAGCAGACGTACACCAGATGCACACCAGACACACACCAGACACACACCAGACATATATTAGACATACACAAGACACATACCAGACATACACTGACACAACCAGACACACACCAGTCGTACACCAGACGTACACCAGTCAGACACACAATTGATTGGTGTGGGTGTGATAGTATTCACACCTGTCTCTGTGTCACGTTCAGGTATTTCAGCTCGAGCTGTGCACAAGAGTCAGGATCCACCTTGTCCTTGGGTGGAGCCATGTCTAGGAGGGGGTGGTTGCTCTGGATGGGCTCAGCCAGAGGGTGGGCTGGCTCCTTGAGACTGAAGGACTCCGTGCTCCGATGGGAGAGTGGGGGAGAGTGTGGGGGAGAGTGTGGGGGTGAGGAGAAGTAGCCCTCTGGACCCATGTGGAAGTAGGCAGGCTAGGGACAGAGACACCGGCTACAGCGACTGGCTGCTGCAAACACTCACAACTAGGATCTGTTATCTTCTGCTTGTACAGCAATCTTGGTTTCCCTTTTACCAAATATATGGATTTGGAAAATGGCACAAGTATGAATGTATTACACTATTTATATAACTAATATAAATGCATGTGTTTGTGCATGCATGTGTGCACGTGTGTGCATGCACGTGTGTGTGTGTGTGTGTGTGTGTGTGTGTGTGTATGTGTGTGTGCATGCGTGTGCATGCGCCAGTGTGTGTGCCTACATGAATATTTGTTCACATGTGTATACATGTGTACATTTGTATGCATTTGATGGCATGCTGGCAGTATGTATGCAACTCAAACACAGATTAATATACACTTTCGAATACATGAATGATTTATTTGGATTTTGCTGTGTGTGCAATGTTTAGTTTGTGGATGTGTCAGTGTGTGCACCAGTTGGTGTGTGTACTTGTGTATGTTTAGTTTGTGGATGTGTCAGTGTGTGCACCAGTTGGTGTGTGTACTTGTGTATGTTTAGTTTGTGGATGTGTCAGTGTGTGCACCAGTTGGTGTGTGTACTTGTTTATGTTTAGTTTGTGGATGTGTCAGTGTGTGCACCAGTTGGTGTGTGTACTTGTGTATGTTTAGTTTGTGGATGTGTCAGTGTGTGACCCAGTTGGTGTGTGTACTTGTGTATGTTTAGTTTGTGGATGTGTCAGTGTGTGCACCAGTTGGTGTGTGTACTTGTGTATGTTTAGTTTGTGGATGTGTCAGTGTGTGCACCAGTTGGTGTGTGTACTTGTGTATGTTTAGTTTGTGGATGTGTCAGTGTGTGCACCAGTTGGTGTGTGTACTTGTGTGTTTAGTTTGTGGATGTGTCAGTGTGTGCACCAGTTGGTGTGTGTACTTGTGTATGTTTAGTTTGTGGATGTGTCAGTGTGTGCACCAGTTGGTGTGTGTACTTGTGTGTTTAGTTTGTGGATGTGTCAGTGTGTGCACCAGTTGGTGTGTGTACTTGTGTATGTTTAGTTTGTGGATGTGTCAGTGTGTGCACCAGTTGGTGTGTGTACTTGTGTATGTTTAGTTTGTGGATGTGTCAGTGTGTGCACCAGCTGGTGTGTGTACTTGTGTATGTGCAAGTGTTTGTGCAAGCATATATGTGTACACCATGCAGGCACATGTGTACATTGTGCAAGCATTCTGTGTGTACAGGCACATATGTACATGTGTACATGGCGAGATACACATGCCATTATCCTTCAAAGACAGCTACAGACATAACAAGAACACAACACGCTTTAAGTGTGAACTTATTCCAGCTTCAACTAAGAAACGTCTCTCACAACTGTGTGTACCTAATATGATAACTCTCCACGTGTATCGACTGGCACTGGAGAGTGTCTGCAAGCGCCCTAGTCTTGACTCCCTATCTCTATACCGATCACGCCAAGCGCTCGAACCGAGATCAGGGCTTGCAGACACTCTCTAATAAGTAGGTGGTAAGGGGCGGTACCAATGCCACCCTGACCTTGGTTTTACTTGTCGTCATCCTGCGGTGTACTGGTCGGATCTGTAGAGTGGGCATCACGTTACCGGTGTTCTGAGAGTTGTTGTTGGACGTAAATTGTTGACAGGTGGTCAAGGCGAGTGGACAGTGTCCAAACACACAGGGCGGGCAAGTCAGCTGAAGCATGGTGACATCAAATAGCCTTCTATAACTGTGTGTGTAGACATCATGACCAATTAAACTCAACCAGACTGTCATCTGCTGTGTGTAGACGTCAGTCCAAGTACATGTCCAACTACACACAACTCCACGAGACTGTCACCTGCCACAGCTCACTTGCATGGTGGTAGGCATGATCAAATTTTACCAGTCAAAGTCACTGTACATACAAACGTCCGTGTGCACACGAACACATGCAATCCAGTCCAAATGCGCATAATATATATATAATATATATATATATACATATTATTCAATGTAACCATAGTCCTACGCATTTAATATCTTGGAAGCAATATATGCAGCTTCAAGTACTTGTATGAGAAAATAACATAAACAAGTGCAAATAACATAAAGTAGTTGCTGTTTACGTCAGCTCATGAAACCCTCTCAATAGAACGTTTAAACACACACACGCATACATGCACGCACACATATACACAGTGAGACACATTTTAAAACCATAATGAAGATATAAATAACAGTAAGAATCAAATATATAAGTTTTTTCTGCTACTCAAATTTCCACCCAACAAACACAAACTCAGCCTGTCCAAAAGACTGTATGACTGAGACCACACATATCTCAATCAAACTCATTGTCTATTCTACCGGCAAATAACCTGAAAATGAATGCATCTCGAATCAACAAGAACAACATCCATGCGACACCGACATGCATTACGCAGATTTGAAAGTGTTCGCGACAGTGACTGCATTAAGTGTGCAGTTTGACATTATCAGATGGATATCTTAATTCTTACCTTATCAATGAGAACCTTACGCAGTTCTGACATGTTACTTGCATTGTTTTGACTGGTGGCAGTTGTCTTCACTAACACGCTGGTGGCACTCGTTCGACTGCTAGAAGTTGCTCCCATCGACTGAAACAGAATCATCTTGTTAGTTAGGTAACAAACCATTTGTACTAAGAAATAGTGTGTACAAGCAAATGTTGTGGTTAATTCA
The DNA here is from genome assembly GCA_020002185.1 of Paraescarpia echinospica. Classification (NCBI taxonomy): domain Eukaryota; kingdom Metazoa; phylum Annelida; class Polychaeta; order Sabellida; family Siboglinidae; genus Paraescarpia; species Paraescarpia echinospica. The sequence continues at coordinate 34,288,508 of CM034541.1, forward strand.
AAGATCATTTAAAAAGTAAAGGCTAAGTTCCTATATAGTGTAGTATCCAGTCCTTAGGACTGCTCAAAGCGCCTTAGACTTTACTCCTTGGCAGACCTGTTCAATTGAACACCATCTCGACTTCTCTGGGAAGCATTCAGCCAACTGCAATTAATGAAGATTACTCGTACACAAATATCCACCAGTCTATCGCCAGGTTCTCATTCATACAGCCAGCGTGCGTGGGTTGTGTCACCCTAACATTTACATGTGTAAGTCAGTTGGAAATTATATGAATATGAATGACAAGAAATCTTAAGGAGCAAATGACGGGGGACAAGGATTTGGGGGACACAGAGCTGCCAGGGTCTGCACTCTGTGCAACAAACATACAGGATGATTATTACCAGGCACACTGTGTTTAGGAGATCGAATTTTATGTATGGTTACATATAATATAATGTTATGGTTAATTATGTGACGTAATAATAAAATGCATGTTGATCTTCGTGTTCACCCACAGCATTGTGTTCTTTGTTTGATACTGTACTGTCATTGTGGTGTTATGTAGGCAGATGGATGTGTGCTGGAAATAGCCTCTTAGTTAACATAATGTTCACCTTTTTCCCTTTTAACCAGCATGATTAATAAAGGTGATTGTTTTTTGTTGAGTAGTATGATGCAATGATGATGATGATGATGAAGCCAGTGATGTTGTTAGTGGCAGTGATGGTACAGATGACTAAGACATTATGATGATCATATTGTTTTGGTTTCTGTTGATAGACATAATGAAAATGCTGCTGATGGTGATGACAATGCTGACATCAATAACATATGATAATGACACTGACAATGATAACACTAGTGATGGGAAACAAAGATGACAATTTTAATGACAACAAACACAATGATGACAACAATGAAAATGATGACAACTGAATTGCAGTGATGATGATGACATTGATGATACTGAATATTATGACAACACAATACAAACTAGTACTATCAATATTTGTGATGACACTGTGATGATGATGACTATGATAACAACTACAAGCAATTGCAAAAATGACAACTACAATGATAATGACAACTGGGATGACTATGATAGATATTGTTGACTACAACAGTGAGACTGCAATGAGGGTGGTGGAATATGATAACTTCATTCATGAGAATTATGTTTATATCCTTAGAGAAGCAAAACCAAGAACATTAACAATCACATGATATGTTATTAATACACATAAAACAACAACAGCAGCAACATTGTTGATGTTTCCAATTAAGTAGCAAAGACAGCTTTAATGAGACATCAACTTGCCTGAAGTTGAATGGAAGACAATGAAGAGAAGAAGGGAGAAGGGATGGACGATATCTATGCAATGACACCAGATACTTTCATCAATAATTCAAACTGTATGTATTTAAGCAATTGATTGCATATTAATTTTATTTATGTTATGCATATAAATGTGAATACAATATATATGGTGCGCACAGGTAAATGACAGAATTTAAAGAAAATGTATAACATTAATGAAACATTACTTTATACATAAATATAACATTAATTTATATAAGTTCAGATCAAATTGAGGTCTACAGGGACAGTATTTGTATGAATTGTTTTTAGCATAAATTTATTTTCATTAAATTGACCTATCCATCACATGACTTGTTGTCTTACAAAAAGTTTGACAAGCCATCAAGAAATGGACGCCAAAAACGTGGTGCGTTTGGACATACCATCATATATTTTGTTGAAATTCTGTTGAAATTTTTTTGAAATTCTGATCCCAAACATCTTTATGACAAAAATATAAGGCAAGGTTTTTAAAATGACAACTGTTTGCGGGAATGTTTGATCTAACACATGTGACACCCTAGTCATATAATTCACATATATTACTATTACCGCGACATAGCGGATCGTTCAATTACTAGGCAGGATGAGTGGGAGATGGGTTGCATCACTTCTTGTACTGAAATAACATGCTACCTACCAAATTGATCGATGTCTCTATTTATGAATTTCTGTAACTTATCAGTAATTTAATTTTAAAGTGAGTTAATTTTAAAAAGTGACTTGTAACTTGATTGGTCCTTACTTCTACATTGAATACATATCAGCAGACCATTAATGTTAATGCTTTCAATATATGTGAACATATGTAGTACGTGAAAGAATGAGAGAATGACCAAGTGAAATTGGTTTAAACATAAGTAATATGATTTATTATATGGAAGTAATATGATTTATTACATGGATGGTTAATAAATAACTTCACTTGGTTTAAGGTGAGTGCATATAGTAATCATATTTGTAGAAGTTCACATAAGTTGAAGCAATTATAATATTCAGAGTGTTGGAATTGTGTGAAATTCATTTCAGAACTCACATCTGTTTCTAGTTGTTTCAATTGTCCAAGTGACTTTGACTGCATGAGTCACCTGACAGGAAGTGACCTTTCTATATGTGACCTCCCAGGACTCAACTTCTCAAGTGAACAACAATCACCAACGGTTCTCCATAAATTGTTACAAAATTGCTCGAAATAGGTCTATAATAATTAATGTGTTACTGAAAAAAAACACGTATTTATCAGCAGCTGTGTTTTGCATTTACAAACACATGTATTGTGATACAATAAAGTGATACAATAAAGTGCATTGGGGTGTTTGTGAAATTAATTCTAAGTGAATGTTGATGGGTTTTTGTGTGAATGTAGTTATGCGCAGTCTACCTCAGTGTGACACATATATTTTTCAAAAACAAGAAATATGCAATTGCAAACATAGGCAACACAAATCATGTGTGATATTTGCCAAGATCTGGTACAGATAAACTGGCAGTCCTGTTTTATTTAAACAATCTTTGTTCTAACCAAACCAGCCTGTGTCGGTATCCAACATGGAGGTTTTTATGTAATGTAATAAAGACGGTTGTGTTGATTTTGACTTGCGCCACTGAGCTTGAATTTCGAGGATATTGGCGCATAAGAAGTCACTATTATTATTATTAGCGTGGAGAGATGCAATACTCAGAGTATTGTCTATTGCAATACTGGCTGAATCCAGTATTACAATACACAATTTAGAGTACTGCAACTATTTTGCAGTAGGTTTACTCTATAATATAATCGTCATACATCTTTGCAATGAAAGATTTCTGTAATATTACCACCTCATATTATTAAACATTGTAATGAATACTATACAAGAACAAAAAACATTGTAAAAGACAAAAAGTATTTGTAATACCTACTTTTACAAGAATTTACATTTTTAAAGAAAATGTTATTATGCATGTATTGGTATATGCAACACTTTCAAAGGTACAGAGTAAACCCCCATTTTCTAAAGCAGCAGTGTGGCACTGTTGTAGATGCTATTTGCCTTTGTTCTTTGTTTTGTTCTGTCATTGCCATCTTGAGGAAACAATTTGTTTGTTTAAATGTGAAAGTGGTGTGTGATTCTGTGCCTTCTACATGACTGAATAGTCAAAGCGATGAAAGTCCATTTTGATCTATAACAGGTCTGGTAGGATTTGTAACTTTGATTATTCAGATAATAAATTTGTAAGTATTGTTTGTCTGAATGCATTCATCAAAAGCCATTGCCATCTAATTTGTCTATAGCGTTCTCTTGTGAGCAGTTGATGACATGACTGAGGATCTAAATGCTATTACATGCTATTCTATATTAGATGCTATTACATGATATTCTATGTTAGATGCTATTACATCAACTTCTAAAACAAGAAAATGGACTTTTGTTGTTTTTAGGAGTTAAAAGTATTTAACAATGTATTACCTGTAAATGGCACATCTAATTAATTTGGTGATAATTGGTTGAATGGTATGTTTATGTCATAGTTGCCGGGTGATAATGGTTGAATGGAGGTGTTTGTGTCATAGTTCCAGGGTGACAATGGTTGAATGGAGGTGTTTATGTCATAGTTGCCGGGTGACAATGGTTGAATGGAGGTGTTTGTGTCATAGTTCCAGGGTGACAATGGTTGAATGGAGGTGTTTGTGTCATAGTTGCCAGGTGACAATGGTTGAATGGAGGTGTTTGTGTCATAGTTCCAGGGTGACAATGGTTGAATGGAGGTGTTTATGTCATAGTTGCCGGGTGACAATGGTTGAATGGAGGTGTTTGTGTCATAGTTCCAGGGTGACAATGGTTGAATGGAGGTGTTTGTGTCATAGTTCCAGGGTGACATTGGTTGAATGGAGGTGTTTGTGTCATAGTTCCAGGGTGACATTGGTTGAATGGAGGTGTTTGTGTCATAGTTCCAGGGTGACATTGGTTGAATGGAGGTGTTTGTGTCATAGTTCCAGGGTGACAATGGTTGAATGGAGGTGTTTGTGTCATAGTTCCAGGGTGACAATGGTTGAATGGAGGTGTTTGTGTCATAGTTGCCGGGTGACAATGGTTGAATGGAGGTGTTTGTGTCATAGTTCCAGGGTGACAATGGTTGAATGGAGGTGTTTATGTCATAGTTGCCGGGTGACAATGGTTGAATGGAGGTGTTTGTGTCATAGTTCCAGGGTGACAATGGTTGAATGGAGGTGTTTGTGTCATAGTTCCAGGGTGACAATGGTTGAATGGAGGTGTTTGTGTCATAGTTCCAGGGTGACAATGGTTGAATGGAGGTGTTTGTGTCATAGTTCCAGGGTGACAATGGTTGAATGGAGGTGTTTGTGTCATAGTTGCCGGGTGACAATGGTTGAATGGAGGTGTTTGTGTCATAGTTCCAGGGTGACAATGGTTGAATGGAGGTGTTTATGTCATAGGGTGACAATGGTTGAATGGAGGTGTTTGTGTCATAGTTCCAGGGTGACATTGGTTGAATGGAGGTGTTTGTGTCATAGTTCCAGGGTGACATTGGTTGAATGGAGGTGTTTGTGTCATAGTTCCAGGGTGACAATGGTTGAATGGAGGTGTTTGTGTCATAGTTCCAGGGTGGCAATGGTTGAATGGAGGTATTTGTGTCATAGTTTCAGGTTGGCAATGGTTGAATGGAGGTATTTGTGTCATAGTTCCAGGGTGGCAATGGTTGAATGGAGGTATTTGTGTCATAGTTCCAGGGTGGCAATGGTTGAATTGAGGTATTTGTGTCATAGTTCCAGGGTGGCAATGGTTGAATGGAGGTATTTGTGTCATAGTTCCAGGGAGGCAATGGTTGAATGGAGGTATTTGTGTCATAGTTCCAGGGTGGCAATGGTTGAATGGAGGTATTTGTGTCATAGTTCCAGGGTGGCAATGGTTGAATGGAGGTGTTTGTGTCATAGTTGCCGGGTGACAATGGTTGAATGAAGGTATTTGTGTCATAGTTCCAGGGTGGCAATGGTTGAATGGAGGTATTTGTGTCATAGTTCCAGGGTGGCAATGGTTGAATGGAGGTATTTGTGTCATAGTTCCAGGGTGGCAATGGTTGAATGGTGGTATTTGTGTCATAGTTCCAGGGTGGCAATGGTTGAATGGAGGTGTTTGTGTCATAGTTGCCGGGTGACAATGGTTGAATGGAGGTATTTGTGTCATAGTTCCAGGGTGGCAATGGTTGAATGGAGGTATTTGTGTCATAGTTCCAGGGTGGCAATGGTTGAATGGAGGTGTTTGTGTCATAGTTCCAGGGTGACATTGGTTGAATGGAGGTGTTTGTGTCATAGTTGCAGGGTGACATTGGTTGAATGGAGGTGTTTGTGTCATAGTTCCAGGGTGACAATGGAGGTGTTTGTGTCATAGTTGCAGGGTTACGTTGGTTGAATGGAGGTATTTGTGTCATAGTTCCAGGGTGACAATGGTTGAATGGAGGTGCTTGTGTCATAGTTCCAGGGTGACAATGATTGAATGAAGGTGTTTTTGTCATAGTTCCAGGGTGACAATGATTGAATGGAGGTGCTTGTGTCATAGTTCCAGGGTGACAATGATTGAATGGAGGTGTTTGTGTCATAGTTCCAGGGTAACAATGGTTGAATGGAGGTGTGTTTGTCATAGTTGCAGGGTGATGTTGGTTGAATGGTTGTGTGTTTATATGTCATAGTTGCAGGGTGACATTGGTTGAATGGTGGTGTTTGTGCCATAGTTGCAGGGTGACTTTGGTTGACTGGAGGTGTGTTTGTGTCATAGTTCCAGGGTGACAATGGTTGAATGGAGGTGTGTTTGTGTCATAGTTGCAGAGTGACGTTGGTTGAATGGTTGTGTGTTTATATGTCATAGTTGCAGGGTGGCATTGATTGAGTGGTGGTGTTTGTGTCATAGTTGCAGGGTGACATTGGTTGACTGGAGGTGTGTTTGTGTCATAGTTGCAGTTGATTATACAACTTAAGGGGAACACAGGAAACACAGGGCATAAAGTTTTTGTATGTTCAACTATTTTTCATTTCATTTGCTTTGGGACACTGGCATCGAGGTGTATGTTCATCCATGGATATGAGCAAAGATACTGACATGAGGCACATATTCATCCATGGATATGAGCAAATATACTGACATGAGGTACATGTTCATCCGTGGATATGAGCAAAGATACTGACACGAGGTACATGTTCATCCATGGATATGAGCAAATATACTGACACGAGGTACATGTTCATCCATGGATATGAGCAAAGATACTGACACGAGGCACATGTTCATCCATGGATATGAGCAAATATACTGACACGAGGTACATGTTCATCCATGGATATGAGCAAAGATACTGACACGAGGCACATGTTCATCCATGGATATGAGCAAAGATACTGACACAAGGTACATGTTGACATGAGGTACATGTTCATCCATGGATATGAGCAAAAATACTGACACGTGGTACATGTTCATCCATGGATATGAGCAATGATATTGACACGTGGTACATGTTCATCCATGGATATGAGCAATGTTACTGACACGAGGTACATGTTCATCCATGGATATAACCAATGATACTGACACGAGGATACAGGTTCATGCAGAGCATATGAGTAAGGAAGCCATCACTCTGTGATATGCCATGTGTTTGTAAATGGTGTGTTTTTGATGAGAATTCCCATCTTGGAGGCACCTGTCACCATTCAAAAAGCACACAGAAGCATGTTTTACTATCAAAATTAATCAGCAATGTGCAGTGATGTGACATTTGATTACTAATGGTAGTCAATTAAGTTATCAAAAACAGTGTAGTAATGCTGTTTCAGTGCATCAGATGGCACTACCCAATTAACTCTGCTTCCTGATTCAAATGCTTTTACATGAGTCTGCATGCCTCACCACCAAGTGAGCAAAAGAGGAACTGAGTCCCAGCATTCAGGCATCAAACAGTAGAAATATGTAAGATAAATGTTTCATGTTTAAGAAGACTTCATTCATTTGATTATTGTCAGCTTGATGAACAGTTTAATGATGACTGAAGACAGATGTCAGAGGGAGATAGAACACCCTTCAGTCGTAGTTGTCTACGTCTTCTCGTTGGTCTCAAGTCAGTCTTTGTTTTCTTGTTCACAGTCTTTGTTACCCTCGTTACATTGTCAAGTAACTGTCATTGTTACTGCCATTATGCTGTGTTCCAATCACCTCGTGTATGTCGTGAATATGACTTCGTAACCCTACTTGACCCAGTTACATAAATTTACAAGTGGTAAACTCGAGGAGCCCGTGAACTTTCCAGTTCGTCAAGTCGTATTCACGACTTACACGAGGTGATTGGAACGCAGCACAAGTCACTGTTGGTTGTTTAACACATTAAGTCTGTCCTAGGCTGCATCGCCTCCAATCTCTTAATGCATTTCATTATGTTGTGTATGACAGAAAATATATACAAGACCATAGGTATTACTTAATATATCCACGACCATAGGTATTATTTACAAATTTAAGAGTTTCACAGAAAGTACTGGTATGCATCACCATTTTGTGGATTGGATCTCAATATAAGTAGGTATAGTTGTGTTTACTAACTGACAAATAAAATTAATTCTGATGTCACATAATGCTATACGGTGCTGCTTTGATATCAGCCTCTACAATGAATGGGTGGAATTTAAATATCACCTGATGTTTTTTGCTTATAATTTGTTATGATGGAACTCAATATTGTGCTATATATTCAGTAGTGTATCAATAAGAAATTGTTTCAAGCTTTCCACCAGAAGTGTACATGATTGCTTCTACTAGGGGGCCATCAACAAATAACTTACAAAAGGAGGGGGTGAGGGTAACAGTGCTTATACCGAGGGGTCTACTGAGTGCTGTATGCGATGTATGCATACAGGGGTTGGATCTGATACATCCAATGTGTGAACAGGGGAGGGGTCATTATTTACTTGTTCTACGTGAACGTAATTTGTAAATGATCCCATAGCACTGTATGCTATACAGTAGGACATCAACTTCAATCGATCACATACTTTCCACAAAAGTTCAGAAAACATTGTTGAACTATAAGTTGACAAAATAAAAATTCACGATACAGGGCCTCTATCAGACATTACATGGTGGGATATTCATATCAAGTGTCTGAGTACTTTCTCCTACAAGAGGTTGTGAAATTCAACCTCTACCAGTCATAGCATGGCAGACATTAGTTACCAGTGTTCTTTATTTACTTAGGTTTATTTAGGTAGTTCCTGACCGTAGGCGGTGGCCTCTGTGGTCAGATCTCCAGCTTGTCCAATAAAAGCTCTACGACTTCCTGGCAAGGCAGCTTTGTACAGTAGTCGTAAAGATTTTGTGTGTACTGTAGTTTGTTTGTTTAGTTTTTGAATGAGTTGTTCAGGTAAATTATTCTATAATTGTGTTACTTGGATTGAAAAGGTTTCCTTTCAGGTATTTATAAGTGCATGTTCTTGAAATAGTTTCAAACTATGGCCCCTTGTTCCTTCCTTTATATCACAGTCTTTGTTAGAACATACATTAATATCATACTTCCCATTGAGCAGTTTATATAACTCTATCATATCTCCGCTTGTTTTTTTATAGGTTAATGTTCATAGTTTCAGTCTTTCTAGTCTCTTCTCGTAAGGAATATTCTTCATCCCCGGAAGTCGCATAGTAGCTGCACATTTTCTATTGCATCCTTATATTTTTGTTTATTAGGGGACCATATGGTTACTGCATAATCTAACTGACTCTGAACAAGAGCTTTATGTAGTGGTATAGTCTGTTGCCATCATGTGTTGTGTACAGCAATATAATCATGCAAGCACATCAAGATACATTCAAACAATAACATCAAAATAGAAAACAAGTTTTAATGTGGTTATCTTTCATACACCTCTAGCAGCCTGTTTGGTGACATTCCAATGTGACGGCATTGTTGATGGACATTCTACATCTACAGCTTCTCAAAGCCACATTTCATCTATCTCATGATCTTACATCCAGCACTGCATTTATGCTTAATGGCAATACTCTGGAAGATACCAGAAGAAGTGTACAGAACATAAAAGAGAAATCATAATGACGTTGCACTGGTGATCCCTTGGTGAATCACATTAGGTCAATGTCCACACTAAGTTTGTTGCATAGTTGGGCAGTAATGTCAATGTGCCTTAGCCACCTTTTCTCAGGCACATCTTGCAAAGTTCCTTATTCCTACAGATAACTGCTCAAACTATCATCCGACATTTGTGTCTCGACTAATCATCAGTAATTGTGATGTTTTTGAGACTGTCGTTTTTGTGTGTGGCCTATGTCCGGCATTGACTTTAAATCATTCACCGTTTTGCTTCTACTTCTTTGTGGTGAATGTCTCTTCATGCCAGCTCAGTACTGGCTTTATTTTTCAGCCACATGAAAGTGCACACCTCACCAATGTTGGTGCTGCTGTCGGTTGGCACTGGTCACATTTACATAGTGAGGACAGTTCCCTTCAACAATCTGAAGGAATCACTGGCATTGTCTTGTGTCTCATGGAAACATCTTAGATCTGGTCTTCGCGGATCTCCTCTAATGAAGGTTCATGAGCTTATCGATCTGCTCCTCACTGACCGCTGATTTCTTTGTGGCGTCAGTGGGAAGTGTGGTCAGTTCTGAGGGCTGGACATCCCCGTCTGGTCTGCTCTGGTAGTAGCGGAGGGCACTGTGTAGAGCCCGCTCAGCTGGACTGCTAGAACTGCTACCGTTGTGGAGCCACTGCATGAACTGTGTTAGGTCGACCTCGTTGTCCGTTCCATTCATCTTCTGGTCGTAGAACATCTCGACCTTATTGAGCAGCGCTGTGGACGGCAGCCCAACTCTGTCCCCCTGCATGGCATCTCGCATCAGGACACTATCCGACGGTATCAGACTCACGGGTGTCATGTGACTGGATGGTTTCGAGTATGATGACACATGGGAGCCATCACGCATGACGTCAATGACGCCTGTGTTATTTGACAACAATGAACTTCCACGCGATGGACACATGCTTTCCATAGCACTCTTTTTGCTGGAGTCAACGGCCAACATTGGTGGCTTAATGCTCGACGAAAGACTGGCCGATTTCTCAAGATAAGCATGTGCTTTCTCTGGGCCGAGGTATGTAAAAAATAGGTTGAAGACATCGTTATCTGACAACTGCTTTGATGCTGCAGATTCCATAGCTGAATGTGTCGCGCAACTGCTCGTCTCAGATGAATCACGCAACACGAATCTGTTCTTTATGTCCAGCAAAGAGGATTCGATCAGGTTCAAGGCATGGTTTTGGGTCATCTGTTGCAGAGACGGCATCTGTGAATGGTGTGACTCCACCAGTGGACCAGATGGCTTGTCAAAACCACTTGTTGACATGTCTTTGCCGGTAGTCTTCTCTATGGTCATTGTACCCTTCCGCTTGATACCACGTGTCTCCCTATTAGAGCTTGTGGAGCTAGGCTGACGATTGCATTGCGGTTGCTGGGTTGAAGCATTACCTGATAGTGGGATTACATCTGCCAACTCGTCACCACTGTCAGAGACAAAAGACAAGAAGTCAATCTCCGAGGCTGTACTACGCATAGTATCATCCACATTGTTTTCTTGTGTTGAGTCATGCATGGCTGCACATTCATGCTTGGCCGGGCGAGATCCGATAGGAGCTTCAGTGTTGAAGTGAGAGTCACTGCCACCATTGGCTAGTTGATTAGGGAGATGGTCAACTTCTGGTTTCTTTACACGTTCGTCTTCAATGTAGATTCCTGGAGATGCATTACTAAGGAGTTTGCTTTGTTGTGGGGTGATGACACTTGCACGGGAGCTGGTTGATGTTGTTGTACTACTTGAAGAGTATGTGTAGTCAGTTGAGCCGAACTGGTCATCTGAGAACTCGTCATTGTTATCCGACACGGTCTCTTCAATCTTAGCAATGTCCATTGCTTCACGCATTGGCGAACACTTTGCTATCTGCTGTAGATAAATGCGACCAAGATGTGTTTTGTTGAGCAAAGCCTTGGCCCGCATGTTTTCCGTCCATGATACTTTGAGGGGAGAATTCACAGAAGCTGAAGAAGAGATTTCTTCGAAAGATGTCGCCAAGTTTGATGCAAACGTCGCAATGTCAAAAAATGAGTCGACGATATCAACATTTGAACTGTTTGATGCCGACAACTTTGTCTTGTTTGGGAGAGGGGCTTCTGTAGGGCGGCACACGTTCTTTGATTCAACCAGCAACGAGAGCTCAGAAATGAAATACTCCAACTCAGTGAGTGACTGTACTATCTCAGATGATGCCGTGTACGGATATGAAGCCCTGTACTGGTACTGGTGCAAGTTTTGCTGACCAGTCGGGTAGGGTAATGTGGGACACCGAATGTGGGTCTGGGACGGCATGTGCCATGCAAACATCGGGTCTGTTGTGGTGTCCCTCATCTGTGGCTCCCCCCTGTCTTCCCTGTTCTTTATCACTGGTCTCCCTTTAATTCCCTCAACAGGAGACTTCCTCGATAGAGCCACTGCATGTCCGATTCTATGTGTTGTCTTGTCAACCATAGGTGAAGTTGACCGATCAGTTGGCGGCTCGGAAAGCGACAGATCATCTGTGCTTGAGATCACTGACGTCATTGAAACCTTTGATGAAGTTACTGTTTCACTGCTCTCAGAAGATGATCCAAACTCAGAATTCAACATATTTCTCAACACGTTCAATTCGCTATCCAACGACAATACTTTCTTCGCAGCTATCCGCTTTACTGATAAACGTTCTTCATTCACTGCTGGCTTCCGGTGCCGGACTTGTCGTTTCTTTTGTGGTGGCTGGGGCTTCTTTACAGTTGTTGATGATCTTCTTAATTGGCCGTTCGTAGTAGGTTTTTTGGGGATAACATTTTTTCCAGGTCTTTTAGCAGCCTCTTTGTGTGTCTTCGATGGTGAAGGTTTCGTGGCCATACTGCTATCTTTGCATTTAATTCCTTTCAAACCAGCAGTTGGTTGCATCTTGCATTTACTATGTGAATGCGTTTGCACAGCAGAACTCTTAGGAATTAAATTTTCCATGGATGCTGTTTTACTGTGACCTGAATCAGTTGCCACATGCTCTGGAATGTGTTTGATGCGTTCTGTATGCTGCGATGGAGCCGACTTAACTTGTGTGTCTGCACTCTTCACAGAAGCACCAGTTCTATCAGCATCTGAAGATATACTACTTCTAATAGATGAAGGCAAAAGTTTATCTATAGCTGCAGCACCTAAGTTAATGGCCAGCTTAGGCAATGCAGACAAACTGAATGCAGAAGCGTTTTCTTTGCTGGAGAATATTTCTTGTTTTGCTGTGGTTGCATATGCTGTGGATGACTCTGTCTTTGATGTGACACATTGCTGGGGAGCCTTCTTTGTGACGCGATCTTCTCTTCCTCGTGGCGATGCACTTCTAGAAGACAAATCACCTCTGACAGCAGTCGACTTTGCAAGTGGGACTTCAGGAGATGATACCTGCCTGTTTCTTCTGTCAGCAGAGGCCCTCTTCCGGCTATTGCTTACAATTGAATGCCTTCCTGCAGTCACATTAGCAAACAGACTGTTCTGTAGACTTTCTGTAGACGAATATCCTTCTGGAGTCATGTTCAGACTCTGAACTGAGAAGCTCTCTTTGCTACTGGCAGATAATGGTTTCTTTGGAGGCCAGTTGATGGTGTCAACCGAAGCACTGGTTTTGCTTTCTGTTGACGGATGTCTCCTGCCACCAAGATATGGATGCATCTTTGGAATTAGGCAAGTGTTTTCGTTATCCTTGCTCATACACGATACCACCTGTTGCTTCCCTGGCATACGTTCAACAGGTTCATCTTTGGGCTCAACGATCTGATGTACAACAGGTTTGCTATCTATGGAATCGTCGCCACTATTTGCAGGAGCTGGAGCCTCCACTGGTCGAGTGATAGCAGACCTTCCATTGTTTTCAGGAGACAACTCCTGCTTTGTAACTATGTGTTCAAGAGATTGTGCCTCTTTTGAATCAATGTCTTTCTGTTCCACTGCAACAGACACAGACGGTTCGCCTCCAGCATCTTTGCTTGCAGCAGAAACATCTTTCTTCCCTTCATCAGGCAATGACACATTCTCTGCTGAAAAATAAGCTTTGCTTGTTACAGATGAGTAACTGCTCGACGTTTCAGATGGCAATGGTATTTCCAAGTAATGGTTGTCTTTGTAAGGAGACTGTACTGGGCATCTTGGAGAGTCCATGTCGCTCCCAGATGATGACACTTTCTTGCAGGGAATTAAGTCACTCTTGGGAGGCAAATGTGTCAGTGGATTATTCCCTGCTGTAACACCGCCCTGCTGCAAGTGCGAACTGGTGAGAGTGCTGCATGGTGATGCCACCAGATCATCTGGGGCATTCTCGCTATTGTTAAGCAGTAGCTTTAAGTCAACACACAAGGGCTGTTTGGCCACATTTGATCTCATCGTCTGTGAGACTGTTGTCGCATCAGAATTACCAGGCAGCTGTGTCTTCATTTTAGATGGGCTGTTTATGGCAGACTGTGAGCGCCTCTTTGTCGCTGACAAGTTACTGTTCCGACTCCTGATGGAAGAAGTGCCGGAACACGAGCGTTTCTTCTTGATGACAGGTGGTGGTTCAGCTGTTGCCACGTCATCCCAATTCGCACGCCAGCCTCTGTCCTTGTTGTTCATCCCACCTAGTTTACGAGACCTCCGCAAAGGTCCCTGCTTCAGCTCTTCCATGTCTTTCCTACCCAATGAGATGTTCTCCTGCGACTTCTGCAGAAGCTTCTTTACCTGAGCTCTGGGGTTCTTCATATCCATCAGCTTCTTCAGTGTTGTCTTCTTATGCAGTGTAGATATGTATGAGCCAGGTTTCTCACCACCAGTGTGAAGGTATGAGATGTTTAGGAGTTTCTTCACAAGCGGATGCTGCAGTGCATCCACTGGCTTGATCTGGGAGGACAGCTGTGTCGAACTGTGCAACTTCTTCCCGTGTTTCTTTTTGTGTGACTTTTTACTTTTCTGTCCATAGATGGAACTGTCAGGAGAACATTTGCCTGATGTTTCTTGCCCAGCCAGGGACATCCATGACTCTGGCTCCACCTTAGTTGGATACAGAGATGTATTGCTTGATGACAGAGAGTCACAGCTATCCTTACTTTCGTCCTGTTGCAACTGTCTCAGAAGATGTGCTGTCACATCAATTTTGTCAGTTGACATGTAGTTTAATATGTCATTGGATGTCTTTGCAACGCATGTCAACATGTCCTCAGCATCCTTCTTCATCGTGTGAAGGTTTGCTGCTCTGGCGATATTCTCCATCTTGTCAGAGTTCTGCTCGCTATCTGTCCTTCCATCTACACCTGTGATGTCACCAGAGTCACCATCATTGGTCAACTGCTGCATGACGATGTCTCGTGTCTGGATGATGACAGAAGCAGCAGTGACAAGAGTGCTGTCCAGAACTTTGTCGTCACTCATACCTTCTGGAATGTCTGACTGATGAAACTTCTGCAGAATGGCGACAATATCACTCGAACTAACACCACACTGCGAGTCGTCATAATACCTAATCTCGTCGCTGTCCATCTCAAGCAATTTACTCAACTCTTGCCATGACGGAAGCACTGTGGTGGAGAAATAGTTTCCAGATTCAGGCTTCCTTGGTCTTTGTACAGAAGTCTTCTGTGATGAGCCGATGCTACTCTTGGTATCATCCCCATCAATGTGAGATGGTATCTGTTTAGACCTCTTGTCTTGTACTGACTGTGGTCGCTCACTCAAGTCTTCATGGCACTTCTCAGCAGCAGCAGAAGTCTGTCTTGATACAACATCATTTAACTCTGGCCGAGTGGGAGACCTGTTTGACATTATTGGCGATGGTTGACGTGTTGGTGACCTGGTAGATTGTATCAATGATGGGTGACGTGTTGGTGATTTGCCAGACTGTTTCGATGATATGTGATATGTCGATGACTTGATAGACTGCGTCAACGATAGGTGACGTGTTGGTGACTTCCCTGATTGTGTCAACGATAGGTGACGTGTCGGTGACTTGCTAAACCGTGTCACAGATGGTTTACAAATTGAAGACGTGCTAGACTTTGTCACCGATGGTTGACAAGTTGGAGACATGCTTGACAGTGTCACTGATGGTTGACAAGTTGGAGACATGCTAGACAGTGTCACTGACGGTACACAAATTGGAGACATGCTTGACAGTGTCACTGATGGCTGACATGTTGGAGACTTGCTAGACTGTGTCACCAATGGTTGACAAGTTGGAGACATGCCAGACTGTGTGAGGGATGGTTGACTTGATGACTTCTCTGACTGTGTCATTGCCGGCTGAGATGTGCCAGACGTGGGATGCTGGTGACCAGACTGTATCAGCGACTTGACACTACTTGCTGGGGATGCACTCCCTGTACTCTGATGAGAGTGGACACAGCGACGTTTCTTTGATCGTTTTCTAGCCAACTGTACATCTGCCTTAGGCTTACCAGTCTCCACATTATCTGTATCCGCTGCTTTTGTTTCAGGATTGTCATCTTTCTTGGGTGTAGGTTTGCCGGGAACTTGTGATGTGCCACTTGGCTGTTTGCCAGCCTCGGGCATGTTCTTGCACAGCTGATGCACTATGTCTTCTGATATGTCATCTGTCTTCGATATCACCATGTCACTCATAGCCTTTGTCAGCGTTGGTGGGAACTTGTTACGCTGGACATTTCTAACCGTGGACGCATTCATGTTCATTACAGACACCTCATCAGACCTTGTAATAAAGACCTCTGGCAGACTTGTTTTCGAAGCGCACGAAAACCCTTTGCGACTAGGTATCTTGGTCTTCATATTTCCGTCGCTGGCCGTATCAACCAGGGCTGACTCCTTCGGGTTGTCACGTTTTATCTGTCCGTCTGAATACCGCATTTCACTGCGGATGTTTGCGATGTCGACTACAGGACTTGCAGGAGATCTCTTGGGTGGTTCTGACAGCTGGGGTATGGGTCTGACCACAGGAGGCTCAACTGCAACGACATCTGTTGATGGTGCTGGCTTAGACAACTTCTCTGAGCCACCATTCTTGTCATTTAACTGTTTAGATGCATGTACAATGTACATGTCTGTAGAACAGACGACCCTTGCAGGATTGGGGGAGTGGTCTTCACCATTATGCTCCAAGTGAATTGATTTCACCTTCATGGAAACAGGAGATTTCAGTAGCTTCAAGGCTTTCCCGAAGATGACGAGTTCTAGCTCGTCAATCGTCGCCCCTTCCTCTGTCGCCCCCAGCTGTTCACCCTCTTCCTGTCCATCAACTGTCTTAATTTCTGACTCATCCTTCTTTGGTTCTGACAATTCATCAGTGTGTGCCACCAACGACTTGGTCAAAGTCATCTGGGGCTGCTCGTTTTCTGAGGACACCAATTCAACGTTATAGTGCACTCGTTTGCTCGAGCTTCCAGGACTGCCTACTCTCTCTTGGGAGCCTGACGGCGACATGCTCCTCCCACTGCCTGAGGTGAAGTCTTGCTCCGAGTGTCTTAGTGTGATCTTGAACGGTGCTTTGGCTGAGGCAACAGAACGCTTATGTGGCACCTCAGCAGATGTGGAGACACTCTTCTTTTCTACTTTGTGAGGTGATGGTTTCTCGGCCGAGTTTTTCTTGGAAAGGGAAGTGCCTGTGAGCTCTGCATCAACCACCTCGGATTCTGAAGTGGTGACCTGAACGTCACTCTCTGACACTTCCTCTGAATACTTACTCTTGTCTCGCTTGCTAGATTCGGCCTTCCTTTTCTGCTTCTTCTTGTGATCCTTCTTCGGTTGGAACTCAGTCTGAATAGAAATGACTGCTTTTGCAACAGGCTTGCTCTCTGCTAGCTTCTTGCTCTGCCATTCAGCACTGTCTGCACCAGCAACACTAGTTTCATGTTCTTCTTTCTTATAGCAATTTGCATCTATTTTGCCAGTATCATTCTGTATGCTAGTCATGACTGGGAGTACACCGACATTTGGCATTTTCACAGAGATCTTGGTTTCACATTTGGCTTCAGTGGAGGTCTTCACCACTTCCTTGGAGGCAGTCTTTCTGGTGCTCAGTTTTGTTGCCTTGACCTCACTCGCGACCCGGCCCACTCTCACATGCAACCTCTCAACTCGGTTGAGGGAATCCACAGATTTTGACAACCGTTTTGACAGCAACTGAGACGTGCTCAGTTTGTTGATATGTCTGTTTAGCTTTGATGTTGATCTAGCCGAGTGTGTTTTGCCAGGAGACCTGTTCTGTGTTTTGCTTTCTTTGGCGTCCGCCAAAGAAGTCGTCGGTCTTGGTGAGCAGTATTCAGCGAATCTGGAGTCAACCCTGGCCTGGACATTGCGATCATATGACAGTGCTCTCAGCGACACGGCTGATGGTATGCGTGTGCGTGTACTTGATGCCACTGGCATTCCCACTGAAGCATACCTCTGTCTGGCTGGTGCTAAACTAGTACGAGGTTCATCCGTCTGTTTATTGTCGTCAAATTTGGCTGTTGCCTTGGTAAGTTTTGTTGTTGGTTTCTTGGCGATCATTTCACTACTTGATGGATCATGGCTGCTGCTAAGTTTTGTTGTTGATTTCTTGGCGATCAGTTCAATATTTGACAGATCATGGCTGCTGCTAAGTTTTGTTGTTGATTTCTTGCTGATTGGTTCACTATTTGACAGATCATGGCTGCTGCTAAGTTTTGTTGTTGATTTCTTGCTGATTGGTTCACTATTTGACAGATCATGGCAGCTGCTAAGTTTTGTTGTTGATTTCTTGCCGATTGGTTCACTATTTGACAGATTATGGCTGCTGCCAAGTTTTGTTGTTGATTTCTTGCAGATCGGTTCACTACTTGGTGGATCATTGCTCCTGGTAACGTTTGACTTAAATATACTTCTTGACTGTGGCTGAGGTGCACTTGGGTGTCTTCTGTTAGGTCTCCGATCGATCCTGTGTGAGGTTTCACCGGAAGCCGCAGCCACTATCGGCACAGCTTTCTGCAGTGAACTTGAAACTCTACTTTTCTGGCACAAATCTTTCCCATCTGCTGCTGTCTTGCCATCACTTGCCATCTGACCAGCCGTTTGTGGCACCTTTGAAGGGCTGAAGTTTTTGTGTAAAAAGTCAATGTTTGGCTTCACTGGTCTTTTTAGCAGTGGAATGCCTGAAGGATTCCGTTTTCGTTCAGTCATGATTGGAAGAGACGTGAACATTGGTTGTGCCGCCTCACTGCCGCTCCCACTTGGTTCCACTATCATGCTTGATTTGTCAGTCGAATGTCTTATACTACTGTCAGAAGACACATTCATTTCTGACAAGTTTACGGAAGATTCTACACTCGCATACAGAGCATTATCAGGTTTGCTTGAAACCAGTGGCGTAGAATTGTTCATCCGAAGTTCAGGAACGAAAGTACCACTACTGGGAGTACTTTCATTTTGTTTGAATGATGGTACAGCACCATGGCTAGGCATGGTACCGTTATGTTCCTGTGACGCCGATGTATCTGATTTCTCTTCTGCATCATCCTCAGCAACCACAGCCAGGAGAGAGGGTGGCCTAGACAGTTTCCATGTGGTCTTTGACGAGCCTGGTCGCGAGATGTTTGTCTCCCTCTTGCTCAGTATAGAAGGCATGTCGGATGAAGCCAATGGTGTGACTTCAATGTCTGTGCATAGCTGCGGCATCAATCCAAAGGTGGTAATGTCCGGTGTCATACATTTCTTGCCGCATTCATCAACATCACTGGAAACAGGTGCCACTTTGGGTGTATCAGTCGGCGGTACTGACAGTGTGTCATAAGAATGCAGAATAAACTTGCCAACATGGTCCCATGCCTTGGTAACATCCCTGCATAGGTTATCTTGAGACAAACACTCTGACTGACCCAGGATAGTCACATTCAGCCCCGGGTCATTTGTTGAAGACACAAAGCCAGAATCTCTTGGCAACATCCCCTCCGTCTCTGACTGGCTGGATATGTCAGCATCCCACGCTACCGTTGTCATTCGTTTGGTTCCCAGGCTTTTATCGCTGTCTGTCTCACTCACATCAATGTCAGAAGATTTGGAAGACTTCACTGACTGCGATGACTCATCAGAACTTCGTGACATTTCATCTTGCTCAACGACTGTGGTTAGACATCCTCTCAGGTCGGTCTCACTTTCGACGAGATTACTCCAGGTTTGACTTACCGGTGCATGGGGACTAAACACTTGATTAGAGCTTGTATCACTCGACTGGTCTCCAGGTTTGTCACAAGACATCACCACTGGTCTACTCTCTGCACTGTCCGGGACACTGTTCTTGACACTGTCCTCCCCTGCCTCCTTCGTGTCCACAGCGGGAGCATGTCCACTTGTGTCCTCTGTCACAACACATCCAGTGATGGCTGTCTGGAGTGACCGTGAAAATGCCAGCTTGAGCACTTCTGACATAGCTGAGGAGGGAGCTCCTCGCACCATTGGAGCCGTCCCAAGGATTGGCCCAATCACATCAATAATCTCCTTCTGTAATTCCCCGTAAGTTAGCACGCTGTCTGGCCGAGTTGAAAGATCATCCTCACTGGAGGATACTTCACTGTGCATGAGCAGCTTGCCACGACAGCTCTGATCAGACCGAGTGTCCTTCACCAGTATGCTATCAGTCGAGCTGCAGTTGTTCAAATCAGGCTCTTTCAAAGAACTTGTTGGCTCTTGCTTTGGAACTGTGACAACATTACAGTTGCTTTCAGGCATGTGCTGACCACATGGTTCTGGCTGGCTGACAAGTCTGGCTGTCGACATGGCTCTGTTATCAGTGTCATCATCACTGTTGTCAACTACCACCTGTGAGAATATCTTATTGCAGAAATAAGTCTTGGAACTAGCACCCAAAGCTGACAAGCCACTCTGAGAAGTTGTATTGTCCACACAGGTAATTTCATTGACACTGTTGTCTTCCAAACTTCTACACACATCTGCCACTGGTGTGATTAGTTTCTCTTCTTTCAGTACATCATGGACTCTCTTCTCTGGTGATTGTTCATTTGCCAAGTCTTGCTCTGCTTCATCCGAGGAAGTCACCTCTAGATCCCCGTCGCTTGCATCCTCTATTGGCATCTGACTGTGAGGTTGAGGTACTGCACTGTTCATAGGTTCCGACTCCAAATTCACTGGAGTCACTGCTTCCACAACCCGCATTTTTGACTGCTCTGGACTCACAAAGCCAGCCACTCTAGTGCTCTGAGAACACTGACTCCCAGAATGATTCCCAGAATCCACCAGGGTCTGGTTGCTAGGCGATCCAAGGCTGTCGGCATCGTATGATATCAACGGTGTCGCTGACCGACTACTGAGACTGATCAGCTCAACTAAGTTCAACTCACTGATAACATCCTCCATGATTGGTTTGTTTGGATCAAAGAGCCAGTCTTCGACATCCGGACTTAGTGACCTCTCCTCGTCAGGAGTCACAAACCCCTCTTCAGTGTCATCTACACTTGCCGAGTCAAGGGTACTGCGGAATTCCTCTGTCATGTCCATAGATTCAGACTTCCATGACAGTTGCGTTGCACTAGGCTCAGGACTGTGAAGCTCCTTGTCAAGTTCGCTGGATGCGAGAAACTGCGAGGTGATGTCACTGCGAGTGATAATACGTGAGTGAGCCGGACTCACAAACAGTGGCAGGCTGCTGTCTGACTTGTGACTTCTAGAAACCTGCACCATCAGCTGATTGAAGTCAGGCAAAGCAAACTCATTGTAGACCGCAGGTTCTTCTGCTCTTGCTAGATTTGGATTTGTGGAGTTCGGGCTGACAAATGGTACATCTTCTTTCAAGGAATCTGGGTCAATGTCTGCCAGGTTTGATTGATCTTCTTCAGATGTTTTTCTGTTAATGTCTTTCTCAGCACTGGTCAAGGCTTCATCCTCCTTCACTGGATAGTACCCAGTGGCATGTCGGACCCTCTTGGAACTTGTCTGCCTCTTGTCATCTGTGGTCAGTCCAGTATCTTCAGCATTATCATCATCTGTCTTATCTTGGGTTGTCCCATCTGACAATATCTTTGTTTTACTGCACACTCTAGAATGTTTGGCCATCGTTGTGACATCGGCGCCTGTTGCTTTCTCTTTGGTCCTTATGGCAGGTGTTGTTTCGTGGTTCACAGATACATCTGTATCCAATAAACCCAGCAGACCCGACACATTCTCCCGGGTGATTCCTTTACATCGCCGATTTGACCCATGATGGCACTCCTTCGAGTTACTGGGCCTTAGATCTTCAGAATCTTCATGCTCCGAATCAGCCACACGCTCTGTGCCTGAAGAACGGTACTCTGAATCATCAGTCCAAGTTCCATCCGAGTCGTATTCCGTTTTTAGTCCTGACATCGTGGTGCTGATGGCTTCATGCATGTGGCTGGTTGGCGCACTTGCTTGTGAATCGATGGTGCTACCGTTGCTACATCTGGTAGTGCCAGTGCCAAACAACATATGTGTCTGTCTGACAGCCAGACTTCGTCGCCGCTCAGCTATGGGGCTGTGCCTCACATTTTCACTCCTCACTCGCATCTGGTTCAGAGAGTCACTCTCCTTGGAAGCAGACTGGGGACTTTCAGTCAAGCTCAAACTGTCTGTTTTAGCGAGACTGTCAAGTGTGAATGACTTTGTAGATAACGAGCTGTCATTTGTTGTCATCTCTGCGGAGTTCTCCCCCTCTGTGGATGTCGTCCAGTATCTGGATGATCCTTCTGTAGCAGACTTCTCCAGAGAGTCCTCCTCAATGCTAGCTGACCTCTCAGAAACTTCATCACCCCCATCACTGGCTCGACACTTCAACTGCTCCTTCTCACCACACTTCCCTGTGTCTGTATTCAAACTGGATTTTGGAGTGTTTTTCTTTTCCACATTGCCTGGTTTCTCCATCTCCCGTTCTGTCTCCTCCATGTGTGTGAGTCCTTGTCCCGTGGTTTGGTGACCCCCGCTTGTGTCATCACATCGGATAACACATCCACCTCCGACCCCCTCACCACAGCCAATCAGATCAGTGAGTCTGCGTTCAATCTCAGACACACTCGGTGCGAGATGGTCTGTCACATTCGAAGACGGACTCTCCACCGATGAACCCAAAGATGTCCAGTGCAGGGAATCACGAGACCTCGGGATTGCTGACCCTGAACATGCATGATCCAGCGATTCCGTTGACATCCTCGTGCCGAGCAATTCCACTGACCTTTGACCCAGTGATCCAGATGAGTCGCGGTCCAGTGACCCTGTCGACCTCTCTAGGGAGGTCTTGTATAAACCCTTCGTCGTGGGTGACTTATGCCCCACAGAGGAGGAGGAGGATGCTCTTTGTTTTGGCAATCGCAACGATTCCCGCGATGTTCGCCCCTTCACCTTACCAGACTTTTGTGTGACTCCTTTGCCAGCTAACTCCTCTGCAGAAGATCCAGCCTCCAGTTTTGTGAACATATTGGCCAGTTTCTCCACCTCTTCCTGAAAGTCGATATCGGCAGAACGAGGAGTCACTACCGGTGATCCAGAGAGTGAATCCTGTGTCAACCTCACATCCGAGTTGTCCAGATGCTTGATGTCCTGACTTCTGACCTCCTGGTCTCCCAACTTCCTGTCATCCTTCCAATGGAATGTACCTGGACTGGCTAACCACTGCTTTGTTTTCTCTTTACTCGTCAGTTCAGTATCAATCTCGCAGTTGCCAATGAGCAGTTCGCCCTTGGCTAGGGGCGTCCCGCCTTCGCCGCCCCCACTAGGGTTCTCAAGTAAACAGAAGCCTCCCCCCTCACCCAGTGGAATGCTTAACCCTTTCTCCTCCGCAGGATGTTTTCCAAAACCGCTGTTGATTTCACCGAACATAGCTTTGGGTACCCCAGCATCAGTGCCTCCTGTTTTACAAGCAGACACGCTATTGTTATTATCGCTACGTGGTGTCAGATTGTACTCAACCGAGTCTAATGAGAAATTGGAGTCTGGTGACGTAGTCGACACACTGTCACTGTCGTCAGTCAGTGCCTGGAGGACATTCGCTACCATCGCCGCAGAGGTTAGTGACTGCATCACAGCCCGCGGCGAGAAATGACATGGCTTGATGAGCCCAGGGCTCATGCGTACGCCCTGCCCCCTGTTGGCCGGGTTCAGTAGACTGTGACCGCAGAGGAACTTCGAGTCTTGAATCGTCAATGTCTGTGGTACTGTCATTTGAGTTGGTGCATGAGGCACTCGATCTAGAAATGGACACATCATGCTGTCAAGTCAGTGATATAATTTATCTTTACTTGACTACTTAATGTGTAATTTCTCTGTCAAGTCACTGTCTTCATAGACCGCCTATAGTGTGATGATTCATTCTAAAATTAACAAGTGTCATGTCAGGTATGTCATCGTTCTTGCTGTCTTCCTGTAGTTTGGTCTGAAATTAGGAATCAAAAATGAAGGATGAAAAAAAGAAACTGACGAGCTGGGTAAAGAAATGAGAAGCACTCAGCAACAAGTCCCACGGGGCCAAAATCCACAAGTGTTGTGCAAACAGATTTGACAAACACATCGTTGATCATTTCAAAATCACAAATACATGTCAATAAATTGTGAAACAATTCTTTAAAGTCTTGAAGGAAAGATAAAAATGAGAAATAATCTGCAACAAATTCAATGGTGCCAAAATCCACAAGTGTTGTTCAAACAGATTTGAGACAAAATCATTGATGATTTCAAAATCACAAATACCTGTCGATAAATTGTGATACAATTTCTATAAAGACGTGAAGTGATTTCAGATTTTGGGCCCATGTACCATGTAGAGAATTGTGCTTTCAAGCGCGAACACAACACCAATAACTCACGTGATCCCAACGTGGCACTTCATCACAGGATGTGTTTGACAGACGCAGAGAATCTAGTGACACTGACAACTGTTTCTGGGTGCTCAGTGAATCCCGAGATATGTCACTACTCAAGTCAATGAATTTTTTACTCAAACTGACATCCAGTGCCGTACGAGAATTGACACCCTGAGATTCACTGTCAGCATCAAAGTCAGCATTGTCACAAGTATTAATACCACGAGACGATGACACTTCAAGGCTGTCAGATGAATAATCTGCAAATGAAATAGACCCTGAAAAAAGCACGAGACGTTTTAAGTGACATTAACAAACCTAATGTTTTGCCACAATGCAGTCTACCTGGATCTTATAACTACTTTATCTTACCTGTTATATACAGAGGAACCCCACTACCAAAGTCACCCTCGGGATTGGGCAAAAGTGATTTGAATAGCGAGGTGACCCTATTAGAGAGACTAATTTCCTGTACTTTTCCAGCACAGAAATAATTTGGGACTCAATCCCAGGGTGACCTTAATTGTGAGGTGGCTCTATTACTAAGGTGACCTTAATTGTGAGGTGGCTCTCTTACTAAGGTGATAATGAAGCGAGGTTTGACTGCATTCTAATATATAGCGGATGTATATTTTAGAACCACAGTCTGGATTGTAAGTAAATGGCATTCATTCATTTCACATACACATTGGCATCATTATAAGTATTATTATGAAACTAGCCAAGTTACCCAGCACTGCTTGGGGGTAAAAGGGTCTCCCTCGTACCGTGGGAGGTGGGGGATGGAGTAACCCAGCACTTGTAACCATGTAGGGGCTCTTCGGCATTCCATGCCTATGATTACTGTATTAAATAAATGGAATGCCATTTTCTCACTCATACATGTTTTCAGTTATGACTGACATGTACAGAAACTAGCTCAGGCTCCACACCAGTTTAAGATATTATTAAGAACAGGTAATCAGATTAAGTAGGGATATTAAATTTAATGACATAAGACGCAGGAATGCGAAACATGGGTCCACATACAGACAGATAATTGTATTAGGTCTATAATATATATTTACCGTACCCGTATTGATCAATTGTAACTGGTCACGAAAATTTCTGCATACATCCTGTGACATTTGTAGATGGCATTATTAACTTTATGATGATATAAAAAAAACATTAAATTCCAGCATTGGAACTCCTCATACAGCCTTTTGAAATATTGAGCCCCCTAAAATCTCATCCCCGGTGTCATATGAAATATGGACCCAGTGAAATTTTGACCCACTGTTCCAAATATCATGAGATGTGAACCTGCCCTATAACAAAAGTATCCGCCATCGTAAATGTCAAGTAACATGTATAAAAAGTCAAGGATTGTAAAGTCAATGACAGAAGGAACTCACTGTCAGCTTGCATGGAGACTTTGGAGTTGTCAGCACTGGTGCTGCACCCTGGTGTGCCAATTGGACTGTCTGGCAGTAGGACGTACAAACATGGGTAAGAGTCTGTTATGTGATAGTATCTTGCATGTCTAAATAAATACACGATTGGTCAAACGTAAACACAACCTCATCGATTATATTCGAATACTGTAATTACAATGTAAATAATAATCGATTTCAGTTCACTCGCAGATTTTGCACTAGCTTTATCTGAGTTTACATTTATATACACCGTATTCATTCTATTAAGCGTACATGCCTTAATTAGCCTACACCCCTTTTAGCAGTGTGTGACACCCTGACAGCAATCTCCAGTGCCAACCTAGACTCTTGAGTCCATTGTTGTAGTTTAGTTTCTTCCAATGTCGCACTAGATTCAAGGATCAGTGATGAAACAACTGGTCCACCTAAAATATCAGACTTTACAGTGTTCACGTATCTTGTTGCTCACATGTGGATGCATGTATCGCGTCTGCTGAGACAGCTGTACCCAGACACCCCAGAAAATGGGTGTACGCATCTTGGAATGCAAAATTTTAAATATTTTTTGTGTCACAAATGTACCGTACGCTTGATAGAATAAGTAGAGTGCCATTCTATTAGGTCAAAATTCAACTAGACTTGCAATAAGCAAATGGCTTATTTTAGCACCTGTTCTTTGAAAAGTAATCACATCATATCTTATTAAATATTTAACTTCGGAAACATTATATAATGCATAAAACTATTTTCTAGAGAAGCAGATATTGATACAACTTACCTTTGCTGGTTAGAAAGGTGTCACTCTGGGACTGAGTTGGAACTTCATGAGGCTGGTGTTTGTTACGGTACATCTGTGCATCGAGAAGATTCCGACTCGCCGTACTGGGGTGTGGCTCCACCTTGTGGCCCTCGGTGTCATCTTCCATGCTGATTCTGTCAAAACAGACACAGCCAAATTCAGAGCCCAAAAAATCATATATTTAATATTTTTTAAATATATTTTTTATTTCATTACACAATACGCTCTTCAATGTAATTTATTTTGTTAGCAGTTTTATATTATTTTATCTATACATTTATGTTTTAAAATCACGACCCTTAGGAAGATAAAATGTTTACTTGATAAGGTTATTGTGAATAAAGAATGTTTATTATTATTATTCTATCAGCGGAACATGTCAGCAAATTATTCAGCATCTTGTTTGCAGGCTGACAATGTGCAGTGAGGAAGGGGGGAAACAATACACTATCATGACAAGGGTCTATTGAGGGACGTGAACTTGACATTATCTAGAGCAGACCTTCGTCATTTTAAACAAATAACAAGTATCTGCGAGTGCGTTATAGTGTTCATGTAATGATGCCGTGTGTTTTCTAACATTTTGTCAATATTGCTATCATGACTGTGCATCCCATCAGTTGAGGAAATTTGTGTTAGTTAATAAGTATTATTATTTTATCTGTGTAATGTAGTAATGCTTTAAGAAGGACATACGTATGTGGTGTCTCCATGCGTCTCGTGTGCAAGAGGTGGCTGCCTGTAGCTCGTCGTCTTTGGGGCAACAAACTGCGCCCTCTAGGTTCCTTGAAAGAGCTCCCTACAAAACAAACAGTCTCATTTTCACTATTGCAACATTCCTATCTTATATAGCTGCCCAATCTGGACTTTAAGATGTTCAACATGACTGCATCTTCTGGCCTAGCTGTTCAGTTTCACTATTTTGTAACAAGTTTTAAGCAGTTCGATTTGAGACTAACAAATATTTTTGAGTTATTCATTCAAATTCATTCAGCTTGTTCAATGAGTCAGTGCATTCCAACTGTTACTTTCTTGACGTACTGCATTTCTGGAATAGTTCTGGAACTACATTATGCTGGTTCATGAAAACATGATCCAAGATTGTGCAATGTCAAGCACACTAATATAAAAAACAAGCAATAAGATGAACCAAGGGATACATTATTAATGTACATCTCGTACATTTTGTTTCAACTGTATGTACACAAAAATCAAATGCACACAGTAATCAAGTAAACACATACAAACATTCACTTTCAAACATACAGATTACAGAGTGAATAGTTGTGAAATATATTCCACAGCACAAAAACGTAAAATGGCTGCCTCAAATGAAATAAAATGACACACACTGCTCTCCACAGCTCTGTGCTTGAGCAGTGTGTTGTATCAACTTGTTTCCTCTGCCGTAAAGTAATACTCAATAAAACTGAAGCCATGTCAAAAATCTAACAAATATATATATATAATATATGTACATTGTGTATCGATCCATCTGTTCACAACTTTAATATGGCTTAACGATTCTGATATTGACTAACCCTTTTGTATTCATGCGCTTCTAAGCATGGTTTCTGAGGATTTAGGCGCAAGAGAAGTTACCTTATTATTATTGTAAATAGTATCATATGATATTTGTGTTTGCATACGTGTGTGTGTGTGTGTGTGTGTGTGTGTGTGTTTGTGTGTGTGTGTGTGCATACATGCGTGAGTGAACATGCATGTTGCATGTGTGTGTATAATAACTGTGTATGCATACATGCATGCATGCATGTGTGCATGTAATTTATATAGGACAGTTGATTAACAGAATGAGCTGATGACTGAGTGATGAAAGTGTGACCAAAATTCCTTTGTGACAAGACAAGTTCAGCCGCCACTAGTGACTTCATTAGAGCACACAGTGATCATTCACTCAACCATGACGGACAATGTGACTGCTCAACCATGACGGACAACATAATTAGACTGAAAGATACATCAATAACGCTGTCATAATAAAGCACGTCACACGCAGACTTAATAACCAACATCATATTGAAGCACTATGGCAAATTATTTTTGTTGGCAGTTACACCTTGGCTACCAATGGCTACTCACATCAAATCTGGTTATATTTGATGTTCTCTCTACTCAGATATTACTAGTATGTTGAGGGTAGTGGATCATATGTTGCAATTCACAATGTCTAGTAATATTAAAACGTGAACAGTATCAGCACTGCAGAAACACGTTGTAACAACTATCCCATCACAGGGTACCACCCCATCAACCCTATTAATCAACCTCACCAGCCAGTTATACCAACAGCTGAACAATTTTTCCAGTTTGTCTAACCCCTATCAGCCCTAGCTAGGCCTATCAACCCTGGCCATTAATCTACCAACCCTGTTGACCCCTCCACTCCACCCTCCATAACAGCCCACACACCGCACCTACTACCACAAAGCAATGTGATAATGTACAACGCGGACACAACGCGGACACAACACGAACACAATGTTCCTGCTGTTTAACAGTTAATCAAACCAGCCGTTTATGTGAGAATATGATACTATGGTCAATCCTATTAATATAGCTTTATTTTATGTGTATACAGTACCATATACTCTATTTCTAGCATTTGCACAGTGGATTACAATGTTGAACATATCAGACACAAGTTAGCTTAACGTCTTACGAAAGGATGTACCATGCATGACCGCAAACATGCAGCAAATATATATTGGTTGTTACACCAAATCTTGTTTGTTGTTGCTGGTTCTCAAAATTACCATATTCATGTACATACAATAATATCAAACAGTACAAAATTAAATGCAATTTGAAGACATCTAATAACACAATTTTTGAAGACAGGTGATAAACTGGTGCCAGTGTAAATGCATTGCAGCTGGACTAATAACAGTACGTATTATTTGAACACGAAACAGCAGGAATTTACAGTCAGGTCAATCGGAACTCAGACTGGTCTGTTGCCTTCCATTTTACGCCAAAACTACACATGTATCATTAATCTTTCATGGGGTCGCCAAAGAATAGAAGCGGTAGTGGATTGGTGGTAGGCCAAGTTACAGTATGTCACGGTATATCTTCTGAAAATGACACTTATTGACATAGGAGACGAATATAGATGAATGCGATCTGGTAAGGGCGTTAGATCATATAATAGATGTGCACCACTCCCACCAGTCAACAAGAACTCACCTTTTTCTTTGTATTCGGACATGTTCACAAATTGTTTGCTATGCCTAACTTGTGGCTTGCGCGCACGTCAACGCGTCTACCTTTCTGTTACTTCCAAACTATAAAGTCCAATATTATAGTCGGCGGCTGGTTCCGTTACAGTGATATCGCCATAATATTGATTACTGTCACAAAACGTTCTTGCTCATTTCAGAGGACGTTCTCAAGCCAGCCCGTGTCCACATCAAAGGCTAACATAAGGCGACTTCAACAGATAACCCGTCCCGGTAAATAATCAACACTCCCAGGAAAACTAACACCGCGCGACCAGATGGCGTTGGACGCAAGCGAAGGCTCAGTTTCCATTTTACAAATACACAGCTTTCGCCATCGTTCTGGCAATCACACCCGCTCGAAACCGCTACACGAGGCCACTACACGTATTCACCAAGCGAAGCAAACAATTAGTTATTCTGCGTATCGATTCCGTTACGATGTCGCCTTGCGTTTATCCCGCCAGTGAGCCATATCACGCGGAACGGCGGTCTCGCGCCGCCAAACATCGCGTGACGTCACGGCGTCGGATCGAAGGGCAAATATGTCGATCAAACTTACCGGCTTCAGCTGCAGACCTGTTTGGTTCTTGTGGGGAGAATGGGATTGAGCATCTCGGCTGGTTCTGCATGGAAAATTAAAATCATAAAGTAAAAGTTCTCGGTTGGTATATTAAAAGCATTGCAAGTCTATCTCGTCTCAGGCACCAATGCCCACTGGCCTCTTTCTACACCCGTTTGCTTCAGTAGACCATTGGCATCTTATCTACCAATTGGCGATGTGTTTGGAAGAAGACAAATGTAGTTATTTTGAGGTTTGTACTTTTATAGTTGTCAGTCATTCCTTGGGTAGCGTCATTGCATTGATGGTTATGGGAACAAAATGTAAGTTCAAAATACCGTAGTGGTGAAAATTGCTGCGCTTTGTCTGTCGTCCCACGGATGAATGTATAAGCTAGTGTATGTATAATTATGACACCAAATGGTTTATGTAGAGTTGTAGACTGATAAGTAGCAATTACCTTCAACTGATACCAATCAACGTGTACTTTCCAAACTTTCTCCTGGAACATAGAAAACCGAATTAATTATGTTTTACTTAATCGACCTTGTAAATGTGCTGTTTCCTGCTGTACATGCACACTCACTAGGATAGTAAACTTGTGGTCAGTGCTGTACACACTCACTAGGATAGTAAACTTGTGGTCAGTGCTGTACACACTCACTAGGATAGTAAACTTGTGGTCAGTGCTGTACACACTCACTAGGATAGTAAACTTGTGGTCAGTGCTGTACACACTCACTAGGATAGTAAACTTGTGGTCAGTGCTGTACACACTCACTAGGATAGTAAACTTGTGGTCAGTGCTGTACACACTCACTAGGATAGTAAACTTGTGGTCAATGCTGTACACACTCACTAGGATAGTAAACTTGTGGTCAATGCTGTACACACTCACTAGGATAGTAAACTTGTGGTCAATGCTGTACACACTCACTAGGATAGTAAACGTGTGGTCAATGCTGTACACACTCACTAGGATAGGGAACTTGTGGTCAATGCTGTACACACTCACTAGGATAGTAAACTTGTGGTCAATGCTGTACACACTCACTAGGTTAGTAAACTTGTGGTCAATGCTGTACACACTCACTAGGATAGTAAACTTGTGGTCAATGCTGTACACACTCACTAGGATAGTAAACTTGTGGTCAATGCTGTACACACTCACTAGGATAGTAAACTTGTGGTCAATGCTGTACACACTCACTAGGATAGTAAACTTGTGGTCAGTGCTGTACACACTCACTAGGATAGTAAACTTGTGGTCAGTGCTGTACACACTCACTAGGATAGTAAACTTGTGGTCAGTGCTGTACACACTCACTAGGATAGTAAACTTGTGGTCAGTGCTGTACACACTCACTAGGATAGTAAACTTGTGGTCAGTGCTGTACACACTCACTAGGATAGTAAACTTGTGGTCAATGCTGTACACACTCACTAGGATAGTAAACTTGTGGTCAATGCTGTACACACTCACTAGGATAGTAAACTTGTGGTCAATGCTGTACACACTCACTAGGATAGTAAACTTGTGGTCAATGCTGTACACACTCACTAGGATAGTAAACTTGTGGTCAATGCTGTACACACTCACTAGGATAGTAAACGTGTGGTCAATGCTGTACACACTCACTAGGATAGTAAACTTGTGGTCAATGCTGTACACACTCACTAGGATAGTAAACTTGTGGTCAATGCTGTACACACTCACTAGGATAGTAAACTTGTGGTCAATGCTGTACACACTCACTAGGATAGTAAACTTGTGGTCAATGCTGTACACACTCACTAGGATAGTAAACTTGTGGTCGATTCTGTACACACTCACTAGGATAGTAAACTTGTGGTCAATGCTGTACACACTCACTAGGATAGTAAACTTGTGGTCAATGCTGTACACACTCACTAGGATAGTAAACTTGTGGTCAATGCTGTACACACTCACTAGGATAGTAAACTTGTGGTCAATGCTGTACACACTCACTAGGATAGTAAACTTGTGGTCAATGCTGTACACACTCACTAGGATAGTAAACTTGTGGTCAATGCTGTACACACTCACTAGGATAGTAAACGTGTGGTCAATGCTGTACACACTCACTAGGATAGGGAACTTGTGGTCAATGCTGTACACACTCACTAGGA
Organism: Paraescarpia echinospica; assembly: GCA_020002185.1. Classification (NCBI taxonomy): domain Eukaryota; kingdom Metazoa; phylum Annelida; class Polychaeta; order Sabellida; family Siboglinidae; genus Paraescarpia; species Paraescarpia echinospica. The sequence continues at coordinate 34,320,913 of CM034541.1, forward strand.
TAGTAAACTTGTGGTCAATGCTGTACACACTCACTAGGTTAGTAAACTTGTGGTCAATGCTGTACACACTCACTAGGATAGTAAACTTGTGGTCAATGCTGTACACACTCACTAGGATAGTAAACTTGTGGTCGATTCTGTACACACTCACTAGGATAGTAAACTTGTGGTCAATGTTGTACACACTCACCAGGATAGTAAACTTGTGGTCAATGCTGTACACACTCACTAGGATAGTAAACTTGTGGTCAATGCTGTACACACTCACTAGGATAGTAAACTTGTGGTCAATGCTGTACACACTCACTAGGATAGTAAACTTGTGGTCAATGTTGTACACACTCACCAGGATAGTAAACTTGTGGTCAATGCTATAGATGAAGCAGATTGGACTGGGCAACGAAAACACATTCACGTGGCACTTGTTCTCAAGTCAATGTTAGCCAAAACGTTCACTGAAATATTGTGCCATAGAGTATCCACAATATCGTAATATAAAGTACAAGCATTGTGCTATCTAGAGTAGGGCCTATCAACAGTACCATAATGTCAAGTATCTTGCCATGGAGTACCCTTAGAATCATAATATCGAGTATCGTGCATAGCATACCCTTAGTATCATAATCTCGAGTATCGTGTATAGAGTATCCACAGTATTATATTATCAAGTATCGCGTCATAGAGTGTCCACGGTATCATAATCAAGCAGGGTTGCTGTTACCTGATTTTCTTTAGACACGATAACTTTAATCGATTCGTCCATTTTGCACCGCCTTGGATTTCACATGAATATCGAATCAACCTATTACAGCCTACACTTGTCTTGTAAATAATTGCTCAAGTAGATTTGGTGTCTTTAAATTGGCGATCATCCAGTAATCCTTGGAGCGAGTGTTCCTGTTTCTATGTTGCTGGTTTTATTTGCATTAGTTTGTATCCAAGGGGAGTCCTGGGGATCGTTCTTGTCTTCGATCGTGATCCACAGTCGTTTCTATCCACGGCGAAGGTGTAGCCGAATACGAGTGTCGTATCGTTAATTCTATGTTAATCGTAGTTAATTACTTGATATCTTATAACATCCAGAAGCATGATTCCATAACCCATGCAGTTTAGCGCTGCATATTCGCTACCGAACGGACGTGTCGTACTATCTCTACAGTAAAGACTTTCTTGTAATGTCGATCTACATCAATAATGCAGAAGATCGTTGGCTGAATATCGTACGGCAATTAATCGGCCCGTCAAAGACGCGCTCTTGGCGCCCGCCCGCTTGTCTACCCTGACAGTTATGCACAGATGTGCGGTGAATCATTTATACTTCGTCCCACTTGTTGCTTTCGTTCCGTGACTCCAGAAACTAGCTCAACTTCAAAGACCAATGTGAGGAAATTACTGTCATCACCCGTAACGATAGACAATTAAAGATTAATGCTTCTATGCAGCGCATCAAAACAGAAATTCTGAAAGCGCGTACACACATAAATTGCTCAATAGTAATAAATGCGTATGTCCTATAAATATTTCTGCTTCGCTTTTGCGTCAGTTGAAAATTATTTTTAGCATTATGTTGCTTTGGCGGCTGATGAGTGATCTGACTTATGGTTCTGTAGGCCGAATGCTTTTGATTTGAAGTTGCTAATGATGATTGTTCGAATTCGTACGTTGCACACAGCAGTAAATTGGACTTTAAATATTGAATGGAGTTTGAACTAGTGGTTAAATCGAACTGATGCCTCACAATGTGTCTAATGCAATTCATTCTTGGTTGAATAACAAGCACACTCACACACATATGCGCATTTTCTGTGTGTATGCGCACTCGCACGAACACCTGAATGTGAGACCAGGGAAGACTTCACTCAGTCCAGTCCTATTAGGGAAGACTTTACTCAGCCCAGTTCAACCACGGAAGACGTCGCTCAGTCCAGACCTACCAGGGAAGACTTCACTCAGCCCAGTTCTGCAAGGGATGACTTCACTCAGCCTACTCCTACCAGGAAAGACTTCACTCAAACCAGTTCTACAAGGGAAGACTTCACTCAGTCCAGTCCTACCGGAGAAGACTCCACTCAGTCCAGTCCTACCGGAGAAGACTCCACTTAGCCATGTGCTACCAGGGAATAATTCATTCAATCCGATCCTACCAAGGAAGACTTCACTCAGCCCAGTCCTATACCAGGGAAGATTTCACTCAGCCCAGACCCGCCAGCTAAGCTCAAGAGGAAGAGCGAGGGTGGAAAAGCTGGAGGCAGCGGCAGCATACCAGTTGGTAGTGGTTCTATGGGTCGATCATCTAAAGGGTTCACACCGAAGGTTTTTTGTCGAGACTTTACCCTTTGACATTCGTAACGAACTGCAAACCACGAGACAGTGATTGCTGGTTGCTGTCTTTCTCACTGGCACCATGCCGTTCCAAGATCCCCTTTTAATCAGCCTGAACCTTCGCGGTGACCGATATCCAGTGCCTGACTGACGATGTGGGGAGCATGGCGCAAATCGTTTGTGGCAGGGGAGGTTACGGAGTGGCAAGAATGTGAAAGACGAAGGTCGAGGTGCATAGTAGATCTCATTGACTATAGCTAGGTAGGTTCCCCATCCCTTAACGTTTATTCAACTATGTTTGAGAATATATTATCGTTGTTGACGTCGACATACAAAGAGTACACGTACAAGAAAATACAGCGTGCAATGACAGTTAAAGAAATCAGAGTACCAGTAAAGAATACAAGAAAACGGCGTAAAATTGAGACCGTACATTAATAGCCAATATATGATTCCACAGATGTGGTAATTTGAATAGTCATATACGATTGTACATTCGGTTAACTTTCTCAAACACTAATGAACTGTTTGCGCGTTTTGGCAACACTGAAGTCGGACAACGTGTTAACAAGATTAATTTTACACATGATGTGCCATGCCACGCTGAGTACAATCAGATAAACCAGTATGTTCTGGCTCGTGGTGGATCGAAGCTCATCCGAGATCGGAAGGCATCCCTGAGACTTCCTTTGATCAACATCTGAGATTCTGTCGCCTCTTACATGAGACGTCATGTTGCAGGTCATCTGTGAAAGTTTCTGCAAATAGACCATCGAACTGGATCAGTTCGATGGATACGTTTTTGAACTGGATCAGTTCGATGGACAAATTTGCGGCGACGTTCATGTTTCAGAATGTTTAGGGGACCGCGTAACGGGAGCATATTCAAAGGGTTTAGGGGGCACGCCATTCTAGCGCAGACATAGCGCGGCGAAATTTGAAAGGTCTATGGGGCACGTGCCCCCAGGCCCCTTGATCCGCATACGCTACGGGAGGCTATGTTAAGCATGCAGTATACTAGCAGGCAATATTTGTTACGAACTAAAATATCGGTATCTCTAATTAGCAGTCGCCTTGACTACTGCAACTCACTCCTAAACGATATTGTTAAAAAGGACTTAACTCCAACGTGTACAGAATTGTTTAGCACGTGTAGTACAAAAAGCACCTGGTTTCTCACCATCTCTGCCCCTACTTAGACAGTTGCATTGGCTTCCAGTTACATATTGAATACAATTCAAGTTAGCCACTATCATATATCGTATCCTTTCTATGCACCCATCCTATTTGTTTAGTCTCCTTCGTTTTTTTCTGTTATCTCCAGGAATCTCAGATCATATGTTTCTCAATGACTTTTTGTTTCGAAAACTAAGCTTAGTAACGGCAAACGTGCTCTTTCTGTAGCTGCACCAAAAATCTGGAATAAACTCCCTATCGCTTTAAAACCATCTGAGACTATTGATACCGTTCGTAAAAAACTGAAGACTTATTTATTTGAAATTGCATTCCCACCCTAACCTTCGGCGCTCCCTTGCTCTATTGACGACTTTTGCTTGTCCCTGTTAACGATTTTGCCCAATTATTCTTGTATGCTGCGCCTCTGAGTTCAGATTCCTGGGGATTTAGGCGCTATATAAGTTTGTCATTATTATTATTAACTCCGCCTGTAATGCCAACTGTAAATAACATCGCGTCTCATACAACCCATCCTCCTGAGTTAGGGGCTGTTCATCCTTGCAAGCCAGGAGTGGCAGCTTGACTATGCAGATACCCTACGCAATGTACGGGAGTTGGCTGAAGCCGTTTTCCTAGTAATTGCTTCCCCGGTTGCGACTATACCACCCGTGAGAATAGTGCAGACACACGCGGAGCCCCGCCCATATCGAAAACGTAACCAGTGACTCAAAGCATCCTCGCGCGCCAGGGGTCGCTGCTGCTGATTACGTCAGTCCCAGCCAGCAGCCCTGGCTTGCGAGGATGACTCAAAGTGATCCCAATATTACCCGTTCGACCATCCTCGCAAGCCAGGGCTGTTTGCCATGCATAACTAGCCCTGGCAGATCTCCTAAGCGAAGTGCGGAAGTTAGCTGAGTCAAACTAGTAATCGACTTCGCCAGTCGCGACTGCATCACCCGTGAGAACAGCTCAAATACCCGCCCCAATTTGAAGACGGATAAACGACTTCTGGGAATCCCAATATATAATGACCCGTTCGCCCATTAGCACGAGCAGCTGAGCGGTATTGTGTATTCGAATAATTGCTTCTACTTCCTAAACATTGCATGTAACACGAGCCACGGTTGGTTGAAATTAGTTTTATTATGACCACCTGACCTGCCGCCAACCACTGATCTAGTTAGCGAATTCATAGGCTGAGCTTAAATTAGAGTTTCGCAAAGCGATCAGCCAGGGGGTACTGCTGGTTGGCACTGACGTAATCAGCGGCAGCGACCCCTGGCGCGCGAGGATGCGTTCGACCATTCTCGCGAGCATCTGAGAGGTATTGTGTATTCAAATACATGCATCTACTTCCCGAACATTACACGTAACACGAGTCACAATTGGCTGAAAAGACCAACAGCTGAATCATGGCAGGTGAATATATTATTGACTCAGCTTAACTTCGGCGTTTCGCAATACGATCTGCCTGACGTACTGACAGTGGCGGATTACCCAATAAGCACTATATACCCGTGCCTAGGGCCCACAAAGTCCAGGGGCCCACGAAAATACCCGAACATATTTTTTAGACTGAATATTCACGAAACCCAGCTAGCATTTGGCCAATGATGGTTACAGCATAAGTTGAATGGTTAACAGACAGTATAGAAGCGGCGGATGCTGTTGATAATGTCTGTCCTATTTTTCTCCCCTCTAGTCAGTTATGTAATAAGCGTTATTATGATCGGCACCCCGCCCCCATCCCCGTCTTCAAATGTAATGACCGACAGGGCGACAGGGTGATGTTTATGTGCATATGTAAGGCATAATAGTTGGCACCAGTAGATCATGTAGTAATAAATAATATCCAGTAGTTAAATATGTTTCGTTTGTTATCGTAATACGAGCGTTATAGTTAGAATACATAATTATAATTTGCTGTTTCAGATTTGTGACCAAGTATAAGTCACGTGACGTGTGCGTGGAGAGGAAACTGTTTTACGACAGAAATTGTTTATGTCTGTGGGAAGCAAACATTTTATAATTTATATATATATATATATATATATAGACATATATCTAATTATATATATATATATATACATATATCTAATTATATATGGACATATCTAATTATATATATATATGTATATATATATATATATGTGCATATAAACATACATAACGCCCGGATAACTGAAAATGCGACAGTCATAGCTGATGCTAAATACATTCCCCTAGATACGCGCACGCGCAGAAACGTCACCCGGATATTATTTAACGCCCGGATAAATGTAAGTGCGACACCGCCACTGGGTACTGAGACAGGTATAATCAGCTGCGCCTCGGAGCCGCAGTAACCCCGGCAGTTGTATATATGTTTACTGGAACGTGCATTGGTTAATTGCAGTTTAAATCAAACATATTAGTTGCTTTCAGTTGTTAGTTTGGAGGGCCAATCATAGTAACAAGGCGGGCCTGTTGGACAGGTTATAACGGGGATTTGAGAGAATCGCTCACTGATGTCGGACACGTTCGCCTGGTTCTCGGAACCAACACCGACGAAGGCGGCAAGTGGAAGGAAGTACGACAACAACTTCAGCGAACTGGCTTTTATTATACGTATGGGATATTAGATACTACATACGCTAGGGCCCTGGATAGTACAGTACAGACGACACCGTACATCCCCTCCTGGTCCGACAGAGTAACAGCCGCCGTAACACAGTCGCCGCGCAACGAAACGTTTCGTTGATAGACCACTTCTGGTTCACGGGTACAGCGAACGTTTGTGATCATGTTTAGATGGACATTGGTCACAATGTTTTAGAGTGTATGTCACACTGTATACGTAGGCAATGATTAGCATATAGGCATAACCAATACATATTGGCCTCCATAAGCATAATAACTGTGAATTTAATTGGCGCTTCGTGTTCTCCGCAGGCTGTAAGGGCTCGACGCACTGTTGACTTTCTAATTACCGGTAGACCTACGTCTTACAAAGAACTAACAACATTACTGACGACGCCTTCGAACCAGAAATGTCAACTTTGTTTGCCTCCACCTCTTGACGAATCAGCGAACAGGGAATGCCTTATAATTTATGGCAGCAAAGAAAAACTTACTAGAAGTTGAATAGAAGAATCGATATATGTGTCTATTATGTTAACGGCGTGGTTCTGGGTTTTGGGTTATCACTATGTTGCATGTGTCGATATTTAACGTCACGTCAATCAAACCCGGTGTTGTCCGTTGTTGTTTTTTTACTCACCTTCTTATTGTCTACCCCAAATCCCAACTCCCAAATGACGCGAGTATGGGGCTACCACACGGCGCAACAATCGACCGTATTACGTCACATTGATATTGTTTGCGCACTTCGTGTGACGTCAACGTCCACGTTCGTCGCAGCTTGGCGTCCAGAGTCGGCACGCTTATAGTCCAGTCAATGTGTGGCAAAACGTCGCCTAATCTAAAGACAAAATTACAACAGAACAATTTTGTGACAAACATGCCCCAGACACCTATCGAACAATACATCAAAAATCGGGAAAAATGTATATGGGGAATACTGAATTAGCATGAAACAAAAATGGCCGCTCAAACCAATATTTTCTATTAATATGACTCCATAGTTAAGGGAGGACTGATCTAATGTAAAAATATAAGATAAAAATGTAACGTAGATGATTACACTGCAACTGGAAATCCAAGAATGTTTGCCATTCTAAAGAGGGCCGCCTATTAGGTCCTCAAATATCGACCATCAATACAGGGATATATATATATAGGAGCCTACTTTGAATAGTCACACATCTTTATAACCTCGACTGTCAGCTCAAGAGTTTAGAGCGATTATGTTATACTGCACATGCCCAAACTCGATTTCCTGCTATGCGAGGGCGCTTTCTTCTTGCTTATAATTCAAGAGGGTCGTCATCGGGCAATGCGTGCTGTCTCGTCCAGCCTGACTAGATTGCCGTTACAATTGTGTAGCGGACACTCAGGGGTGATGTGGTGTGCGGTCTGCCAGTCCCATCTGGTACATGTTGTACTTGAACCTGCCGTAAACTGTTCTTATTCGTTTGAGGCGCACCCGTGAGTGTTGGCTGTACGGTGGTGTCCGACTGATTTCGTTAATAGGACTGGGATCAATCCCCTTAGGATACAATGCGTGGCGTCCCCCTCCTTGACCACTCCTCATTTCGTTAAGCAGTTATGTTCTTCCCGGCAGCTGGTGATGCGTCATGCGTGCTCCGAGAAGGGGTTAGAGAACGTATGACGTTTACGCCCAGGTGAAGCAGTTGTCACCGTGGAGTGTAATGTGTGCTGGTCACCTGCTTCGGCAAGACGGACTAATGCAAGGCACTGTTTGTTTCGATCGATGGATGTCAGGAGGCGTTATTTATGCCAGCAACAACTGGCAGCATGACAGTTGGTGTCGATCGGATACATTCACTTGTTTAGAGCTGCTTCAAGTCGGTGCGTGTAGGCGCAAAAGCTAGTGCGATTGTTGATTTTTTAAGAACATCGAAGTATGCTCCCCATTTTATATGCCGGCTAGTCGTCGAAGTAAGTTGCACCGTGCGTTCACTTCCTTCGATATTTGGCTAGGTGTTTTGAGTAATTCGGTGACCTGTCGAATGTGACTCCGATGTACTTAATAATAATAAGTAATAAGAACATGTGTGTGTGTGTGTGTGTGTGTGTGTGTGTGTGTGTGTGTGTGTGTGAGTGTGTGTGTGTGTGTGTGTGTGTGTGTGTGTGTGTGTGTGTGTGTGTGTGTGTGTGTGTGTGTGTGTGTGTGTGTGTGTGTGTGTGTGTGTGTGTGTGTGTGTGTGTGTGTGTGTGTGTGTGTGTGTGTGTGTGTGTGTGTGTGTGTGTGTAAGTGTGTAATTGTGTGTGTAATATAATAATATTTATGTAGATAATAATAAAATATATATACAAATTAAACCAATTCGTTAAAATTAAATTAAAGGTATATTGATAATAAATCAGTAAAGATTGTGTAAAATTTGTTTTAAAACATGTACAAGATAATAAATAATTAAAAAAATAAATAAACTGACTAAACTGACTGGTGGCGCCTATGTTGTGTAAGCAACCCGGAAAAGATAGGTTTTCAAGAGTCTTTGGAAAGTCCCAAGGCAACAGGTTGTCTTCATCTCGCTTGGAAGTGAATTCCACAGTCGTGGAGCAGATACCGAGAAAGTTCTGTCGCCGTATCGGCTGCGAGATAGTGGCACGTACAAGTCATTGTTTGTAGTTGAACGCAACACTCGAGTAGCTCTTTGTTCGTGGAGTAGGTCGGTGATGTAAGCTGGTGCCAGTGCGTGTTCAGCACGAAACGTCAGTAGCAGAATTGCGTGATGAATGCGTTGCTTCACGGGAAGCCAGTGCAGTTTCTTGAGTACCGGTGTGATATGGTCCCATCTGTGGCAGCGGACCACCGCCGAGCAGCTGCATTTTGCATTCTTTGCAGCTTGTTGGTTAGGCAGTCGGGGATGCCATACAGCAGCCAGTTCGCATAGTCAGTTATCGATATAACAAGAGAGTACATAAGACGGACTGCGGCTTTCTGTGTTAAGCACGGTGGGATCGACGCAGTGTTCCTTAGATGATAGTAGGCTACGCAGCATGTGTGCTTTACATGACTGACCATCGACATTTCCGAGTCGAATACAACGCCGTTGTTTCTGGCAATAGGATTTGGCGTTATGTCGCAGTCGCCAATTTTGATCACGATGATGTTGTGTTTCGCTTGATTGTTTCGTGATGCTAGCACAAGTGCGACCGTTTTGTTATCATTCATCTTTAGTCGATTATTGACCATCCACACGCGGACGTCGTTGATGCAGTGCTCAATTCGGCGTATAGACAACATTCTGTTGGTTTCGGACATCTCGAATTTGATGTATAGCTGGGTATCGTCCGCGCAGAGGTGGCAGTCCAGGTTGTGTCTTCTGATGATAACACCGATAGGTGCTGTGTACGCAGAAAACAACAGAGGCCCCAGCACCGATCCTTGAGGGACGCCACAAGCGACGTTGGTTTTGCTGGAAGCGCCACCTGGTATATTTACTGACTGCGACCTGTCGGTTAGATATGATCGCATCCATGCCAGCACGGAACCAGCCATTCCTAAGCGTTGTTCTAATCGGCTGAGCAGAATTTCATGATCAACTGTGTCGACGGCGGCCGACATGTCGAGTAGAACCAGGATGACTCCATACCGCCGGTCTAGGGCCTCGGGGATGTCATTCTGTACAAGAACTAGCGCAGTTTCCGTGGAGTGATGCGATTTGTAGGCTGGTTGGTATCGTTCAAGAAGATTAATTGTTATCAGTCATGTGGTCGACCAGACAGCGAGCAACGCACCTTTCGAGTAGCTTTGACACAAAAGGCAGGTTTGATACTGGTCTGTAACTGTCCATATTGTCTTGATCGAGATTTGGTGACGTTGGCATGTTTCAGGCAGCATGGAACAACACCAGATGCTATAGATGAGTTGACGAGTTGTGTCAGGAACGGTTCTATAAGTTGTCACTGACTTCTTTCAGCATGCAGCCATGTTGGTAGGGGATCGAGCACGCACGATGTTGTTGGTGAATTGTTGAGCAGACTGCGGATGTCTAATATGGTCGCAATCGGAAGTGAGTGAAGTTGTGACACGCATGGTGCTGGATGGCGGTATGTGGTCGTGGAGGACGTGAGTATAGACTGGGTATGTAGCGACACACGAATCGTCTCGATTTTCGCAGAGAAGAAGTTCGAGAAACTTGTTACGTGATCTTGGATGTTGTCGTTAGCTATTATATATTGGGACTTTCTTCGCTGCAGCAGTCCATTTAGCAGACGATACAGTCGCCTGTTGTCACTCCCGCACTGTTCTATCTCAGAAGCATAGTAGTCAGACTTGGCTTCTTTGATTGTTCTCTTTATTTGTGCGCACTGTGTCTTATACATTTCGCGATGCACTTGAAATGATGTGTGGCGCCATTTCCGTTCACGCTGTCATCGAATTTGCTTGGCTTTGATCACCTTCTCCTTGTACCAAGGTACGAGTGGACGATCAGCGATACGACACATCTGTAGTGGTGCGTGCTTCTCGGTAAGTTTGGTCAAAACCATATTGTAGTGATCTGCAAGTTCAGTCGTTGTTTGTATGACAGACGGAATTGTGGCCAGAAGCGACGATGCGATATCATTACGAAACTTTCGGTATACGATCGTTTTCAGTAGAACGACCGGTTTCTCCATATCAACGACACATTCCACCCACAGGTGATCAGACAGCAATAACGATGTTTTTGTTGTAGTTATGCCGTGATTTCCGGATGGAGTGAGGATGAGATCAATGGTGTGACCGTCGATGTGTGTTGGAACTTGAACATGTTGAATGATGTTGAGTGACTCAAGCAGGTCGGCGAAACGTTTCACACTGTTGTCAGATGGCTCGTCCCAGTGGATGTTGAAATCACAAACAATCGCAAACCGGGAGGTCATTATAGGGCGTACTGTTCGACGAAACTAGCAAATTCAACGAGAAAGTCAGCGTATGAATGTTTATTCTTTTTTGACGGAGGTGGACGGTAAATGATTATAAGTTTCATGGAGTTTCCCGATGATGAAACATCAACATCCATGAACTCGAAAGATTTCATATCATCACGTCGGTTAACAACCACTTTGAAACTCGATCGGTAAACAAGGCCGATACCACCACCGCGGGGATTTTTCCGAGGAAGATGCACAAATTTATATCCGGCGGGCTTCAGGTCTTTTGTAGTTTTATTGTCTTTTTTCCAGTGCTTAGCCACGTCTCTGTGATGGCTACAAGATCCATATTCACCTCGGTCACCTAATCCGTGAATACGTCAGTCTTGTTGCGAATTGAAAGGGCGTTAACAATGCCCAATGTGACCTGTACCGCGACACGGCTGACCGCACCCGTGTTACTGGAAGGCGACATGGCGGATACAGAAATCCTGGTAACCGGATGAGTCTTGTTTAATGGAATAGGAATGACAGTCTTAATGCCCTGTCTGGTAAATGTCCCATGCCTGGTGTCAGTCGGCTTGGCTGGTATAGTTGGCCGCACTGAAAGATATACACGTATGGTATGGGTCGTTGTTTGTGGGTGCAACCACGATGGGTGGGTCGATGGAGTGCCACCCCGCATCACAGGCAGATCTCCACGCAGCATGGTTGAGACGAATGTGTCTGCTGGTCCGTAACCAATGCAGGTATTCCTGGGTCATGTTTGGCAAGTTGACAATGTTCTCTTTGTCTGGGTTACACATGACCGATCACCAGCGTGTCACTGTCACACAGGTGCAATCACAAAAGTAAAATGTAAGTCCGTAACAATACTAAAAAGTCACACACACTTGCTAAAATCACGTAGTCTAATATCCTCCTTGTGCATTCATAAAACATATGTATACAATTTTTATTCTTGTGAATTGGCAGAAACTTGTATAATCCGCAATATATACATAGCATGTACTGGTGCAGCCACGTAGGCGCAAACCAAAACTACTTGCATACTGTTGTCGGAATCGTTTTCTCTTCGCAGCGAACGTCCATCTGGTGGTTTGCCAGACAGTTCGTCGCGGGAGCGCCTGTTAAAGTTGTATTCACTGCATCACGGGAACTAGTTATATTAATTGTGGGCTGTATGAAATGAGGAATAAAGGCGCTAAAAATATTATGCAAAGTGAAGAACTCTTTAAACAAACAAAATTGGATGTTTTTGTTAGTAAATTTGAGCTATATTTGCACGTATCTGTGGGAGCTGAAAAATGTGTTTTTTTATTTTCAAAACTTGTTTAAAACAAACAAGACCTAGAGTTCGTGAACATTTTCATCAAGTTGGAAGTATAATTTAGTATTTTAGAACACAACTATGAAAATTCGAACTCTTTTCGACTACCGTTGGCAGTGTTCATCAAGAGCTGTTCTTCATCTGCTCGCCAGATGCATGGCAGGCAGGCTGTCCCACAAGTGACTCAGTCGGAATCCCGTTCGTTTTGATTCATCGTTGGTGTTGTCTTGCGGATTCATATTCAGATGGTCTCCTTAATTAATTCAGCGCCCACATTAGTCCGTTTCTCGATGTGACACTGTCCACTACTTTGGCACTCTCCAAGTCTATAACACATAACTCCAAGCATTTTGCTAATGAAATGACATCCGTCATGACTGATTATGTTGCTATCAAATGATGTAGTGTCTCTATTCACCAACACCAACATGGGTAATTACAACTGATAAGAGTAGCTGAATTTAGAGGGGGCCAGCTGGCGACTAGATTAACTAATAGTTCCAAGTCTAGGGGCCCACATTAATGACTAGCATTGGCACAACTGGTAGTGAAACAAGTCAAATGCATCAGCATTAATTAAATAAATTGCTCAAAGTATACCCAAATAGATGACACATTGCATATAAGTAAGACACTTCTAGAGGAGGACACTGAATTGAAACTATATATATATATATGTACGAATCTGAATGTGGATGACATCATGGAGCTGTTGAAGTTTATTGTCACAGTGCAACGTATTTCAGCTTCAGTGGTACGGTTTAGTAAGAGAAGTTCGGCACCGCGATGGGAAGCTTAGTGTCACCGGTGATAGCCAATCTATTTATGGAATGGCTGGAACAACAAACCATCGCCACAGCTTCAGTAACGTGTCAGCCCAGACTATGTAAGAGATGCGTGGATGGCGTAATGGAAGTCGTGAGGTGAGGATCGAAGGAGTGCCAACAACAACTGACAGATCACATCAACACTATAGATGCAACAGGCAACACAAAGTTCACATACGAAAAAGAGAACGAGGGGTCGCTGCCGTTTGTAGTCACACTGATGGTACGGAAAGAGGATGGGACGGTCAAAGTTCCAGTGTTTCGGATAAAAGACCCACACCTATCATTATCTGAACTTTAGTTCATACTATCCGTTACATCAGAAACTGGATGTCATCAAACCTTTACTGACATATGCATTAACATCGTAACGGAGCCAGAAAACAGAAAAAGACACTACAACAGTGCAGTGCGATAACCAAGTTGGACTATAAGGAAAAACAACAAAGAAGTCACAAGTGAAAGGCTAAGGATAAGAAGAACTCAGACAAGTTCAATGGTATTGTCATTATACCATTATGAGTGTAGCGTTTGCGGCGAGCGGTCGGCAGGGAAGCATACGGGCACACGTTCACTCACTCAGTCAAACTAATGATAAGTCAGGTTATACGTTTTCACAGTTTATTATATGCGGAAAATCCTACCAATACAAGATCTAATACACAGTATACGGCTATGTCTGCTAAATACTACCCACTTATAAATGTCAGAACAATACGTTCAGACGGCGGCGGCTATTACAGCAACCGAAATGTAACCGATATATTCTAAATGTCAGAACAATAGGTTCGGACGGCGGCGGCTATTACAGCAACCGAATTATAACCGATATATTCTAAATGTCAGAACAATAGGTTCAGACGGCGGCGGCTATTACAGCAACCGAGTTACTCACCGAGTCTGGGAATAACTGATTGTCACTGGTGTACTGCGAGAGTCTTTTAGTACTTCTCGCAGGGCGCTCGGTGACAGTGCTTCACGAGAAACGTTCCTCCGGCAATGTGCCCCAGTAGTCGCCCCGATTATCCACAAATCCCTCTTATTTATACTGCTAAAACCATAGCCTTGGGTGAGACGCTGACCCTTTCCCAAAGTCTACGAGTAGGTCGGTGATGTAAGCTGGTGCCAGTGCGTGTTCAGCACGAAACGTCAGTAGCAGAATTGCGTGATGAATGCGTTGCTTCACGGGAAGCCAGTGCAGTTTCTTGAGTACCGGTGTGATATGGTCCCATCTGTGGCAGCGGACCACCGCCGAGCAGCTGCATTTTGCATTCTTTGCAGCTTGTTGGTTAGGCAGTCGGGGATGCCATACAGCAGCCAGTTCGCATAGTCAGTTATCGATATAACAAGAGAGTACATAAGACGGACTGCGGCTTTCTGTGTTAAGCACGGTGGGATCGACGCAGTGTTCCTTAGATGATAGTAGGCTACGCAGCATGTGTGCTTTACATGACTGACCATCGACATTTCCGAGTCGAATACAACGCCGTTGTTTCTGGCAATAGGATTTGGCGTTATGTCGCAGTCGCCAATTTTGATCACGATGATGTTGTGTTTCGCTTGATTGTTTCGTGATGCTAGCACAAGTGCGACCGTTTTGTTATCATTCATCTTTAGTCGATTATTGACCATCCACACGCGGACGTCGTTGATGCAGTGCTCAATTCGGCGTATAGACAACATTCTGTTGGTTTCGGACATCTCGAATTTGATGTATAGCTGGGTATCGTCCGCGCAGAGGTGGAAGTCCAGGTTGTGTCTTCTGATGATAACACCGATAGGTGCTGTGTACGCAGAAAACAACAGAGGCCCCAGCACCGATCCTTGAGGGACGCCACAAGCGACGTTGGTTTTGCTGGAAGCGCCACCTGGTATATTTACTGACTGCGACCTGTCGGTTAGATATGATCGCATCCATGCCAGCACGGAACCAGCCATTCCTAAGCGTTGTTCTAATCGGCTGAGCAGAATTTCATGATCAACTGTGTCGACGGCGGCCGACATGTCGAGTAGAACCAGGATGACTCCATACCGCCGGTCTAGGGCCTCGGGGATGTCATTCTGTACAAGAACTAGCGCAGTTTCCGTGGAGTGATGCGATTTGTAGGCTGGTTGGTATCGTTCAAGAAGATTAATTGTTATCAGTCATGTGGTCGACCAGACAGCGAGCAACGCACCTTTCGAGTAGCTTTGACACAAAAGGCAGGTTTGATACTGGTCTGTAACTGTCCATATTGTCTTGATCGAGATTTGGTGACGTTGGCATGTTTCAGGCAGCATGGAACAACACCAGATGCTATAGATGAGTTGACGAGTTGTGTCAGGAACGGTTCTATAAGTTGTCACTGACTTCTTTCAGCATGCAGCCATGTTGGTAGGGGATCGAGCACGCACGATGTTGTTGGTGAATTGTTGAGCAGACTGCGGATGTCTAATATGGTCGCAATCGGAAGTGAGTGAAGTTGTGACACGCATGGTGCTGGATGGCGGTATGTGGTCGTGGAGGACGTGAGTATAGACTGGGTATGTAGCGACACACGAATCGTCTCGATTTTCGCAGAGAAGAAGTTCGAGAAACTTGTTACGTGATCTTGGATGTTGTCGTTAGCTATTATATATTGGGACTTTCTTCGCTGCAGCAGTCCATTTAGCAGACGATACAGTCGCCTGTTGTCACTCCCGCACTGTTCTATCTCAGAAGCATAGTAGTCAGACTTGGCTTCTTTGATTGTTCTCTTTATTTGTGCGCACTGTGTCTTATACATTTCGCGATGCACTTGAAATGATGTGTGGCGCCATTTCCGTTCACGCTGTCATCGAATTTGCTTGGCTTTGATCACCTTCTCCTTGTACCAAGGTACGAGTGGACGATCAGCGATACGACACATCTGTAGTGGTGCGTGCTTCTCGGTAAGTTTGGTCAAAACCATATTGTAGTGATCTGCAAGTTCAGTCGTTGTTTGTATGACAGACGGAATTGTGGCCAGAAGCGACGATGCGATATCATTATGAAACTTTCGGTATACGATCGTTTTCAGTAGAACGACCGGTTTCTCCATATCAACGACACATTCCACCCACAGGTGATCAGACAGCAATAACGATGTTTTTGTTGTAGTTATGCCGTGATTTCCGGATGGAGTGAGGATGAGATCAATGATGTGACCGTCGATGTGTGTTGGAACTTGAACATGTTGAATGATGTTGAGTGACTCAAGCAGGTCGGCGAAACGTTTCACACTGTTGTCAGATGGCTCGTCCCAGTGGATGTTGAAATCACAAACAATCGCAAACCGGGAGGTCATTATAGGGCGTACTGTTCGACGAAACTAGCAAATTCAACGAGAAAGTCAGCGTATGAATGTTTATTTTTTTTTGACGGAGGTGGACGGTAAATGATTATAAGTTTCATGGAGTTTCCCGATGATGAAACATCAACATCCATGAACTCGAAAGATTTCATATCATCACGTCGGTTAACAACCACTTTGAAACTCGATCGGTAAACAAGGCCGATACCACCACCGCGGGGATTTTTCCGAGGAAGATGCACAAATTTATATCCGGCGGGCTTCAGGTCTTTTATAGTTTTATTGTCTTTTTTTCCAGTGCTTAGCCACGTCTCTGTGATGGCTACAAGATCCATATTCACCTCGGTCACCTAATCCGTGAATACGTCAGTCTTGTTGCGAATTGAAAGGGCGTTAACAATGCCCAATGTGACCTGTACCGCGACACGGCTGACCGCACCCGTGTTACTGGAAGGCGACATGGCGGATACAGAAATCCTGGTAACCGGATGAGTCTTGTTTAATGGAATAGGAATGACAGTCTTAATGCCCTGTCTGGTAAATGTCCCATGCCTGGTGTCAGTCGGCTTGGCTGGTATAGTTGGCCGCACTGAAAGATATACACGTATGGTATGGGTCGTTGTTTGTGGGTGCAACCACGATGGGTGGGTCGATGGAGTGCCACCCCGCATCACAGGCAGATCTCCACGCAGCATGGTTGAGACGAATGTGTCTGCTGGTCCGTAACCAATGCAGGTATTCCTGGGTCATGTTTGGCAAGTTGACAATGTTCTCTTTGTCTGGGTTACACATGACCGATCACCAGCGTGTCACTGTCACACAGGTGCAATAACAAAAGTAAAATGTAAGTCCGTAACAATACTAAAAAGTCACACACACTTGCTAAAATCACGTAGTCTAATATCCTCCTTGTGCATTCATAAAACATATGTATACAATTTTTATTCTTGTGAATTGGCAGAAACTTGTATAATCCGCAATACATACATAGCATGTACTGGTGCAGCCACGTAGGCGCAAACCAAAACTACTTGCATACTGTTGTCGGAATCGTTTTCTCTTCGCAGCGAACGTCCATCTGGTGGTTTGCCAGACAGTTCGTCGCGGGAGCGCCTGTTAAAGTTGTATTCACTGCATCACGGGAACTAGTTATATTAATTGTGGGCTGTATGAAATGAGGAATAAAGGCGCTAAAAATATTATGCAAAGTGAAGAACTCTTTAAACAAACAAAATTGGATGTTTTTGTTAGTAAATTTGAGCTATATTTGCACGTATCTGTGGGAGCTGAAAAATGTGTTTTTTTATTTTCAAAACTTGTTTAAAACAAACAAGACCTAGAGTTCGTGAACATTTTCATCAAGTTGGAAGTATAATTTAGTATTTTAGAACACAACTATGAAAATTCGAACTCTTTTCGACTACCGTTGGCAGTGTTCATCAAGAGCTGTTCTTCATCTGCTCGCCAGATGCATGGCAGGCAGGCTGTCCCACAAGTGACTCAGTCGGAATCCCGTTCGTTTTGATTCATCGTTGGTGTTGTCTTGCGGATTCATATTCAGATGGTCTCCTTAATTAATTCAGCGCCCACATTAGTCCGTTTCTCGATGTGACACTGTCCACTACTTTGGCACTCTCCAAGTCTATAACACATAACTCCAAGCATTTTGCTAATGAAATGACATCCGTCATGACTGATTATGTTGCTATCAAATGATGTAGTGTCTCTATTCACCAACACCAACATGGGTAATTACAACTGATAAGAGTAGCTGAATTTAGAGGGGGCCAGCTGGCGACTAGATTAACTAATAGTTCCAAGTCTAGGGGCCCACATTAATGACTAGCATTGGCACAACTGGTAGTGAAACAAGTCAAATGCATCAGCATTAATTAAATAAATTGCTCAAAGTATACCCAAATAGATGACACATTGCATATAAGTAAGACACTTCTAGAGGAGGACACTGAATTGAAACTATATATATATGTACGAACCTGAATGTGGATGACATCATGGAGCTGTTGAAGTTTATTGTCACAGTGCAACGTATTTCAGCTTCAGTGGTACGGTTTAGTAAGAGAAGTTCGGCACCGCGATGGGAAGCTTAGTGTCACCGGTGATAGCCAATCTATTTATGGAATGGCTGGAACAACAAACCATCGCCACAGCTTCAGTAACGTGTCAGCCCAGACTATGTAAGAGATGCGTGGATGGCGTAATGGAAGTCGTGAGGTGAGGATCGAAGGAGTGCCAACAACAACTGACAGATCACATCAACACTATAGATGCAACAGGCAACACAAAGTTCACATACGAAAAAGAGAACGAGGGGTCGCTGCCGTTTGTAGTCACACTGATGGTACGGAAAGAGGATGGGACGGTCAAAGTTCCAGTGTTTCGGATAAAAGACCCACACCTATCATTATCTGAACTTTAGTTCATACTATCCGTTACATCAGAAACTGGATGTCATCAAACCTTTACTGACATATGCATTAACATCGTAACGGAGCCAGAAAACAGAAAAAGACACTACAACAGTGCAGTGCGATAACCAAGTTGGACTATAAGGAAAAACAACAAAGAAGTCACAAGTGAAAGGCTAAGGATAAGAAGAACTCAGACAAGTTCAATGGTATTGTCATTATACCATTATGAGTGTAGCGTTTGCGGCGAGCGGTCGGCAGGGAAGCATACGGGCACACGTTCACTCACTCAGTCAAACTAATGATAAGTCAGGTTATACGTTTTCACAGTTTATTATATGCGGAAAACCCTACCAATACAAGATCTAATACACAGTATACGGCTATGTCTGCTAAATACTACCCACTTATAAATGTCAGAACAATACGTTCAGACGGCGGCGGCTATTACAGCAACCGAAATGTAACCGATATATTCTAAATGTCAGAACAATAGGTTCGGACGGCGGCGGCTATTACAGCAACCGAATTATAACCGATATATTCTAAATGTCAGAACAATAGGTTCAGACGGCGGCGGCTATTACAGCAACCGAATTGTAACCGATATAATAAAAACGTCAGAACAATAGGTTCGGACGGCGGCGGCTATTACAGCAACCGAGTTACTCACCGAGTCTGGGAATAACTGATTGTCACTGGTGTACTGCGAGAGTCTTTTAGTACTTCTCGCAGGGCGCTCGGTGACAGTGCTTCACGAGAAACGTTCCTCCGGCAATGTGCCCCAGTAGTCGCCCCGATTATCCACAAATCCCTCTTATTTATACTGCTAAAACCATAGCCTTGGGTGAGACGCTGACCCTTTCCCAAAGTCTACGGGTCTCTAGAAATATTGTCAGGGTGCCAGTGAACCTTCTGAACAAAGGCCCTCTGTATAGGGCTCTTGCCTCCCCAAAACCAGATGGCCTCAAATGTAAACAAATCCCTCACCCCAGCTATAGTCATTTGCATATAAATTGGCTTTTCGTAGCCTGTACAACATTAAGCAATTAACAAGATTTATACTATGTGCGTTATCATTCTAAATTATCTACATGAGAAAGGAGTGACAGAACTGGTACAGCGCATAATGAGACGTCATGACGTAGCATCAGCTGTCAGACCACACCTAAACCTCAGAGAAAATATTACTGCATCCTAAAAACAAAGTGGAAGACAGTAAGAAAACAGACAGTGGATACCAAACCGCTTGTACGAGTTGTAAAACCACTTACGTTGGGAACACAGGGAGAACATTTGGCACGAGATTGGAGGAACCTAAGAATGAAGTTGATACCATCACAACCAGACGTTTCACGCAAGTACGAAGAAAACGATTTACAGCCGTAGAATACAAGTCGGCTATAACCGACCATGGCGACAGAAATATGTATCTGTGTATGTCCATGCGTGCGTGCGTGCGCGTGCGTGTGTGTGGCGTGTGTGTGGTGTGTGTGTGTGTGTGTGTGTGTGTGTGTGTGTGTGTGTGTGTGTGTGTGTGTGTGTGTGTGTGTGTGTGTGTGTGTGTGTGTGTGTGTGTGTGTGTGTGACTGTGTGTGTGCATGCGCATACGTGTGCGTGTGCGTGTGTATGTGGAAAATGCATCTAATCACAATCACAGAAATGCATTCTAATCACAAAATTAATAACCAGTACCAGTTCTGTCAAAATTAATAATTAATATTTTGATGTATACTGACGATTTAGTGTTCTTGGCTCCCTCATCTATGGGTTTATCAATGTTGTTATCTGTCTGTTTTGAATATGGAATAGAACACGATATCAAATAGAATAGTGCACAAATTAATGTTATGATTTTTTTGCTGTAAAATATTCAAGAATATACACCTCCCTAACTTTGTATTAAATGGTGAAACATTACCAAGAGTTAGCAATTGTAAATATCTTGGGCATATTATCACGGAAGATCTCAGTGACAATGACAATATAGCTAGGCAGTATAAACGAATCTATGCTCAGGGTAATGCCTTAATCCTAAAATTCTATATGTGTACAGAAGCGGTAAAGTGTACTCTGTTCAGATCATATTGTACTTCATTATATACTCGTCAGCTATGGTGGGTTATAGAACAGAATCAATTAGAAAACTGTGTGTAGTAAGTATACAATAATGTCTTTAGATTGTTGTGCAGTGAACCTAGAGATTGTAGTGCTAGTTATATGTTTGTATCACGAGGATTACCCATCTGCAAAATGTTGATCAGAAAAAATGTGTATATAGTTTTATGACACGAGTAGCTAAATCGGGCAATGCAATATTACAGAGTATTATTACCAGTGATACATTACACTGTGTCGTCACTGGCGAAAGTTGCTATATATTGACAGTTATTAGTCATAGTCTAGTCTATATTTTATATGGATGGAATATTCCGGAATAAAGATATTGAATTTAATTGAATTTTAATGACACAAGAGTTTAACGGGAAGATTGGTGAGAAGCCGGATATGAGATAGACAGACCATGCACTTGGTGGGGATAGAGGCAGGCAAACTAGCAAAGACAGCAGAGGCGGACAACATCAAGGATGCAAGAAAGAGGAAGGCGACAGCAGCTGCTGAGCTGGGAGGACTGTGTGAAGGGGGATGTGAGAAGATCGGGGATGTTGAAAGATGAAAAGTGGGGCTGTTGATAGGAAACTATGGGAAGAAAGAACAGAACGAGTGGTTCAATAACACTGCATACATGCACACCTGACCATGTACGTATAACAGCAAACAAGTAAGAAGAATAAGATAGCAAATATTTTTACAGACTAGTTAAATTTCAAGGAAAAATTCCAACAATTTACACAGCAATAGTTTTGCTTTTCTTCTGCCATAATTATAGAAAGTATTTCTATGAAATCTTGGTCTTGGTCTTGGTTGAGTACTGGCCAACATTCCTTAGGAGTCATACGGTCAGGGTTGGGTGCACATGCTAGTTGGATTATTAGTCGTGTATTAAGGCTTGTCTGAATTTCTGTGGTTCTGTAATGTTGACTATATTGCATCTGGTAGGGAATTCCAATCTTTTACTGTTCGGGGCAAATGGAAAATTTATAACAGTTCATGCTGGTGTGGATAGTGTTGAATGCTTTGCTATTTAGATGCCATAACAGGCGTTGTAGGGGCTGGGTGAAGTTTTCGACTTGCAATGATAGGTGGCCATAGATGCATGGCTTCCAGGCCCATAGCCAGCTTTTCCCAATGGGTGGTTCACATTTTATCAATTCAGACTCCAGAGGGCGCCACAAGTTCATGTGGGGTTATATTTTGTTCACAATGTAGAGGGAGCCCCACATGTTCACGTGGGGGCTTATAATGCATAAAGTTTACATTTCTAACTTGAAGAACAATGAAATGGGTGTGTGATTGATGGACCATGTGGTTTTGTCTAATATTCTTTCTTCTTATATACAAACACCACATTAGCATCACCAGTGGGACTCTGATATGTGGTCAGTGGAGATTGATCCCATTTTGTTGCCTGATTAAGCTTAATTTATACCCAATTGTATTCATAAAAGCAAACACGCAGTGCTAGTATAGTGTTAATATTTATAACTGAATTATTTACTTGAAACCCCTGTGTACAAAATATATTGTTTTGAATATGTTCATATTATTATATTCAACGAGGCGCCTAGGAATACGAGTATGCCTGTTTATTTTTCAGAATAAACAGTTAAAGTGTGACATTTATAATTTTTTTTTTTTTATTAATACATTATACTTATATGTTCTGATGTGCAAAAGTTATCATAAACATAATTAAGTTAGTAAATTAACAAACCTTTATAAAACATGCCCTGCAAATAGAAGATTAGAAACATTATTGTCCTCTGGTGGAATTTGAATTCAATTGTAGGTGTCAAACAGTCAAATATCATAACACTGACTCCAGGAAACACTAACTGTATTTTACAGCTATATGGAACGCAAAATGGACATAATAATTGACAATAAAGGCCCTTCACATGCTCTTGCCTCCTCATCAGCGATAAGACTTCCCTTTCTGAGATCTACAAACATGCAACTAGCAACAACAGCATTTTGGCAACCATACAGCCACACAATTACACGATTTCTCATCAGCACGTGCATTTTAAAATATGTGAAGCTAAACTCTATTGTGTAATAGTTAAATACAATTATTCGTGTTCCAGCGCAATAGTTGAAAATTATGATTTTTGCTAAGCCAGATGAGTTTGCCTACCGGGTTTGCACCGAGTTGTTGAGAATAGCCTCTTTGACAGTCACTAGTTACCTTAATCAGCACACTAAAAATAAAAAGCTGCACCTTTCATTTACTTTTTAACAAAGTTCTGATGAGAAATCATGAATTATTTGATATGGCTTAATTAATTTATGTGCTCCTAATTGTTAAATCATCGTCACCCCATTCATTCACCAGTATTTTGTCTGCATCTGTAACCTCTGAGTGACTACAATTAGGACTCATAATTTTACGTTTGGTGTAAATATGGCTTCTTGTGTATTTGTTACCCCATGCGTTTACATAACAAGAGACCCTGGGATAGTATGAAGTCCTTCTGCATGGCTAATTGGATGTAATCGTTCTTTGACTTGTTCTAGTGACTGCCCATTTCACACTGGCATTGGAGACAGACCCCTCAGCCAGGCTCCCTTACATTTAATGATGATCTCTTATTAGATAAGGGTTCTCCATTAACATTTGTGCAAATCAGGCATTCTTTGTATTAAAATATAGTTGTAATGCCTGAACAATACCTAGCAGCTTTTAGGAGAGGGGGTTTTGAGAAACATGGAATACAATTAGTGGTTCACATTTTAAAGATGCAATTTTGATTGGGGTTCACATTTTGGAGAAAGAGGGTTCACAAAAAGGGAGGTTCATGAGAACCCCCCCGGCTACGGGCCTGGCTTTCTGGAATATGGTGAGGCTTCTGTTTGTTCGTCTGGTTGTTAGTTGTTCTAGGTTTCTAGGTTTATATTTTTTTACATTTCTGACATGCATCCAGTTTCTCTGGATGTATAATAATTAAAGCAAAAGTGAGCTGCCCTTCTTTGGACCATTTTTATTTTGTTGATGAGAACCTGGGTGTGGGGATCCCACACGGATGATGAGTATTCTAAGAGTGGTCAGACAAGGGTTGTGTAGGCAGTTGTTTTGATGGCTCAAATAGAGATTGCGTCTGAAAAATGTTAGGGTACCATTTGCTGAGACTGTAATCTGATGGATGTGTTTATTCCAGGAGAGATATTTGGTGATACATGCTCCTAAATACGGATGACTGTCGATTTCCTGTACTGTTGCGTTTCTTAGAGTATACTTAAAATGTTTTACGTTTCTTGCATGGGTTAGTCTCATCACAAAGCATTTTTTTGTGGTTAAAGTGCATCTGCCAGTCGTGTTCCCATTTTGATAACTCATTTAGGTCTTTCTGTAGTTCTTGTAAGTCAGATTGATTATTGATCTCTCTATAGAGGACACAGTCATCTCCAAACGGACTGTGGAGTGGCTATTGTCAGGTAGATCATTGATGTATATCAGGAAGAGAAGCGGTCCCAATACCGTGCCTTGCAGTACACCTGATGTAACATTTGTCCAGGTGGAATGTTCACCACTGACCACCAGAAGAAATAAAAGCATTCAATAAAAAATCAAAACTCTGGTTGACCATACACGGTTTCACAGTTTGATTTTTATGGGCATATAAGTCGGGTCACGCAATCGGTCAAGTCGAGTAAAATAAAACACAATCCACCGTTGGATCGCTATGGCGCATATGTCTCCTATGCTCATTTGAGATGTATTTTTCAGCAATTTCAGCATAGGGGAGCAGCATGCAAAATGGGCCCCTTAAACGAGATTTGTCATAAAGTTGACATTTTGTACCCTAATAATTTGTTGTCTCTATAGGATCATCTTCTCCACTTGTCTGACTACATTTGTGCTAAAATGAGGTGTATGTCTTAAAACTACTGTATCTATGGGGGGTTTCAGAACACCACCTGATTTTTCACTTGCTAAAAAGTTGCGTCCAAAAAGATGCACATCCACTTGTATTATTTAGTCATCATCACACATTGGTGGTGTGCCCATGCCGCACATTATTCACATTTTATCCTTTCTTCCCCGTCCTTACTGTCTGAAAACAGTTAGTGCATTATTGTTTCTGCATCCAGTTGTCTCGCTTGTTTTCGAAGCTTCGAAACAACGCAGTGATATGGCGAACGATCTCTTAATTCCCAGTGTTATTCCACTTGTGTTGGGTGGTGGTATCTTCTGCTTTGAACGATATGTTTGTCAGATTATATTCTTAAATAGAAGCTGACATTTGTATGGACTGAGCGTGTTGAGGCATGTCTTTGCTCTGTTACTCGACTTTCACCTCGTTGATTGATCTCCTTTCAGTATAGGTGATACACACGCTGTGGGGTTTATTATCATGGTTTGGTGATAAATGCAACTTAACAATATACTTGTATATTACACTACTTAATAATAAAATATGTATCCATACAGCTTATATTGATGCTATATAAAATATATTAGTAATACTATTGTTTTGCTTAAGAACTGTATTATTACTATGGGGTATTATTGTTATTATTTTATTGTATAACTGGGTAATATGTAACACCCTATATATGTAAATTAATATAATATCATAATATATTGCAAATGTATGTGGGTGTATTGTACCAACAACATATCAACGATAGCAGACCCCTGTTAGCATAGCAGGTCACACAGTGGTGCGTTTTAGGCGCATTTCATGGCGTCGGGTTGGTCATCAATATAAAATACAAATCCTGCATGTTTTTTAAATCGAATACACACATATCAGAGCACACACCTTTCGCTTATTATACCACAGTTTCATTGTTTTCAACATGCACAAACAAAATGTGATATTTGGAAAATAGAAAAGTGTAAAAAACAATCTTTTTGAGCTCACCACTGTGAATGTGCATTTCGCACTTCTGACCAATGTTCACTAGTGCCCATTTGTAAGTTACTTAGCAATGCCACCACCAATTTTACTGTACAATAAGGCCAAACGGCTGGGGGCCCGTTTTGGGCAGTTGCCCGTTTTGCACGCCGTTCTCCTACATATAAATATTATAACGACAAAATCGAGGTGGGTCCGGATTCTATACAAGTACCTATTAAAATACGCTATCTCCAGATATCCATTGTCATTTGTGATCATTTCCACCACTCACAGCAAACCAGGTTGATTTTACTTGACTTAACCTTTGAACTTTGAAACTGATTTGGGCAAGTATTCTTTCCTAACATTTAATTGTGAAATTGTTCCCTAGATGGCAGTACGCCGTTTAAGCAGTCATCCGCCAGATGGCGAAGTTGAACCAATCACAGCGCGACCTAATGACGTAATTTTAGCATCAACATGGCTGTCAGTGGGAGGTTGCTTTGAATGAATCAGCTTCATGTGATGCGCTTTTCAGTGTCATCTGAACATTTTAAAGACGAGTAATCGAACAGTGCATTTCCTACGTTTTCACGATGCCAACGGAAGACACGAAAGATTCCCTCAGTTTAACAGATGAAGAAGATGAATTTGACGACGAAAACCACTTGCCTGAATTGGCCGGTACATTGAGCAAATGGACAAATTACATACACGGGTGGCAAGATCGGTACATCGTTTTAAGAGAAGGAACGTTAAGTTACTACAAATCAGAGGATGATACGGCATTTGGCTGTCGTGGAGCGATTAGTTTATCAAAGTCAATTATCACGGTAAGTTCATTACACTAGACGCATGAGCCTCAGATCATGAGGTCTTGTTTTCGTTTTTGACTGTCCATAGTAGACCATACCTGGTCCTGGACATGACTCATGAGTGATGGACTTTGAAGTTTGAATCGAAGTTTCAGTTTGATTATTTATATCTGGATACCTGGCACAACATGAACATGTATACAAGGTGGGTTTAGCGACAAACACCATCGCTCAGTGAGTCCACAAGTGGCACAAATAGTTTCTTCCATTTTTATGTGTAGGATTGTTTACTTCCCTGAAATACTAACAGCAACAGCTTATTGCCTTATTATTACTATTAGGCTTATACTATCTCTTCACAAAGACAGGCAGTGTGGGGTGAACAAAATTGCTAATGTTTTGAAATGGCAGCCTATAATAGGATTCGAACCCTGGTCCCCTTGAGGCTTGACCGACAGTCTGGCAGATTACTGCATGAACACCACTCGGACTCCCCATGGTTCAGTTCCAACACCAAGTTACCTAGATTAGCCGAGTACTAGAACTTACTAGTACCTTCTTACCTTTCTACTGTTAGCACTATGGGTGGTTACTGGCATTGCCATGGGCTAGGTTCATATCATTCTCATTTACTTTAGTGCTAAACGGTTATTTTCCATCTCCAGTTAACAAGATGGAATCGATATTAAATCATCCAGGTATAGCCTACAAGGGATACAGAGCCCCCAGTGTTGAAAGGCCAGGGTTTCATTCCAAACATGTCTTGGACCTAGTCTTGGACCTAGAACTAGTCTAGAATTAGATTGGTAATATTTATTAGTCAGTTTGTCTATCTTTATAATTGGTTCCCCTGCTCCCACTCGTTGTAATATCGCGTACGGTTCCAACTCGAACAACCAGTTATGACGAGTATCCTTCAAGAAACCTTTGTGCGTCTGATCAGGTTTTTATTAACCCAATTACATGGCGGATTACAAATGCATACTGATAAATAATAATAAAAAGAAAACTCCACATTTCTAAATTGTAGATATTTATATAACGTTTAATTTTAAATGTAAAAAACTTTGACCAACCAACACAAACAGTTATTCATATATATAGAAATGTAATTTTTACATATTACGTAAATTTAACCCCCGCATATGGCATGCAAATAAACTTATACATTGATCATTACCCCAAGGATGGTCTGTTTGGAGTATAACTACTTGAGACATAAGCTAGTTGTTTCAATGGTTCCTTGCATGCATCGATCCAGTTATCAATTGAAGTGGATAGTTGTTATGTAATTTGTTTGATATGAAATAAGTCATCTTCAAATGTCATGTTATAATTTTTAAATATATAATTATTATGTCGTAATTTGTATGCCACAAATCCACAATTTGATGATCTAAAGCATGGCAACAAGCCAGAATGCAGTTGTTAATTTATGTCACGCTGTGGAATCACAGGTTTGGTTCCTGCCCGAGTCACATGTTTCATAAGGGATGAAAATACGATGTATTACAAAAGTACATACATTTGAACACATGTTGGTTAATTAGAGTTGAGTCCAGCCCACTAGTCGTGTACAACTCTTGTATTATTTACATAGGTTTGCATAGTAATTTTTTTTTATAGTATATCACTGTTCACTTATTATTGTACAGTAAGTATTGACAGATTATCTAGTTTTTTGGTTTAGCTGAAGAGTCATGCGCAGCATTGCATGGAGCCATACACTGTGATTTGCTGACAGATTAGAGTTTGGTTCTGCAGAAACTATTCAATTAAACACAAGCATAGGTGATAGAATAGTTGTGTGTGCATGTGCACGTTAAAAGAGATAATTAATGACGTGTTCGTTTTTCTAGGAATAATACTGTGGAACAACATGTATTGTTCAGCTAACACTGTTAGTCTTATTTATTTTATGTTTACACTGAGCACACACACACACACACATATATATATATATATATATGTTGACAATACAGGGAAATGATCAGAGCGATTATCAAGTCTAGCTCCATCAGAACTTGACCTAGTGACAGCAGGTGTGGCAGCAGATAAATGCTGATAAGAATGGTAAATGCATGTAAATTCGAGTACGAATATATTTATTTCAGGTATAAACCTATACAGGCTGCAAAATAAGGCCCAGACAAGTAGTTTCAGTGACTAAACTAGTCCATGTTTAAAGGAACTGTCCCTTTCGGACAAGCTCTCATTATGTGAATTAATTTACAATGTTTATATGCTAGTTGGGTGATGTGATGGAATAAAACAACAATTAGACAATAAGGTAGCATTCTATCACACGCAGCTAAATATTCTGTCGATTGGGAAACTTGCTGTACGCGGTGAATGTAAATGGCGACTGTTTACAGCCGGTTAGGATAGGATAGGTAGTGCCACTTAGTGACCATGGGTGATGAGCGATATGGACAAACATACATGTGCAGGTTACATGCTATACTATAAATTGGATTTATTTTGACCAGCAAGCCCATTAATAATTTCCCTTCTACAAATACACACGCGCCATATCAATGTTTCCCCTTGGTAAAATGATGGGCGAGGTGGCAAGGATGGCCTACGCCAGTGCCTGTGGCGCTGGCATAGCCCATCCCTGCCACCTTCTTTAAGAATATTGCATTTGAGGCGTAAATGGTGCCCCGGTTTGTATTAACATACGCTGCTACATCTCTCATTTTTACGTGTACCGGGTGGTAATGCACAGCCACAGCGGCACAGACTAGCACAAACGCTGCGCACTAGCGCTATTCGAGCTTCAACAGAGTCCGGATTCGACACAAGTGTCGACTAGTGACGTAGTGTCATCAGCCTGCGGTTTTTACACCCAAATGCAAGTTACTGTTTGGGCGCCATTTTACATGAATGTCTAGATTTCTAGTATGTCGAAACTCTGCAAGGTGTCACCATTAAAGACACCAGGGATCTCGCAGGAATATTCCGTGATTGGACTACTGACCAGTGATGTCTTTCACGTTGTCCAATGGAGTTAAATCCTAACTGCTCTGGGAGGCGTTAAAACGATTAAACGATATTGCTACAAATCTGCGATTTTGCTGGAATAAAAGTGACTTTGTGGTGTCAAAGTGGAAAACGAAAAAAATTGGCATACGAAATAGCTACGAGGCGGCAATTTCAGCATATATTGGGCGAGGCGGCCCGCCGCGCTTGTCATAATACCAGGGGAAACACTGCCATATTCACTTTACTAAACGTACATGTCCTAATTAGCATACACCCCCTTATTACTATTAGCAGTGTGTGACACCATGACAGCAATCTCAGTGCCAAAGCTGACTACTGAATCCATTATTGTAATTAAATTTCTACCAATGTCGCACTAGATTCAAAGATCAGTAATGAACCAAATGTCGAAAGATCCACCTAAATTATCAGACTTTACAGGGTCCTGGTATCCTTTTGTTTATGTGTGGATTCAAAAGCCGCTTGCCAGTCACGTCTGCTGAGGTGGCTGTACCAAGGAACTGTATGCTTATTTGAAAGCAAAATTTGACATATTTTCGCATCTCAGATATTTATTATGTGTACTGTATGCTTAATAGAATGAATACGGTATATTTGATCATGTCATTGTGATGTCAATGTTAGGCACACATTTTCTAAAACCATAAACACAGTTTTACTTAAAGGCCCATCAATCATTTAAAATAAGTCTTAGAACTACAAATGGTGGCATAGACTCCATATTCGAGGGTAATCATTGCGTCCAATTGGCAGATAGAGTAGAGTGATCAGCAGCGAGATGTCATTAGCAATTGCTGCACATATGAGTGTAACGAACCACAGGCGAACTGCTCCATCAAAGTGTCCTTTGAGGAGGTCCACATCCACGAGTGCAGCTGGATTAAACAGTGAGGAAATTGCTTCCTCATTTCACCTTGGTTGACTTGAGACTACGTCGGCCGGCGTGACATGAACGACCACCTTTGATTGTGGGTGATTTCTACGCAGTGTGTACTGTCTGCTGAATAAAGAGCAATAAGTCTTGAGGCCTGCAGGCACCATGTATAATGGGCGTGGCAGTCTGGTTATGGTCTTTTGACGAGTCTAAATGATAGATCGTCTCCTAGAAATTCTAGGTCGTTGCGGTGTTTCTATACATTGCACGCTGCAGAGATGTGAATTCATTTGGATCGTCACTGCAGTGACAAATGCTTGATATTGTCGTTTGATATTGCTTCGGTCTTTTTCATTGTATTGACATTGTGTAATGTAAAACAAACATGTGCTTCCAGTTGATCTGTCTAGCAGACTATAATGATTACGATACATGACATGTTTTGGTTTTATAAACAGGAAATTGTAGCCAAATTGCTCAACACTGAGAAAGTTGAATAAACATACACACTTTCATCAAGAAGTCTTTCATAAGATATAACCTGGTTATTTATAGAGTGGTTATGAAACTGTAAAATGAAAGTTGCTTATTCACATATTATTTGTAGAATAGCTGTGAAACTGAAAGTTGTTATTTTAGTGCAGTTTCTACAAGCATAGGGACCGGTCTACATTTCTATACCTCGCAAACCTTGTCACTTATAAGTAAATTTCTCGGAAGCATTGAAATTTGCCATAATAACCCTACAAATAGTACAATTACTATTCATTTATGAGCCAGTCACTGACATCTTTTATCTCTTCTCTTAGTTTATGTACTTGCTATAAGGCTGCAGAATGTAAGGATATATATTGATTGATTTAATGACTCTCGAATTAGCCTGTCTGCCTCTATCCTCTTGTTACTAAAGTGGACTTGAGATAAGGAGATTAAGAATCTGAAGACAAAACAAAAGTTGCAAAATATTGAATGGGTCTACATGAAAATGTTGATAACATATTTTTGTATGTACATAAAGAAGGTTGGTGAACTAAAGGACGTAACTATTACATTTACACCTCTAGGAAGATAAACGAATGAAATAAATTTTCTCAAGTTCTGTGTACTGTGACTGAGTAAATACTAACCATATGATAATGTGTAAAAACAAACAGTTTTGGACTTGATACAGTAAGCCATTGTCAACTGACTTCCTTATTCAGTTGCATCTTGCTGCTGTGGATAGCAATCAAGATTGTTAAATCTTGTTTACAAGGTGCAGCCAGCGAAGCACTGTGTTTTTATAGTTGGGAGTGTAGGTAGCTGGCAGGGACTGATGTGAACCTTCAGTAGACACTATTGTACTCACATGTCTCTCTTGTCTTGGGTAGTTGTATGCTTGTTTTCCCACACTACTAATAGACAAAGGGGATGCTGCTAAATCTGATTACCGAGGAATATTCATAATGTTTGTTTAGCAGTAATGATGATGATGAGTGTTGTCAGTGGTAAATTTGTAATGACTGTGTCACAGTCAGTAAATAAAGACGGTTTGGTTTTGACATGACATTGTATGCATCTTTAAAAAAAATATCTTGTGGATTTGAGTCATGACTGCTGTTTTTAAAATTCGGTCTGGACGTTGTATAAAGAAGTATTTAATAAAGAAATATTTGACTACAGATAGCTCTGAGAGAAATGTAGCCTGTTGGAGACATATTTTACTGTGATGTGATCCTGTTTGAGGACACATTTTTCTAGCATCCAATGAAATCTTCAGCAAGAACTTGACCCATAAATATGTGCACATCGGTTAAAATTATTTTTAGTCACAGACCACTTGTAGCTAATATTATGGAATAGCAGGTTTGTTAAATTGATGAATGTGCAGAATCTAACATACATGTGTACAACTGGGGCCTTGTATCAGTCTCTAACCTGTACACAACTGGGGCCTTGTATCACTCTCTAACCTGTACACAACTGGGGCCTTGTATCATTCTCTAACCTGTACATAACTGGGGCCTTGTATCACTCTCTAACCTGTACACAACTGGGGCCTTGTATCAATCTCTAACCTGTACACAACTGGGGCCTTGTATCATTCTCTAACCTGTACATAACTGGGGCCTTGTATCATTCTCTAACCTGTACACAACTGGGGCCTTGTATCATTCTCTAACCTGTACACAACTGGGGCCTTGTATCATTCTCTAACCTGTACATAACTGGGGCCTTGTATCATTCTCTAACCTGTACATAACTGGGGCCTTGTATCATTCTCTAACCTGTACATAACTGGGGCCTTGTGTCAGTCTCTAACCTGTACACAACTGGGGCCCTGTATCGGTCTCTAACCTACATGTGTACAACTGGAGCCTTGTAAGTTGTATCAGATGTATCACTGTCTAACCCATGTGTTGATCACTGCTGATTTATTGATGGCGGCTATCTGTATTATTAGTAAGATAAATTGCATTCTACTTTGAGGTCGGCATGCTGTGCATTTCTGTTTCACGTGCTCCTCAGGTGGAGAGTTTGTCCTTCAACCGTGTATGGGCGTTCTAATTACAGTCTTAGCTATGACATTTTATTTTTAGTGTTGGGTAGAAAGTAAAGGTGTTATGGGAATGCTTTATGACTTTCTAAA
This sequence comes from Paraescarpia echinospica, assembly GCA_020002185.1. Taxonomy (NCBI): domain Eukaryota; kingdom Metazoa; phylum Annelida; class Polychaeta; order Sabellida; family Siboglinidae; genus Paraescarpia; species Paraescarpia echinospica. Next base: position 34,354,085 of record CM034541.1, read on the forward strand.
ATGGCTTGATTAAATTAAGTCATATCTTACATAACACAACTAGATATTCAAAAAATAAGTTTGAACATCCCGGAAATAGGCCATTGAAAGTATAAATATAATGGGCTGTTAAGTGTTTGTCCGTTTATCAATGTTGAGTAGTGTTTTGTCAGTTTGAGACAGTTTGTTGTCCAACTTATGTGGTTGTGGTCTTCTAGCTCAGTCATGTCTGGGACTTGAAATGTGCCTAAATATCACCTAAACTACAAAGGAGCGCACTTTGTTTTATTGGGGATGCCCTGATAGATAGATGCTCCAACATGCCAAGAAGTGCATGCCTCATTGTTTTGTACAGAATGTCTCAATAGTTACTCCTACATTTCAAAGAGCTCCTTTGTCTTATTGGGAATGCCCTAATGGATAGATGCTCTAACGTACAAAGAAGCGCATGCCTTTGTTTTGTAGGGAATGCCTCGGTAGTTACTCCTATACTTCAACTTCACGGAACTCATTAATTTTATTGGAACTCATTTTAGGAATGCATAAAATCAACTTTCTCATTAGTACCCGGTATCCCGCTTACAGCAGAGATGTGGAAGCTAACACCGTGCCGACTGATTGGTCAATCAGCGTGACATCTCCATGGTAACTAACCAATATTGTGAACTGTTTACCACAAGAATGTGTGTTGTTGTCTCAACGGCTGTCTTACTTATTATCTCAAAGCTTTGAAGCATTGGTGTGGCTTGTTTGTGGAATGTTGGTTATCGGGGTACAGTCCAAAATAAAGTAAATTATTGCTCCATTTGTGAATGATTGACCTAACAAGTTTCTTCTTTTCTTCACAGCAATTCATAATCTGTTAGTTCATAACAAATGCATCATAATTATAGTGATGCGAATGGGTGTATAGTTTCTCATATATATATATAGATGGATGTGATGTTGGATTGTACTCAAACAGATTGAACAGATGCATGTAACATGGCATGGAGATAATTCAAAATCAAGTGAACTATTTTGTTCTGATAAACAGTACTCTTGTACAGACGGGTCAAAATTCAACACAGAGTATCAATAATACATTACTGTAACATAGTTCAAAGAGCAAACATTCAACAGGGTAGATTAATCAAATTACAATGTTCATCAAGGAAGATGAATCAAATTACAATGTTCAACAAGGAAGATGAATCAAATTACAATGTTTATCAAGGAAGATGAATCAAATTACAATGTTCATCAAGGAAGATGATTCACATTACAACATTCAACAAGGAAGATAAATCAGATTACAATGTGCAATGTTAATAGGAAGAAATGGCATTCTACATAATTTGATATTTGTTTGTGCAATTCCAGCCAGGTCTACTTTTAGGTTTTGGTCATTTAATATTACCTACCATAAATTTCCGTGTATAATACGCATTTTTTCCTTCGCTTTTTACTCAGAAGTCGGTGTGCATATTACATGGTGCTATGGCTAAAAAAGTTCTTTGAACAATTTATAAATGTTTGCAGACCTGGAAAACTAGTAATATTATCAACATTGGTGTGATGTCACAATCACATAAACCATCGCAGCAACGCAGACGAAAGGCAAGAATCACACTCCCGTAACCGCCTCTCTAGCCCTAAACTAGCAGCGAGAAATAACAAAGACGAGAGCCCGGATGTCTAACATCACGAATAACACCAATGAGCGGGAAGCGTACGAGACTGGGAAGCGCAGCCTGGGAAGCGTCCCGACCTTGAATGCATTTTATCAAACCTGGGGCTGGTTTCATGAAGCGGTTAAGAACGTTATCTATGTCTTAAGTAACTTAGAATAGGAAAATTAAGGTGTTTGTATTAAGTGTAGTATCTGATATATTTGTAGTAATAATGCAGATGTGTGGACGGCGTCGGGTTAATACCAGTACACTCAAACACGTGTTGCTCCCTGAGCGCCAAGGCATTATGATTGGCATTCCTGAATCACGTGAATGATGCATCACGGGTCGAGTGCCAACAAGTGTGACTCCATGTTTAAAGTTGTGAATGCAAATATTGTGAATGTAAATAAAGACGAATGTAGTACATTTATGCTTCGCAGTTGAAAGTACCAGGTTTGCATGTAGCATTTCAGAATAGAACTCGGTGTTAATTTAAAAGTTAAATCAGAATGACACAACGTAAGTTCTAGCAAGCGCTGATTTAATCAGTTGCGCAATTATTAAGCTACAACACAAATTACGCAGTGCTTACACACTAGTCACTAGCAAGCGACAAGCCGGCAGCAATGCCGTAACTTGCGTAGGTGACATGTTTATGATTCTGAGATGGATTCATGGGTTCAAGCAAAATATTAGAAGCAGGGAAATCGTCGATTGATGTCAAAAATCGGGGTGCATATTATACATGGTGATATAGAAATTCTTTCAAAATTTAGCAAAAGTCAGGGTGCGTTTTATACACGGGGGCGTATTATATCTGGAAATTTACGGTAGATGTAAAAAATAAACAATAAATTCTTGTACACATTCACTACTGTATGTTACATCACGTTATGTCTTTCACTTTTAATAGTTTTGTGAAGTCAGTTTTTACAACATCGTTTATGTAGTCATTTAGAAATCGCACTTATAATCTATTCAATGAAAGTCTCTCACGACATATCCACTGTCCTTCTACAAATGTGAAAAAAAAATAATGTAGCAGGATGGTGGTAAAACGCCACTACAATATAATAACTAGCAATAATATTGTGATAAGTTAGCCATAACAGGAGATAACAATTTGCCATAACTGCTAACAGGCGTCTGCTAAAACTCTAGCTGAGTATGTCATACATTCATCTTCTGGCTAAGCCATGACAGTGGTCTGCAGACAATTGATTTATAAATGCTAGTGACATTTTCTTAGTTGTTTCATGCATGGACATGCTGAAGGATTAAGGACTATTACACGTGGCATATTGCGACTAGACCAGTAGAAGAGTCTGTCTGGTGCGCACATGAAACGTATTGATTGAGTTTGTGTAGGCCCGAATGTTTCTGTATTTGTAGCTGGCAATAAAACATGAGGGATCTAGCGGCGACACTGGGATAGAATTGTGATGTATTGGCCAATTGACAGGTGGCTCGTATTAGGAAGTATTCTCATTATAAAGTAAGATTTGTTGAAATTGTGCAGATGCAATATAAACAGTAATGCATTTTACTAGGAAACCAAATTATCTGACTGTTACATTTCATAATTAATTATGTATCGGATCACTCGGTATTTGTTAGTAATTACTTCATTTTTGGTTCAGATAGATGTATTTTGTAAATATACCTTTTGTATATACATATATATATTTGGTATATTAAATATATATACTGCAAATATTATTAAATAAAGTTATGTATGTTTCTTTATTCTTACATAACGTATAGAAGTTTGTATATAATTTATATATATATTCAGATTCAGACTGAATCTTAATATATATGCTAAAATGTCAGGTGTTTTTCAAAAGTTTTCATAAAGTGTACTAGAAATGTACATGTATGTACATAAAAAGTTCCCAGGTTCATCAAATGCATATTTTGTATCAAAATTTCTTGGTCTTTTACTGTGCATACGTGTAATGTTCTTCGTGTCTAACTTAGTTTCTTCATTCAGTCACATTATAATGAGATTTCCTGGCTCAGTGCTTGAATGTATGTTTTTGGCCGAGTCATTATTATGATACATGTAAACGTTCTTCTCTAAGAGTCATTATTATGATACATGTAAACGTTCTTCTCTAAGTGTACACCATAAAGTTGATTGGTTCATTTACAGTAGACACTATTTACAGGGGTAGAACTACCCACTAGTCCGTATACTAGTAAAGATTACGGCAGACTTGTAAATCCTCCTACCAACTAGTCTGGCTGTCTAGTAAAAATCAGCATGTTGCATGACGCCACCATCCGTACCATTGACAAACTAATTCTTTACCTAATGAGGCAACAGTGGAACAGTGCTTTTGATTGGCTGTTGTGTGACATCGAATTCTGAAATGACGTATGCATATCTGGTAGAGGGGTAGGGCTAACGAGTGCAATTGGTGGCCATTTTAAAATGCACGGTTTTTGAATACGGTTTACATCTAAATTGCTTTATTAGTTTACGTTTACGCACAATGCATCGTTACTTGACTGGGGTTGCAAAACCAGCAGTAAAGCGCAAGTTGGAAAAGTGTGAACGGCCCTGCAACTGCCCACCGAGCCATTCAAGCGCTGAACACGGCCACCATGGACCGTTTGACGCATTTTTTTTGCAATTTAAATTTGTGTTATATTTTGATATTTTCAGGACTAGTAAACCTTTTGGCGGAGTAGTAAACTTTGTCTTTACTAGTCCTGCTGTCCAATAAAATAAATGCTGAAGTTCTACCCCTGATTTATAGTACAGTGCTGTGGGAGGCCTATTTGGGATTTCTTGGCACCTGTTAAAGTTTGTAATTTTGGCTGAACCATGATAAAATGTCTAATGGGTCTTTTAGAATTCGACTGAAAGGATCATTGTACCTAGCATGTGGCTGTGTTTAATAGTATCCTGTCAGTGTCATGAATAATGAAGACAGGTCATTAATAGTTGAACCACCATTAACACTACCTATACTAGCAATCAGTTCCAACAACTGTGTGTGGTTTTCCTGGTTGTACAGTGTCATCGGGTGTAATCTGTTAGTGCCCCCAGAATCATCATGACTACCATAGGCTGCTAGATTTACATGTATCAATGCCAGAGAGTAAATAAACCTGTCTTAAGGTTTCAGTAGACCCTGGGTTTTGTTCAAGTAAACAGTTGTCTTCACTGGGAGAAACTGTTTGTTCAACAGGTGACTAAATCATACCTGTCTGTGTTGCTGTTTTGTTTAGTAGCTGCCCTTGTAGGTTATGAGTGACTGACAACTGTTTTGTTTAGTAGCAGTCCTTGTAGGTTATGAGTGGCTGACAACTGTTTTGTTTAGTAGCAGCCAGTGTAGGTTATGAGTGGCTGACAACTGTTTTGTTTAGTAGCAGCCAGTGTAGGTTATGAGTGGCTGACAACTGTTTTGTTTAGTAGCAGCCAGTGTAGGTTATGAGTGGCTGACAACTGTTTTGTTTAGTAGCAGCCAGTGTAGGTTATGAGTGGCTGACAACTGTTTTGTTTAGTAGCAGCCAGTGTAGGTTATGAGTGGCTGACAACTGTTTTGTTTAGTAGCTGCCCTTGTAGGTTATGAGTGACTGACAACTGTTTTGTTTAGTAGCAGCCAGTGTAGGTTATGAGTGGCTGACAACTGTTTTGTTTAGTAGCAGCCAGTGTAGGTTATGAGTGGCTGACAACTGTTTTGTTTAGTAGCAGCCAGTGTAGGTTATGAGTGGCTGACAACTGTTTTGTTTAGTAGCAGCCAGTGTAGGTTATGAGTGGCTGACAACTGTTTTGTTTAGTAGCAGCCAGTGTAGGTTATGAGTGGCTGACAACTGTTTTGTTTAGTAGCAGCCAGTGTAGGTTATGAGTGGCTGACAACTGTTTTGTTTAGTAGCAGCCAGTGTAGGTTATGAGTGGCTGACAACTGTTTTGTTTAGTAGCAGCCAGTGTAGGTTATGAGTGGCTGACAACTGTTTTGTTTAGTAGCAGCCAGTGTAGGTTATGAGTGGCTGACAACTGTTTTGTTTAGTAGCAGCCAGTGTAGGTTATGAGTGGCTGACAACTGTTTTGTTTAGTAGCAGCCAGTGTAGGTTATGAGTGACTGACAACTGTTTTGTTTAGTAGCAGCCAGTGTAGGTTATGAGTGGCTGACAACTGTTTTGTTTAGTAGCAGCCAGTGTAGGTTATGAGTGGCTGACAACTGTTTTGTTTAGTAGCAGCCAGTGTAGGTTATGAGTGGCTGACAACTGTTTTGTTTAGTAGCAGCCAGTGTAGGTTATGAGTGACTGACAACTGTTTTTTTTAGTAGCAGCCAGTGTAGGTTATGAGTGGCTGACAACTGTTTTGTTTAGTAGCAGCCAGTGTAGGTTATGAGTGGCTGACAACTGTTTTGTTTAGTAGCAGCCAGTGTAGGTTATGAGTGGCTGACAACTGTTTTGTTTAGTAGCAGCCAGTGTAGGTTATGAGTGCTGACAACTGTTTTGTTTAGTAGCAGCCAGTGTAGGTTATGAGTGGCTGACAACTGTTTTGTTTAGTAGCAGCCAGTGTAGGTTATGAGTGGCTGACAACTGTTTTGTTTAGTAGCAGCCAGTGTAGGTTATGAGTGGCTGACAACTGTTTTGTTTAGTAGCAGCCAGTGTAGGTTATGAGTGGCTGACAACTGTTTTGTTTAGTAGCAGCCAGTGTAGGTTATGAGCGGCTGACAACTGTTTTGTTTAGTAGCAGCCAGTGTAGGTTATGAGCGGCTGACAACTGTTTTGTTTAGTAGCAGCCAGTGTAGGTTATGAGCGGCTGACAACTGTTTATTCTTATTGTGTTTATTCTTAGCGTACTTGACGTTTGTAGTACATAAGTAACTACAACACGTGTGACAAAAACGGTTTGATCAACTCTGAGAGGAGACACTAAATACATATTTTTATTGGAAACCTACCAAAGTAATGATATTTGTTAAATTTACACCTAGTAATTTTTTTGAATGCATAGTGCGTCATTTTGTCAGAATTGTATCAGTCCAAAATTGGCATAGACAAACATAACAAATAAAAGCTTTGAACATTCCTAACATATTTTAATGGTTAAACCATCATGTTTGAAGTGAAATCTTCACAACCTGTCACTTGATTTGGTACATGACCTCTTTTTGAGGCACCTACCGAGTAATAAAAACATATGCTCTTATTTATGCTGTTATGATGATTTAAGTGTTTCGAGAGAGTAGACTACAGCCACATGTTTCTGATGGTGTGTCATCGAAGTTCAAGAGATGCCAGACTATAAAATGCTAAAATTATTATTTAAAGAAAAACATTTATATAGTATACAACCTTTGGAATTGCTCAAAGAGGTTTGTACCTTACGCCGGGTAGATCCATTCATGTTCACATCAATTCACGTTGTATGAGAATCATTCAGCCATGATACAATTACTGCTGAACGCTGTTCACACAATCCCATCTCTGTCTAGGCTTAGAAATGGCAGTGTTCAGGATGCTGTCACTGTGATCTACTCTACAGGTAGTCAAGTGTTCAACCCATGTGCACCTAATTAATGCATTTAAAAGTGTGGTTTCCACATAGTGTGGTAGCATTGTGTGTTCTATTTTGTGTGTTCTATAGAGGACACATCTGGTTTGCTGTGATTGAAGTGGGTTAGTACACAGGGTCACTAATGTTCTGTCCTGTTTGGCGGCTGTCAAACTTAATTAATTTTAGCTGCAGCCTGTACTTTTTAGCCCAAGACTAGTGTGTCTGCACCAAGTACTTGGTGTCACTTGTTATTTGCCAGTGATGTTTTGACATAATTTTATTAGGTCGCCATTATACACTTTGCGTGAGGTCTGTCTAATTGTGTATATCCCCCACACAAGGAAGGATAGAGGCAGTCTGTCAGTTACTGCAAGCACATGTTCACCCATGCAGTGTTTGTTTTGCTAGATGGCCGAGGTCATGTGATCTTTGCCCCTGCAGGTGTAGGTCGGGTCCTGCTATGAGCCAACACTGCTCATTCATGGAATACTAGCTGATAAGATTCAATAGGTTGTGCGTCATTCACTTCACGTGGTAAGTATACATGTGCAGCGTGCATGCACAAGTTGAGTATGCTACAGTCTTTGCACTTTGTCCGCAAGAGACTATTTCATATGGAGTGAGGAGATCATTGGTACTGACAGTCTAGTGCACTGTTATATCAGACAGTCATCTAATGAAAGGCTATTAATAAAGGTATACCTCATTAGCACAAGACATGTTGGTATTGTCTGTATTGAATGCACTCACCTGCCTTTCTGCATTTCTCATGTGTAAACAATAAGTGTAAACAAACCGAACATTTAAACTCCAGGCTTATTAGAACTGTCCTATTGTTTTCTAATAATACTGTTGGGTGATGTTTGGTTATAAATGCAAGTTTAGAAACAAGCCACCTCGGTAATACAGCTACCTCACAATTAAGGTCACTCAGAACAGTTCCAGGTTATTTCCACTCTCTCTAGTGAAGTATGGGATATTAGTCCCACTAAAAGGTCACCTCGCTATTCTGGTCACTTGCTCAGTCCCAAAGGTGACCTTAATAGTGAGGTTCCCCTGCAGTGTGTTTGATGGCTTGACCTGTCCAACTGGTGAAAGACAAGATAAATGACCGCTGGCATCAAACAGATAAGTACTGCTAACTTGACCACTTACAGAGGAGTAAATGTTGAGAAATGACCACGGTTGTAGTATTGAATGTTTATAACGTCAAGATGTTGGCAATTGGAAGAATGGTTGTATTTTGAGGTGGTCTTACAACAGTGACCATTAACTGTTAGAGAGGGTGTGTTGCTGTTGTAGTTTCATAGCTGACCACTGGTCATTAAGCAAGACACACTGACTTCCGTTGACCTGGAGCTGTTGCGACAGTGGGCGGACACAATAGAAGACAGAATGGCACAACTTGATAGACTGTTGTAAACATAACAGCAGTAGTGACAACATGTACACAAATACCCATAATTTATCACCATGCAATTGTTGTCAAGTGTGACCAATTACCACACCTTTATTGCAGTTCATACTTAGTCATTTGCATTTTTATTAGTTTGTTTCAATTACAAACACTTAGAAATAATTAACATTTAAAGAGACAGGTCAATTTTACTCTGATTTTGGCATTATCCCGTCGTACATTATTTATAGCCTCATGTTGAGACCACCCCTTTCTGTCCTAGTAACACCATTGAAATGTCACACATACCTGTCATATCTGATCAGTTTTACCTGGCAGCAGCGGGAGTCACTCCGGGTTAGCTTTATAATTTAATATAGTTCTGCCAGGGAGTAGGGCCCCCCTGCGGCCACCTACTGTGTGGGGTCCTAGTGTCTCCAGAAACCACAGTACATCACTTCTGTCATTTGTTGTTGTATTATCTCATTCTAGTTCTTACATAAAAGAACAGAGTTTGTCTGGCTGGCTGGTGCAGTGTTTTCCTTTTATTTATAATTTCACATGGATCCTTTAAAATTAATATCACTGCCTACAATTAGGTCAAGAAGTGAAGGTGTAGCTCAGCATTGCAACATTGTTTAGCTGGAGCATTCATGGCTTACTTACAAGTTACAACTACTTATCTGAAATCAGCTATCTAAGCCTTATGCCACCCACACACAGGTTTTGTTTATATATTATAATTAACAAGCATTACTAATTGCTGTTGCTTATTTTCAATAAAATTCAGACAACTTTTAACTGCTCGGAAGTGTCTCCCAGTGGTAAAGTCTACCACTTCAGTTGCAGTAATTACAGTGTGTTCCCAAAGGCCTGTATAATTATTTTCTCACGTTTTTGAGGCGAGAGAATGGCTTAGTTTGACAAAATCTGTGAAAAAACTTAGCCGGTCTGGATATTGATGACCCGAGTGCGCCTTGTCACTGCCGGAGATGGTCGAAAGTACACTCCCACCAACGGCATGTTACGAACGGTTTGCATTGATTTCCACATGCACCACCGCATGGAGTCTGTGACAGTAACTTTTTCTTTAATTTTTACGGGTTCTTCAATGAACAAGTATGTCTCCAAATAGAAAACATGATGAGGATGGACAGCAGAAGACATCTTCAGTTTTCAATTTAACAGCAAGAAAATAAATCTTGGTCAGTATGTGTGAATTTTATGAATGGAAATGTGATTGACAGCTTGTGCATACCTGCCAACTGTTATGGTTTCGTCGTATTTGTTACGCTTAGGCAGCGGTTAATACGACATTGCGGCTGGGCTGTAAATAATTTAAAACTGGAAAAAAATTGGACATGCTTATTCATTATAAAGCATAAAAATAAAATAAAAATAAATTGGACATGCTTATTCATTATAAAGCATAAAACATAAATGCAAAATACGTAACCTTCCCAGCGCGGTGCGAAAAAACCCAACCGCGGTTGGTAGTCCTGTTGCCAGTGTCAACACCCGTTAGTTTTCAGTATTAACCACTTGGCGGCGCCACTGTTGTATTGTCAACAGACAGTCAGTTCCTATTGATCTAGATGTATGGGAGGCTTGGGATGTTATGACAACGTTTCACTTATGTTGGTTTATTGAATATAACAATGGTAATACAACTAACAATATATATATATATGCTAAATACATTGAATTTCAGCTCAGGTGATGAGGATGGCAAAAACATGGAGTAGCTTCATCATGAGAATCTAGCAGCTGGCTGCATTAGTAACCATAACTTCACTTGCACAAAAGACTGGTTGTTACTTATAGACTGCAAAATAATGAAGAGTAAATGAGATTTGAAAAAGAGTACCAAATTAATGTGTTGTCATTTAAATAATGAGCTTACCTGGGATACTGAGTGAGATTACGTTCGTAGCAAAATGGGTATAATTTTGTTTACTGAAGCAACACTTAAAAATGAAATTAAATGATTAGAATGCATCAGAAGCCACCAAGTAGCATCATTTTATAAACAAAATTCCGGGGGACCTCCCTAGTGTTGACTTCGTCACCGTATTCGTCCACACCGCCCAGATTCAGTAGCTGACTACTCAATTGTTAAAACCTGCTACTCAAAATATTTGGGAATACACTGTAACTAGTACAAATTCCATTTGTTCAGAAGAAGAAAATCTGCCTGTGCAGAAGACCCAGAACTTGAACCCTAGACAGTGGAGTGATTGGTGAGGAGTTGCTATGGCGGGGTTATGCCATAGTTGCACAGAGAAGTGTTTGCATGACAGAACTTTGCACTGTCTATGTGTGTCAGTGATTGCTGCTGCCATGGCGTGTCTGTCACTGTGTCTGTGGGCTGTGCTCTCTGTTGCTTGGCTATGGCACTTAGACCAGGGTATTTCAGGTTAATGTGCCCCCTGTGGCCAGAGAGTTGAATGATGACCAGACAGTTGAACACTTCCAGGGTGCCCTGCTGCAATCAGTCTAGTTCAACTGCCAGGTAGCTGTAGGCAGGTTCACTTGAGTTTACACCCTTGAGAGCTCTCCTAAAGGTCAGGGGTGAGAGGCTGCAGGCACAAGGGGAGCAGGGGGATAGAAAGGGATACTACACCTGGGAATAGGGCGTCAAACACACCTGGGGATACACCTGCACTGAGGAGTGGCTGGCTTCAAGCTCCAAGTGCTGCCTCATAACAGTATCCTAATTCTTCCATTGCAGCTCGTACCTCTGTGTTATGTTATGTGACTATTGACTAGAGTATGGTCAAGCTGCATTCGCACCACAAATATACTTACAAACAAACACACATACACTGTGAGTTAGAGTCCACGGACAGTGTTTTTCATATCCAAGGGTGGGATGTATTTACTTTCCCTGGCAAACCAGCCTAGTCACCAGATAGTATGGACCAACATTTGTTGTGTCTTTCAAAAGACACATTCATTGTCATTGGGGTGAACAAAATTGGTTAAGTTTTGAAACGAGGACTTGAACCATCTTCCTGTCAATTGACAGGCCAGTGCTCTTAAATCTAACACTAGGCCCATCACTCACATTCAATGAGCGAATGACTCGAAGCCAATGTTGGTTATGTTACAGATGTTGGTGTTTGACACTGTTCTACCTCCTGTTGCTGTCTGGCAGTCCTTAGCCAACACACCTGGCTATACAGGTGCAAAACACATTTCCTCTGTCACGTGTCTCATTTACCTGTGTGAGCGTGTATGACAGATGATTGAACTCTTTATGCAGTGTCTGCCAGGCACTAGGCCGGGGACCTATTACCTGGTACAGAGGCTGCAGACTGCGTCAACCCCTAGCCAGGTCGTCCTCCTGGTCATTCTGGGGTCAATCTTATGTTCCTTCTGGTCATTCTATGGAGGATCTGAGGACCTGTGTCAAATATATACATGTGCTTATTCGGCCAGGGAAAGGACAACTTTCGAAGAGGGTAGCGTTATTTAATTTGTAAGAAGGTAGTAAGCCCATTATTTAATTTGATGTTTATATATATATATATATATATAGTGTTTAAATTGTACACAATTTCAAGCCAAGAAGCCTATGAGACATCACTTTTTTACTGAACATTTGGCTCTCTTCCAGGTTTCCTATAGTAATTGACTATACTCAAGGTTTCATCACCGAGCTATTTGCACTTATATTAGGCTTCACCTTGGTCATTCATGGAGTAGTTTGCCTATTCTCCTCGTCTCTTCACTGATGTTTCTCAGCTAAATCCTACTGGTGACCTAGTGTGCCAAGGTGACCACCAGCTGCCAAATAAGAATTATTTATAACGCTAGACTGTTGACATACCAGTTTGTGTCCAAGATATATACATGATTGAATCTTATGTTTGGTGATAGAGTATTAATTTTGTATTTATGTCACGGTCCAGCGACTTTCCACTGATGCAGGACACATTGTGGACCATAGTGGTCACAGTGTGGTTCTCGCCAAGTCATGTGGTATTTATAGTCAGGCGTTGTGTCACAGACCAGGTCATAGTTAAGGACGTCAGCTGTGACATTTTGTCGTCAGCTGTGACATTTTGTCGCAGTTGCTACAGTTTATTAACTAAGGCTATTTCTGTTGCTGCCCCAACTCTGGAGTATGCTAATGTTAGATCAGTTGAAAATATTACAGAATGCCACCGTCATTTAAAAACTTACCTCTATAACCTTGCTTATCCACCATAGCTCCCTGGCATATCCGTCTAATAAATAATAATAACTTTATTTAGACATTAAAATCCAAAGTAGAACTCTGGTCAGTAGTGGTGACAATAGTTGTTACAATTTATAAGTCTGTTGACAACCTGAATACTGCTTATAAATTTTGAGATTGACAAACCTTTTGACTTGATGCACCTCTGAGTTTGGTTTCCAAGGATTTAGTTGCAGTAGAAGGTACCTTATAATTTATTATTAATTAATAATATTCATGCCTATTCATCCAGTATAATTATTGGAATATTTTATAAATAAAAAGTTAGTAATGACTACCAGGTAATGAGTCAATGACATGTTTAATCAGTCAGAAAATAACAATACCACCACACAGTAGACCGGTATGACAAGGAGGTGGGAAGTGTGTGTTATTAATTTGAAGCATTGAATCTCTACTAGTTGGCCTGGCACTGGTCTTCATCTGTAACCTAGTAAAAGGCATCTCAGCTGAACTCATTCCAGTAAGCAAACATTTGGACGAACGAATGACTATCTCATCAGTCTTGATTTCTATTAAATAACCCTGATTTAATGACGGATATTGATGGACTGGGAAAGTGAATAGTACAGATTGTTGCTCTAGATGTACAGAACACTGTTTTACAATGGAAATTGTATTAATAGATTATATTAAATAGGTTTAATTATTAATGCAAAAACCTGTAATAAAAGAGTCCAGATGTGTGGGCTAATTTGAGGCCTGGTAGAATTGTGCGTGTGTCCTGTGTACGGTGAACAGGGTATGCAGGTAGGCAGGTATACAGTGGGTGACTCATGTTCACATGAGTGACTGTCCCTGTGAGAAAACAGTCATCAGATAGGTCCTGATCTCCTAGTCTGAAAGCAGCGAACAGTGACAGCTTAACACTCAAATTCATCGTCTGTATTGATATTTAGTTGAAAAGGGGTATTATGATCGATTAAGTGGTATATGTGTGGCCTCTTTAATCTACCTGTCAGTTCGACAATTAATGGCTCTTATCACAGGTATGACCTTTCTCACTTTGATTGTCTCTGTCCTATCCTAGTGGTAACAATAGGACATTGAGGAAATGAGACATGTCACTTGATAATGAGTCCAGTACTAACCCACCTCATGTGATCACAGTGAATATTTCTACCAGAATAACATTTATTCATCATCCAAATTGTACAGTCATGTGACAAGATACGAGCATTAATCATTGATGTCATGCCCTATGAATAAGGCAAAACATTTAGTGACTGATAAAATTGAATTAATTATTCATGGATGCTGTATACGATTCGTCTATATTCACCACTATGTCATGACCAAAAAATTTGTATTAATGTTTTTCTGGATAACAGGTTATTATTTTATCATCACGTAGCATCAAGATGCAAGCAACCAGTTACATGCAGCGTCATGTTAAATGTTTCTGTTCTCAGTAAAGTCTGAAAACAAACCAGTGGCAAGTGTCTCCCCAATGAGACAGTCTGCTAAGTCTGCTGTAGTGTGTATTTCTCACTAGGTTTGTTTTCGTTGTAATTTGTAGAGCCAGACCAGCTAGATAAAAGGGTACACAAGTGATGTTAATGTGATTCATTATATACTCAGTTTGAAGTCTCCAGCTTGGTTTCGTACAAGGGTGATGAGATCATGACAGTCACAGAGTTTATAGATATGACTTAGCGTGATTAATTCATAGTAATGCCTGGGCATGTAAACAAAGCCAATATTCTGATATCATTTATAAGACATTTCCATATTTGATCACTAGGAGGTAGCACTGAGACAGATGGGTGAGGTGTCAGTGGGGACAGATAGGTGAGGTGTTGTGAGTGAGACAGATAGGTGAGGTGTTGTGAGTGAGACAGATAGGTGAGGTGTTGTGAGTGAGACAGATAGGTGAGGTGTTGTGAGTGAGACAGATAGTTGAAGTGTTGTGAGTGGGGACAGATATGTGAGGTGTTGTCAGTGGGGACAGATAGGGAGTGTTGTCAGCGGAGACAGATAGGTGAGGTGTTGTCAGCGGGGACATATAGGTGAGGTGTTGTGAGTGGGAACAGATAGGTGAGGTGTTGTGAGTGGGAACATATAGGGGAGGTGTTGTGAGTGGGGACAGATAGGTGGGGTGTTGTATATGGGAACAGACCACTATTTTAATTTCAGGTAAATGAAGACCCAATTATTTTGGTGTGGTTTGTGTCTGCAATACCTGCTTTAACTCTATGTCTTCCTTTTGTTGTAGTTACATGAGTTTGATGACTGTCGTCTTGATGTCAGCATTTTAACCCTCTGTCGTCCTTCTGTTGTAGTTACATGAGTTTGATGACTGTCACCTTCATGTCAGCATTTTAACCCTAACTTCTGTTGTAGTTACACGAGTTTGATGACTGCCGTCTTGATGTCAGCGTCAATGACTGTCTGTGGTACCTGCGTGCTCGCAACTCAAATGAGCGCCAGATGTGGTATGACATGCTCGAACTTCACAAAGTAAGCACACCATTTCACATAATTCTAAGAGGCAAACATACATAACAGAAACTTTAACACAAAACTAGTTTTGAAGACGCTGGAAAGTGTAAGCAAACCAAAGAAATAAAACCTGAACCCTTGTAGGTAGATATTTGATCAAGGAAATCTACAAAATACACACTGGGAAATTACAAAGAATGTTACTGTTATATTCGTACAGTGGCACCTCGCTTTACGGTCACCCCAGTAATACAGCTACCTCGCAATTAAGGGCACCCTAGGAGAGTCCCAAATTATTTCCACGTATGGTAAAGTATAGAATATGAGTCTCACTAATATGGTCACCTCGCTATTCAGGTCACTTGTCCAGTCCTGAGGGTGGCCTTAATAGTGAGGTGGTGCCACTGTGTTTGACGTTGATTGGATGTGAATGAAATAGCAGCAAGGCCCTGCCCCTTAGGGTTTGAAGAACCTCAGGCCATGTGTTTGTGGCTATGGGTTGCTTGCAGACTGAGGCCTCAGGACCAGCTGCTAGTACAATATATGTGCATGTCACTCACTGAGGCCATGGTATTTGTGGCGGTGGGTGCCACACATTGCCAATACTGCAGGCAGCAGACACGGCTGCAGTCAACCATCTTAAGTCTCCATCGCAACAGTTGGCTGCATTTTAATCGCGATGAAGCAGAGTGATCACGCTAGAAGTCGGCATCGATTTTTAAGATGGCCCCTAAATTTTGGGAGAAGAAAAGTGAAATGCAAGGTAGGGTTGGAACTGGGTGTGGAATTGGGATCGGTGGGCTGGTACATTTGCTCGGGTGATATGTGGGGGCTACAGCGACAGGTGTGTCTGCAACTAGAGGCTGGTGACGTGATGTAGCGGAGTCACAGGTTGAATGAATGAACTGTACAACTTGGGTCAACTTATACTGCACCAGTGGCCTACTGGCCGACAGAGGTCCTGATATCTTTGGCACTGGGAAGGGTTCAACCAGGCTTGGGTGTTTGAAAGTATGTAATGAGCTGACCTTTTAGATGACCACCTGGCAAGGTGCACGCATTCCTCAAACATTCCGAAATTCTCTTTCGCTTTTCCATGCCTTGAAATGATATGAATGTCGCAAAGTACTGATCCAGTGATGATGTGTTTATTTCTACATGATGACTTTACTCTCACAAAGATATATTATCTCTTGTGTAGTTTATAACTTTATTCTCAGTAAACAACATTTTATACATGAACAAGTTGCCAGAATCATGTCTGAATATGAGAATGCATCCCTTGGCAATGAGAAAGGTTCACTTTTGGAACTTGCTGAATATTGCGTAATGCTCTAGGAATATAACATAAAATGGGTTGGCTGTGTAAACTAAGGTTGTTTTGGGATTGGGGCTATATAGAGTTTGGGGTAGTTAGGGCCTTAGACTTTAAGGCTAAATGGCGATTGGGGCAGGTCCTTAGCCAGAAATCATTTTTTTCCAGTCTTAAATTAATCAGAAGTGTGCCCTTTAGCATGCAAACGGCTTGCATGGAAGCCATTCACGTCAATCGCAGCTATTATTGGCCAGGTTACTGTAAATTTCCGTGTATAATACGCCCCCATGTATAATACGCATCCTGACTTTTGCTAAATTTTGATAGAATTTCTATATCACAATGTATAATACGCACCCTGACTTTTGAGTAAAAAGTGAAGGGAAAAAATGCATATTATACACGGAAATTTACGGTAGTTTTTTTATTACAAACCTGTGTCATTTGATCCCTTTATTTAATTAATGCTGATCCATTTTATTTGTTTCACTACCACTTGGAAAGACACTTAATCTAGTCGCCAGTTGGCTCCTGTTAAATTCCACCTTATCGGTTGTAATTACCAGTCTTGGCCAGTCATCTGCCAGTCTTGAAGACGGGCAGACTCTGGCTAAACCTCTGATTGAGGGTGACAACCCTGAATGGGTTGTATGATGGTATCGTGGTTGTAATGAATGTATCTATGTATGTTTGTGTTGGTTGCATTGTACAATAAATGTATCTCCAGATGTATGTTTGTGTTGGTTGCATTGTACAATAAATGTATCTCCAGATGTATGTTTGTGTCGGTTGCATTGTACGATGAATGTATCTCCAGATGTATGTTTATGTTGATTGCATTGTACAATGAATGTATCTCTAGATGTATGTTTGTGTTGATTGCATTGTACAATGAATGTATCTCTAGATGTATGTTTGTGTTGATTGCATTGTAAGATGAATGTATCTCTAGATGTGTTTGTGTTGATTGCATTGTACAATGAATGTATCTCCAGATGTATGTTTGTGTTGTTTGCATTGTATGATGAATGTATCTCTAGATGTATGTTTGTGTTGATTGCATTGTACAATGAATGTATCTATGTATGCTTGTGTTGACTGCATTGTACGATGAATGTATCTCTAGATGTATGTTTGTGTTGATTGCATTGTACGATGAATGTATCTCTAGATGTGTTTGTGTTGATTGCATTGTACAATGAATGTATCTCCAGATGTATGTTTGTGTTGATTGCATTGTACGATGAATGTATCTCCAGATGCATGTTTGTGTTGATTGCATTGTACAATGATTGTATCTCTAGATGTATGTTTGTGTTGATTGCATTGTATGATGAATGTATCTCTAGATGTATGTTTGTGTTGATTGCATTGTACAATGAATGTATCTATGTATGCTTGTGTTGACTGCATTGTACGATGAATGTATCTCTAGATGTATGTTTGTGTTGATTGCATTGTACGATGAATGTGTCTCCAGATGTATGTTTGTGTTGATTGCATTGTAAAATGAATGTATCTCTAGATGTGTTTGTGTTGATTGCATTGTACAATGAATGTATCTATGTATGCTTGTGTTGACTGCATTGTATGATGAATGTATCTCTAGATGTATGTTTGTGTTGATTGCATTGTACGATGAATGTGTCTCCAGATGTATGTTTGTGTTGATTGCATTGTACGATGAATGTATCTCTAGATGTGTTTGTGTTGATTGCATTGTATGATGAATGTATCTCCAGATGCATGTTTGTGTTGATTGCATTATACGATGAATGTATCTCTAGATGTATGTTTGTGTTGGTTGCAGCAGGCTGAGTCCGGATATGGCAGCGAGAACAGTCTCAACCGACACGGCTCTCTCATGTCTCTCACGTCTACCACCAGTCTCTCCACGGCCTCCACCTCCTCCTTCAAGGTACGTCTCCCTCGATGTCCCGTGATCTCCCTCGATCTCTCGCTCTTTCTGTGTCTGTCTGTCTCTCTCTCCCTCTCTCTCTCTCACTCACTCACTCACTCACTCACTCACTCACTCACTCACTCACTCACTCACTCAGTCTCCCTCCCTCCCGCCTCTCTCTCTAATATGCTAAAACACATCATACCTAACGTGGAATATAACAAATCTGATATGTATAACTGCACTTTTCAAGTGCACATCTTGGACTAATTGTCTCTGTGACCTTGCTTACAGCGAGGACGGGGCCTGAAGGAGAAGCTAGCGGAGATGGAGACGTTTCGTGACATACTTTGCCACCAGGTGGATACACTACAGAGTTACTTCGATGCGTGTTCTGCGGCCGTAGCCAACCATCAGAGTGTACATGACTGTAAGCACTGATTGTCTGTTTATTTATATATTTCTGAATTTTACTATTACATGTATTTATTAATTCACGTTAAACAGCAGTGAGTTTCTGTCACAGAGATGCTACACTGACTTGTTTTAGGTTTGTTTTGAAACCAGAGTTTGTCTCGGGGCTAGGGTAGTTTCAAAATAATAAAAAATATTTTGTGAAGTGATCTGTACATTTTCTAGGTGATTCTAATGCAGCAGTGTACCACCGAGTAGAGCTAACATGTCATAGTGGAGAGTCTATATGTGATTCTAAAGCGGCAGTGTACCACCGAGTAGAGCTAACATGTCATAGTGGAGAGTCCATATGTGATTCTAATGCGGCAGTGTACCACCGAGTAGAGGTAACATGTCATAGTGGAGAGTCCATATGTGATTCTAATGCGGCAGTGTACCACCGAGTAGAGCTAACATGTCATAGTGGAGAGTCCATATGTGATTCTAATGCGGCAGTGTACCACCGAGTAGAGCTAACATGTCATAGTGGAGAGTCCATATGTGATTCTAATGCGGCAGTGTACCACCGAGTAGAGCTAACATGTCATAGTGGAGAGTCCATATGTGATTCTAATGCGGCAGTGTACCACCGAGTAGAGCTAACATGTCATAGTGGAGAGTCCATATGTGATTCTAATGCAGCAGTGTACCACCGAGTAGAGCTAACATGTCATAGTGGAGAGTCCGTATGTGATTCTAATGCGGCAGTGTACCACCGAGTAGAGCTAACATGTCATAGTGGAGAGTCCATACGTGATTCTAATGCGGCAGTGTACCACCGAGTAGAGCTAACATGTCATAGTGGAGAGTCCGTATGTGATTCTAATGCGGCTGTGTACCACCGAGTAGAGCTAACATGTCATAGTGGAGAGTCCGTATGTGATTCTAATGCAGCAGTGTACCACCGAGTAGAGCTAACATGTCATAGTGGAGAGTCCATATGTGATTCTAATGCGGCAGTGTACCACCAAGTAGAGCTAACATGTCATAGTGGACAGTCCATATGTGATTCTAATGCGGCAGTGTACCACCGAGTAGAGCTAACATGTCATAGTGGAGAGTCCATATGTGATTCTAATGCGGCAGTGTACCACCGAGTAGAGCTAACATGTCATAGTGGAGAGTCCATATGTGATTCTAATGCGGCAGTGTACCACCGAGTAGAGCTAACATGTCATAGTGGAGAGTCCATATGTGATTCTAATGCAGCAGTGTACCACCGAGTAGAGCTAACATGTCATAGTGGAGAGTCCATATGTGATTCTAATGCGGCAGTGTACCACCGAGTAGAGCTAACATGTCATAGTGGAGAGTCCATATGTGATTCTAATGCGGCAGTGTACCACCGAGTAGAGCTAACATGTCATAGTGGAGAGTCCATATGTGATTCTAATGCGGCAGTGTACCACCGAGTAGAGCTAACATGTCATAGTGGAGAGTCCATATGTGATTCTAATGCGGCAGTGTACCACCGAGTAGAGCTAACATGTCATAGTGGAGAGTCCATATGTGATTCTAATGCGGCAGTGTACCACCGAGTAGAGCTAACATGTCATAGTGGAGAGTCCATATGTGATTCTAATGCGGCAGTGTACCACCGAGTAGAGCTAACATGTCATAGTGGAGAGTCTGTATGTGATTCTAATGCAGCAGTTTACCACCGAGTAGAGCTAACATGTCATAGTGGAGAGTCCATATGTGATTCTAATGCGGCAGTGTACCACCGAGTAGAGCTAACATGTCATAGTGGAGAGTCCATATGTGATTCTAATGCGGCAGTGTACCACCGAGTAGAGCTAACATGTCATAGTGGAGAGTCCATATGTGATTCTAATGCGGCAGTGTACCACCGAGTAGAGCTAACATGTCATAGTGGAGAGTCCATATGTGATTCTAATGCGGCAGTGTACCACCGAGTAGAGCTAACATGTCATAGTGGAGAGTCCGTATGTGATTCTAATGCGGCAGTGTACCACCGAGTAGAGCTAACATGTCATAGTGGAGAGGCCATATGTTAAACTTTTCATGAAATTAATCTGAATGAAACGAACGAAAAAAATTAATTGAGAAGGGACCTTTAATTGTTTGGCCCAAAGTCTCACTATATTGTACTGATATACTAATATTGTCAGTGTGACTTACCTGTGTTCTATACATTGTCCACTCAGTGTGACTTACCTGTGTTCTATACATTGTCCACTCAGTGTGACTTACCTGTGTTCTGTACATTGTCCACTCAGTGTGACTTACCTGTGTTCTATTCCATTGTCCACTCAGTGTGACTTACCTGTGTTCTATACATTGTCCACTCAGTGTGACTTACCTGTGTTCTATACATTGTCCACTCAGTGTGACTTACCTGTGTTCTGTTCCATTGTCCACTCAGTGTGACTTACCTGTGTTCTATACATTGTCTACTCAGTGTGACTTACCTGTGTTCTATACATTGTCCACTCAGTGTGACTTACCTGTGTTCTATTCCATTGTCCACTCAGTGTGACTTACCTGTGTTCTATACATTGTCCACTCAGTGTGACTTACCTGTGTTCTATACATTGTCCACTCAGTGTGACTTACCTGTGTTCTATTCCATTGTCCACTCAGTGTGACTTACCTGTGTGTCCACTCAGTGTGACACCTGTGTTCCACTCAGTGTGACTTACCTGTGTTCTATACATTGTCCACTCAGTGTGACTTACCTGTGTTCTATTCCATTGTCCACTCAGTGTGACTTACCTGTGTTCTATACATTGTCCACTCAGTGTGACTTACCTGTGTTCTATACATTGTCCACTCAGTGTGACTTACCTGTGTTCTATTCCATTGTCCACTCAGTGTGACTTACCTGTGTTCTGTTCCATTGTCCACTCAATGTGACTTACCTGTGTTCTGTTCCATTGTCCACTCAATGTGACTTACATGTGTTCTGTTCCATTGTCCACTCAGTGTGACTTACCTGTGTTCTATTCCATTGTCCACTCAGTGTGACTTACCTGTGTTCTATTCCATTTCCACTCAGTGTGACTTACCTGTGTTCTATTCCATTGTACACTCAGTGTGACTTACCTGTGTTCTATACATTGTCCACTCAGTGTTCTGTTTCATTGTCCACTCAGTGTTACTTACCTGTGTTCTGTTCCATTGTCCACTCAATGTGACTGACCTGTGTTCTGTTCCATTGTCCACTCAGTGTGACTTACCTGTGTTCTATTCCATTGTCTACTCAGTGTGACTTACCTGTGTTCTATTCCATTGTCCACTCAGTGTGACTTACCTGTGTTCTATTCCATTGTCCACTCAGTGTGACTTACCTGTGTTCTGTTCCATTGTCCACTCAGTGTGACTTACCTGTGTTCTATTCCATTGTCCACTCAATGTGACTTACTTGTGTTCTATTCCATTGTCCACTCAGTGTGACTTACCTGTGTTCTGTTTCTTTGTTCACTCAGTGTGACTTATCTGTGCTCTGTTTCATTGTTCACTCAGTGTGACTTACCTGTGTTTTGTTCCATTGTCCACTCAATGTGACTTACCTGTGTTCTGTGCATTGTCCACTCAGTGTGACTTACCTGTGTTCTATTCCATTGTTCACTCAGTGTGACTTACCTGTGTTCTATTCCATTGTCCACTCAGTGTGACTTACCTGTGTTCTGTACATTGTCCACTCAATGTGACTTACCTGTGCTCTGTTTTATTGTTCACTCAGTGTGACTTACCTGTGCTCTGTTTTATTGTTCACTCAGTGTGACTTACCTGTGTTCTATTCCATTGTTCACTCAGTGTGACTTACCTGTGTTCTATTCCATTGTCCACTCAGTGTGACTTACCTGTGTTCTGTACATTGTCCACTCAATGTGACTTACCTGTGCTCTGTTTCATTGTTCACTCAGTGTGACTTACCTGTGTTCTGTTCCATTGTCCACTCAATGTGACTTACCTGTGTTCTGTACATTGTCCACTCAGTGTGACTTACCTGTGTTCTAGTCCATTGTTCACTCACTGTGACTTACCTGTGTTCTGTTCCATTGTCCTCTCAATGTGACTTACCTGTGTTCTATTCCATTGTCCACTCAATGTGACTTACCTGTGTTCTATTCCATTGTCCACTCAATGTGACTTACCTGTGTTCTATTCCATTGTCCACTCAATGTGACTTACCTGTGTTCTATTCCATTGTCCACTCAGTGTGACTTACCTGTGTTCTATTCCATTGTCCACTCATTGTGACTTACCTGTGTTCTGTTCCATTGTCCACTCAATGTGACTTACATGTGTTCTGTTCCATTGTCCACTCAATGTGACTTACCTGTGTTCTGTTCCATTGTCCACTCAATGTGACTTACATGTGTTCTGTTCAATTGTCCACTCAGTGTGACTTACCTGTGTTCTGTTCCACTGTCCACTCAGTGTGACTTACCTGTGTTCTGTTCCATTGTCCACTCAGTGTGACTTACCTGTGTTCTATTCCATTGTCCACTCAGTGTGACTTACCTGTGTTCTGTTCCACTGTCCACCCAGTGTGACATACCTGTGTTCTGTTCCACTGTCCACTCAGTGTGACTTACCTGTGTTCTATTCCACTGTCCACTCTGTGTGACTTACCTGTGTTCTATTCCATTGTCCACTCAGTGTGACTTACCTGTGTTCTGTTCCATTGTCCACTCAATGTGACTTACCTGTGTTCTATTCCATTGTCCACTCAATGTGACTTACCTGTGTTCTATTCCATTGTCCACTCAGTGTGACTAACCTGTGTTCTGTTTCGTTGTCCACTTAGTGGTCAGCGATGACATCGATGACCTGAACGATGTTGACTCAGAGAAGTCTGGTCAGCAGTCGAACCATGTGTACAGCGTGCTGGACAGCAACTCCAAGGACAACGAGATGAGTGAGTGACCACTTGAGTCAGTGAGCCAATGCTAGGGGATGGAGGGTTTATGGAATAGACGTTACTTGTAATCTGTAGGTGTGAACTTGTCATTACAGCTATGTCTGTTCATCTGTCTGTCTGTCCATTCATCTGATATTCATCCATCCATATCCATCCAACCAACCAACTAACCAACCAACCAACCAACTATCAATCCATATCCACCCATCCATATCCATCCATGAATTAGTCTATCCATCCATCCATCCATATCCATCCATCCATCCACATCCATCCATCCATCCACATCCATCCATCCACATCCATCCATCCACATCCATCCACATCCATCCACATTCATCCAACCATCAATCCATCCATATCCATCCATTTATTAATGCATTCGTCCATTCACTGTTGACGTTATCCACATTACAAGATGTTACCCTTCTCTAAATCTGACCAACTGTCTCAGTTTTTGGCTGTTTTTTTGTCCAAACTAGTTTTGTGTAGTTCAGTTGCTCAAACTCAAAACATGTCTGACAAATCTAGAAATAATCTCTACAGATATGCTATGAGAAAGAAAACGTACATGTGCATTTGTGCAAATTGGTAAATAAAAAAGAGTGGGGGACAAGGGAGATCTTAGTGGGCCCATTTACCTCATTGGTGAGCCCAGTGACCTCCTTGGTGTTCCCAGGGAGCTCCTTGGTGTGTTGTGTGAAAACGAAGCAACTTGTGCTGTTGCAGTGAACATCCTGCGCCAACACGGGGCCCACGCGATTGACTTCAAGGGCGAGTCATTCACATTCAAGGCAACAACGGCGGGCATCCTCGCCACCCTCTCTCACTGCATAGAGCTGATGGGACAGAGGGAGGACGCCTGGAGGAAACGGCTTGAGAGGGTGCGTACCCCACTCTCTGTCACGCCTCACTTGAGGCAGTTTGCATTTGTCAGACCTGCCTACTATTCCGGATTGTCCGGAATAATTCCGGAAATACACCTTAAATTACGGTATTACGGCGAGGGATGAAAATATTACGGATTCTTTCGTCGTCAATCTCTTCTGTGCTCCTCAAATTTGACTTCACTTTATTCAACAGGTGACAGCATATATACGCTGCTTGTTGTGAAATAATTTTTCATTCGCTGCTTCTGGTCGTAATCTGACCAGTAGGAAACATGGTTACGATAAATTCGCATATCCGCGCTCCTGGCACTCAAACAAGAAGAAGTCATGACTCATGCGGTACAAAATGATGGCGGGAATCGAAATGGCACCACTACCAGCCAAGAAGAAACGTGTGCTGCAAACGTTTATAACAGCATGCACGCAGACATGGCCCGTATTATAAAATTTAAGGAAGGGGGTCGCCTTTACATACTGCCGTATACGCGAAATTTATTTTCTTATTTCACATGACATTGTGGCCGGGATAATTGCAGGTACTTATTACGACGTTGTAGTGTCGGGCCAACTGACTGTACTAAGACTAAATTAGTGTATTTATTGAGTCTAGTCTATCATTTACAGGAATAGGTGTATATACTAGAGTTTAGTAGACTAGACGATGTCGACGACTAGCGTAACGAAATGGTTTTGCCGTCCGACTTTGTGTTTGTTTTTGATCTAGTCAAGCTGTGGTCTATAGCCTGGCCCTAGGTATACAGGCTACTAATATTAATGCTGATGACACCACAAATAGACAGTGACGCATTGTTATAATTTGTCACGTTTTTGTAGTCAGCATGCTGTTTTTGAAATTTACATGAAATCAGAATTACAATGAGTATAGACGCATTTGCATTACAGTTACACTTGTTCACGTTTGATTTCCACCAATGGCTGATTATGAGCATCTACCTTACCTTGTTAACTGACTGCTTCAAAACACCTCATAGTTTATTAGAGACAATTATGTTTTGGGTGCAACTATCATAATAGTCACAGTATTAAAGTATTACTGACAGTGGTGTTCTTTTCCTGACAATATCTGACACGGTTCTGAACTATTACTGACAGCAGGCCTATATTCCTGAAAATCAGTGTAAATGGGAAGATGGATTACTGACAGGAAGTGTTTAGGGTAGGCAGGTCTGTATTTGTATAATATATATCTTGTTTGTCATTAGGTGCCTCCTTGAGAGTGACTATCAAAGTCTTAGAGGAGTCTCCTAACCTGTATTTTTGCAGTTACATACTATTTTTATTGTAATTGTATAACTTGTACTATTTAAAATTATAATTTGGCGTGCATGTATTATATATGTATTATTTGAAATGTCTGACAGGTCAAATAAAAGAAATTTTTCTTCTACACGGGGCATGGAAATCCTTGAATAGCATGGAGTTTCAATAACTGGAAATCGAAACCTCATAAACCTTGAATTGTCTAAATGGCATTTATTTTCAGAACTTAAATTGCTGATACCCTTAACGTTCAATTCTCCACCTATGGAAATCGTATGTGATGAACCTCTCTCCTCCAGAGGGCGCTGCCATGGGAATGAGATTTAAAAGTTCAAGACACTGTAATTGTGATAACTGCTACCTTTGTTCCACGGGTGGCTGAAAGCTAGTGTATTACAGTTCTGTTTAAAATGTATGTTTTGTGTAACTATCGTGCTTAAAAGTAAGTCAGTTTTTGAACTTTTTTATTCCATTTTAAATGCATCAGACATATATGTCGTTTTATCATTTTA
The DNA here is from genome assembly GCA_020002185.1 of Paraescarpia echinospica. NCBI lineage: Eukaryota > Metazoa > Annelida > Polychaeta > Sabellida > Siboglinidae > Paraescarpia > Paraescarpia echinospica. Next base: position 34,380,563 of record CM034541.1, read on the forward strand.
CTCACAATCTGTTATATTAATTCTAATCCAATCAAATGTATGATCATTTGAATGTTAGTTTGAATGTAGAATGAATGATGCAGGTATAAGTCAATCGAACTATCCTATTTTATTGGATGAAAGAGGGAATTGTGAGTGAAACCTTACAACAGACGTCTGATGGATTCAAAATGGTATCTCCTTACTGTAAATATGACCTTTTGTTGTATAAATGATGCCATTGTCTGTTTCTCCTGCAGGAAGTGGAGAGACGGAAGAGGTATGAGGATGCATACAGGGTGTTGTTGTCTGAGCGACCCAAACCTGTCATCCTGGGTGGTCCCGACTATGAGGTCAGTCAGTGTTGAAACCACCAGTCATTTTTCTGTTGCATCATCTCATAACGTCAATGTAAAAGACTACATGAAACCAGTGTTGTCCTTCTTGCACTGAGCAAAAATCGGTGCTGGCTTTGATTCATTCTATATAATTATCGAAGCCTTCAACATACACTTTCGCAGACAAATGACTAACTCTGTCCACCATGTTTGCTTTGGATTTTCATCGATGTCCTCTTTTTATTTCAATAATCCAGTGAACAGTGCTCATTAATGGTAGGTAAGTCCTCTCTGTTCGGAGAACAAGGTAAATAAATGTTTTCATTGATGCCTATTTTTGTTGTAATTTAACATTAGGTAACTACTTGAATGCACAGGTCTGCAAGCAAGTCTCAAGACTGGAATTTGTGTGTGCGCATGTGTATGTGTTTGCATGCATACGTGCGTGTGTTCATGCATGCTGGCAGTGATGTAGTGCAGACATGTGTAAGAGTTTACAACCAAGTTGTGGCGTTCCCAGGAAGGGCCTCACAGTGTCATCCACGAAGAGGAATTCTTCGATGCGGTCGACGCCACATTAGACAAATTAGAAAAAGAAGAAGAAAAAGTGAGTATTACATAAATGGCACACATTGAACGACAAAGATACACGAGTTTATGTTGCTCCATCTTTAAACAGGAGTTTTTAAATAGACAAAATGTTGGCTACAAATGGTGGTTAAACTATTTTCTTTTTGTGGTAGAGTGGACCTTTGACCTACAGTGTCATGATACCATAATAATATTATTGTGCACATAGAACTATCAGTTACACTTAAAAGGTACTGCTTCTAACAATGCTTTTTACTTTTCACATATCAATTTTTTGTCTCACAATCCATGAAGGTATGTTTAAATTCAATATAAATATTTGTACAAATCCACACCCTATCACCACTTTTCTCAGGAGATTCCGTGTTTACAGTGGAATGCGAGGGCATGTTTTTACCTGTGTAAACTGGTCATGTTTCAGAAATTAAACTTCAATAAAAAGGAGAAGATATTGAAGCCTCCATTGACGTCGATGGAGCCCAGTCATCCACTCTATAGTGAGGTGGGTGGATAGGTCACTGAACCGTCTCTTAATCGTTGCAGTGCCAAAGAGCCAATCCCACCAATCACTGTTATTACCAAGAAGTGCCAAGCAACAGATTGTGTCGATTGCATTTTTACAATGTCTCGTGGCATTGGCTGGTGTGTAATACCATTCAAAATCTGTTAAGTCTATATGAAAAAAGGTCACGCTTTATATAATAATCTGTTTGCATAATGGTAACCATGGTAACCCGATAATTCTTTGAAATCTTACAGGTAGTTTTGGAGAAAGTCCCATGGAAATTTTATTTCAATTTTTTTCTAGCAAATAATATATTATGTTTGGCATTGAAGTAGTTTGTTTGAATAAAGAGTGTTACCTTTGGTATAAATATGATTTTTAATATTTGTTTATATTTTTACCAAAAGATATTACTCCTTTTAAAGCCAAACTACATTCCACAAGATAAGATATTGTTTGTTATAATAAGTAAGAACAATGGAAATGTATGAATTCAACCTGTTAGAATTTCAAATAATATATTTCTTATATAGCATCCCATCCAACAATTATTTATTATGGTTATTTCAAATAAATTAATAACAAAACCATACATGTTTTAAAATGCTAATGTGCTAAAATATACAATCATTACTACTAAATAAAATCAAGTATATATTGTCTTTAAAATTAAATAAATATACACATGTATACACATTATTAAACAATTTCAACAGATTAATTATAATAATAAATTAAAATAAATGTATGAATAATTAGTTACGGATTATCAAGTTAGCATGGTCCCAGTTTGTTGACCAAGCGCTGTAGATGAGCACATGTAGATAATGGCACCGATTCACTGGGTGTGTAATGCTGTGGCGTATGGTTACAGATCAACAGTGTGGTGAGTGACCACCTCACCTACTCGGATATCCGACTCACTGACCTGTCCCCGGAGTGGGTGCTACTGGCAGATGAGGGGGAGATGAAGGTCTACAGAATGGAACTAGAGGAAGACGGCATTGTAGTCGATCCCACCAAGGCCGTCCACACAGTCAGGGTACGTCCCCCTGCTCGTTCTCTTTTTTATTTATTTTATTAATTATGTACATGAAAAACCCCATCACACACGCATTGATCAGAGGCGTCGGAACTTGGTGAATATTTTCCAAAAACCTCCAACTGCACCCCTCATGAGGCTCGCAAAATACTCAAACGTCAAACTATACTGAAGTTTACTTTTTTTTAATATATAGATCATCATACATACATAATGAAAGAAACAGTTTGAACATATCTTGCAGTTTGGATGATCCAGGGAGGCCTGCACTAAGACCTGAGAGATCGTTATCGTACAGGCCTCCCTATGTCTCTATGAATACAATTCATAGTGATTGTGGTCTAGTAGTAGTACTAGTCATAGTTAATGCTACCTGTAGTAGTCATAGTTAATGCTACCATTTACAAACAACACATATAACAGTGCACATATAACAGTGCACATATATAACAGTGCACATATAACAGTGCTAATAGATCTAACAAAACTAATACTACATAATAGTGTTAACAATGTAAATGCCTTATTTTAATTTTCTAACTAGTGTATGAGTGTGATTAGAATGTAAATCAAATTATCATTGGTATGATGCAATAATTACACAGTAGATGAAATATAGAAAAAATCCTAAATAATAGTACAATTAAAATTTTGACAGGAAAATTAATAATTTCTATGCTTCAGCTGGTATATTCTGTTTGCAGATGTAGCAGTTATTGGAGTAACATTCCGTGTCACATTTACTTATGATATATCTTTTGCAATAACTTACGAAGCCTTGATATGAATGGGTGTTAATTTTTTCCATGGCAATTTGTGGAAGATAGTTTAAAACACAAAGGCGGCAGTATATTGTATTGGTTTGTTTAATTTGGATATCACAGTTATGGTTTTGTGGGCAATTATTTATTGTATTGGTAAAGTGTTGAGGTGCCTTTCTTTGTCTTGCTGGTCTAGATATATTTTCATTAGTAGAGAACATGTCTTGGAAATATACTGGGACGGTTTTATTTTTATATCTGTAGAAAAATTTCATGCATGATAATTGATAAAGGTCATCTGTTTTTAATAGTTTTAGTTCTTTAAATAATAGTGTACTGTGTGAATTATATTTACTGTTTGATATAGATCTAATTGCTTGTTTTTGAAGTTTGTTTATTCGTTTGTTTATTTTGCCACCCCATGCAAATATACCATAGCTTAGGTGTGACATAAATAGTGAAGAATATATTATCTTTAGGATGTATATTGGTATGTAGTGTTTTAATCTAGTGATAATTCCACATATCCTTGATAATTTGTTAGCTATATAGTTTTGGTGAGGAGACCATGTTAAGTTTGAATCTATTATAACTCCAAAAATTTAAAATGTGTCACCCGTTCGACCGGTATGTTATTGATTTTAATATTAGGTATTTTGTGGTTCTTTAGTTTTCTCTGTTTAGAGTGAAAAATCATCATTTTTGTTTTTGCGGCATTCAGTGACAGCTTATTTACTGCTAGCCAATCTGTTATTTTAGTCAATTCTGAGTTTATATTGTTGGATGTAGCCAAGTCATTTGTTTGTTCATCTGTGAAAGTATTTACAGAGCTCAGCAAGGTGGTATCATCTGCATACATGATTGGACAAAAGATTTTGCTCACTGTTGCTAGATCATTAATGTATATTAGGAATAACAATGGCCCTAGAATTGAACCTTGGGGGACTCCAGTAGTAATTGTTTCTATAGGTGGTTTGATGTGGTTGAATACTACATATTGCTGCCTGTGCAGTAAATAGTTTTTAAACCATTCTAGTTCAGTATTTTTGATGCCATAATGTTCGAGTTTGTTGAGAAGGATTCTATGATCTATTGTGTCGAAAGCCTTTGACAGATCCAGACAAATTGCCATTGCCAAGCCTTTTTTGTCAAGATTTAAGTATATTCTGCTAGTTCAGTAGAGTGTTCAGCTCTGAAACCATACTGATTAGGGTGGAAGAGTGAGATAGTGGAATAATTGAGAATAAACTATTTTTTCAAAGACTTTGGATATGCATGGCAAAAGAGATATTGGCCTGTAGTTGTTGAAATTATGGTTATCATTTTTTGTGTGGATGGGAATTACTTTAGCAATTTTTAGTTTTTGAGGAAATTTTCCACTGCGTAGTGATTGATTAATTATACTGATAAGGGGTTTGGCAATGACATTAACGGAAGCTTTAAGTAAGATTGAAGAAATTTTGTCATTTCCCATACTTGTTTTCGGCTTTAGATTATTTATTATATTTTTTGTATAATTTTCATCAACCAGTGTAAATTGGAAGTTAGAATCTTCTGTTCTTTTACCTAGGTACGATTTGAATCCAGGTTTTCCATTAATGCTTAATTTATTTGCAAGTTGAGGTCCGATATTTATGAAGAAGTTGTTGAATTGTGTTGCTATTTCATTTTTATCTGTTATCTTGGTTTCATTTACCTTGAAATATGTCGGTAGTTGTTTCTGTATTTTTGATTTTTGGATAACATCAGCTGTTTTCCCATGTTTTTTTATGTCATTCCTATATTTACTAAATTGTAGGTTGTAGTATGTAGCCTTTTCTTTACGTTTTAGTCTCCTTACTTCCTTTGTTATATTGTCCAACTCTGTTGATGTTAGTTTGTTTATGCTCGAGTTAGGATTTGTCACGTGTACTTCCATGTACAGTTTATCTCGCTTTTTTATTTTAGTTAGGAGATCATAAGTCATCCATTTTGACTTCTTGTGTTTGTATTTATTAAACTTAACATCTTTCAATGGAAAATGATTGTTCATTACCTCCTCTAGCCTGGTGGAGAATTTGTTATCATACGATATGAGTGGATTTGCTGTTAGATTGTGATCAAAAACTTGATGCCAGTTTATATTTCCTAATTCGTTGGTAAAACCATGAATGTTTCTCCTAGTGAATGATCTCGTGCTAATTTTATTAGTTACAGTATATGTTTTAATGATATTGAAGTTTAGCGCAGCAAATATTGCCATGTGATCAGAGATTTTTGCAGCCAATATGCCACTATCTGCTATGGTAAGAGGGTTTGGTGATTTACAGTATATTTGGTCAATCAGTGTTGCATTTCTGCTTGACATTTTTGTGGGAAGAGTTATAACAGGCAGGAGGTCTATTTTGGACAGAGAATCATAGAATTCTTGGAATTTTTCATTCGAGTTAAGTTTCAAAAGATCTATGTTGAATTCGCCTGTTAATATTACATTTTTGGCAGTTTTGTTTATGTCTACGAGTATAGGATTGAATTCCTGCATAAATAGTTCAATCGAGGCGTGGTTGTTGTTGTTTTTTGGGGGTCTGTAGATGTTACAAATTGTTATCTTTTTATCTGAATTATCAACAATGTCTAGGCATAATGCTTCCCAGGTTGAATATGTATCATATGCTTTGTAGTTTGATATTGTAATATTATTAGATACATATGTGACTAGCTCTCCTTTCTTGGAACATTTGTCTGTAGATGCCTGTGTTGTCATGGTATAATTTTTTAGATTAAGATGTGTGTCTGTATGTTTTCCAATTCTTGCTTCCTATATACAAATTACATTTATTTGTACATTTGATTCAGCAAGAGTATCAATTAAAATATTCAGTTCATCGATTTTTGAGCTCAGAGAATCTATGTTTAGGCTTAAGATGGTTAACTTATTTGTGTGCCTTTTTAGAAATGTCTTTAAGTCCTCAAAGGTATGGTATTTACTTTTAATATTAATGGAATTTTCACTTAGATCTATGTTTATAATTTTTGTTAGGTCATTTTCTTCGATGCCGCCTTTATGTCTTAAAAAATCTTCAGTGTTAACCGACATTTTTCAGAGAACAGAGTGATGATTTTATCAATTAGAGATTTCAATAATTGTCCATCAATTACTTGATCAGTGTTAATGTGTCGACATGTACGGCCTCTGACTTTGAGGTAACTCCTTAAATGTAGCAGTTGGTTACACATTAAATCAGGTATATTTTTAAACAGACATTCAAACTTTAGATTGCTTGTATACCATACATCATAGGTATAGTATTTCAGGAATATAGCTGGTACATTTAAATTTAGAAAAATTACATTTGCACAGATCCCATGTGTAAGTACCATGTATACAAGTACGTACCTCTTAGAATAAAAATAAAAAGGTATAACATTCATAATAGACAACTGAAAAAACACAGTAAAGATAACACTTGCACAGATCCCGTGTGTTAATAGATTGCACACTAGTGTATACATCCTAGTATAACAATAAGAAGGTATAATAACATTCATAATAAACAGCTGAAGAAATATAGTAAAAATTACAAGACATAAAGAGTCTTTAGAAACAACAGTGTTCACACTGACGACAGTGGCGTTATCCACGGGAAAAAAGGTCGTGATGATGGGTTGTACCGCTTCATTGTCCATCTAACTAACACTCGTACAAACCCCTCAGCTGTTCCTCTGTGGTGACGGTTACCTTTCTGCCACTTGCCAGCAGGCAGACGATTCGACCGTCTGCGGTCCAAGTGGCTGTCACATTTGGCGCTGTTCGAGCTTTGGACAGGAGTTCACTGCGTCGTTTTGTAGGGTTTTCAGTGATGACAATCTTTGAACCCTTTAGTCTCCGTTTCGCCCTGAAGATGTCGTTCCTCGGAGCATACGACGTCAGCTTCACAATGACAGCCCTCGGTTTGACGTTCGTCTCGCCAGTCAGCCTGCCGAGTCGGTGGCTCCTGTCGATGCAGTTGCGGTCGATCGGTAGACCCAACTTGCTCTTGCAGATCCTTGCCACGGCTTCAGTCGTATCCTTCTCGTTTTCCGGTATTCCGTGGAAAATGAGACAGTTTCGCCGGCTATACTGTTCGAGACTGTCTGTCTCGTCCCGCAATCGTTCGCTCTGCTTTTCGAGCTCGCTGACTCGCGCGTGCAGTGCTGAGGTCGCCTGCGCCGACTTCTCGCTAACCATGATGACCGCCTCGTACAGCTGCTGCTTAATATCATCCATTGCCTTGGCGTGCAGCACAGAGTCCACAAGTTTCGCCGTGAATGACTCATTGTCTATCAAGCTGGTAATTATGGCATCTGTAACGGACGTGACGATAGCTGTCATTATTTCCGCATCGTTTTCCAGCAGTCCGACGATCGCCAACCGTACGTTGTTGTGGACGAGCTCGCGGACTTCGCCATCTTGGCTACGCTGTTTCCTTGGCGAAGTTTCTTCTCGCGACTCTGGTTTTGCGTCCACCTTTTTGTTACATTTTCTTGCCGTCATCTTATTTGATCGTAGTGTTTGCTGTTTATTAATAGCAACAGCTGTAGGTAGATAAGGTAATGATGGTTACTTATTACGGAGATCTTCGTGGATTTACGAGGACGATTTTTTACTTGCACCTCTGTCAATTATGCCGATTGATATACTCCTGCATTCACTTTCACATTTAGTACTAGGAGTGTTCTAAGACACCGCAAACAACGGTTTGACCTTGTTAATGGGAAAATAAAGCCACGTTATGGTCCAACACAAGATCATGGTGTCTGAAAAATAAAACTCCCGTTATTCAAAGACCAAAAGACCCGTTATTTGAAAAAGAAAACCTGCTGTGATTTTCAAAAAGCCTGTTCCAATAACGAGACTATGGGTCTCTGGCTAAGTATATACCTACCTCCTGGCAAATGTATATCTTGGCAAACGTACCTCCTAACAAAGAATATACTTGGAAATGTGCTGGGAAATATACCTTCTGTGAAATCTCCTCGCAAATATATATCCTGTAAAATGTATGGGAAATATAAATTATACTGTGAAATATATATCCTATGAAATATATCGGGTAATATGCCTGCTGCGAAATTTACTGGGAAATATGTCGGCCTTTCTGTGACAAAAAAAATTAACGGAGTGTTTATTTGCTTAAGACGCTCAAAATCACTGTCGGAAATTTAAAGTGTATGGAAGTGTCCTGGCCAAGTACACATACACATATCCTGTGACATCATAGGAATATGTGTACATGTTCTTGAGGTATTTTGATAGTTCTATGCAAGTAAGTAAAGTCACAGTTGGGATAAAAAGGGTAACTCTGAAAAGTTGTAATTTGGTTAAAAAGAGTTAGGAAGCACAATTTATTTTTAATTTGCCATTACATTTTATTTCTGCTGATTGGTTAACAACCATTGCTCCATAAAAATGCAGTATTATTTACCGTATGTAGTTTTGCAGGTATCCGGAGACGGCCGTACTTAGATGTAAAACGAGGAGTTTATCGAGGGAATTTGTAGCATACCTTTTTCTTTGTAAAAGCAAAGTTAATCTTATTATTTCTTTTGTTCACTGTCAGACTGGTGTCACACGTACATATAGTCATTTATATGTAGACACAACATGTTGGTGACTTGTGTGCCTTGTTGCAGGGTATCACAGGGCACGAGATGTGCTACAATTTCTGGGATAGCACCGTACGCATGGAGTGGGAAGGTAAGGATCAGCACTTACTTGTCCACTTAGCTTCTCATACACACATACATGCAGGCACAGCACGCGCACACAGCGTGCATACAAACAAACATCACATGCACGCATTTTCAGATCTAGCCTATTTATAAATAATTAATGGTTTTCAGACGTAATAATAATTGATAGCAATCTAACACATTCATTCATTAATATTAGGCACTTACAAGAGCAGTCCAGGTTGACCATCACTTCTAGTGATCCGATGTAGTTGGTCCAACAGGATGCACGAGATCTACTGTTAACAACATGTGACAATGCTACAAGACCATTGCAGCACAACCAGCATCGCAGGTCAAAGTAAACGAGAACTGGACATCAATGTCAATCTTGTCGAACCCCACTGTGCGGTCACCTCAGTAATACAGCCACCTCACAATTAAGGCCATCCTAAGATAGTCACACAATTATTTCCATAAAAGTAAAGTATAGGATTTTAGTCCTGCTAATACGGCCACCTCACTATTCAGGTCACAGATTGTGACCTTAATAGAGAGGATCAACGCTATTACCAAAAACCGTTCAGAATAATATTTGTGTGTCTGGTTACTCGACTGACCCTGTTAAAAGTAGTTGACCCTAGTAGTTCTTACGACAGGACAACGGGAATACATCATTTGTTTGTGGCCCTGTATAAATCCAAGTGCAAAGAAAAACAAATATCTGCCAAATGGTCTAATCTCAAACTGTCAAAATACTGGGAATCTGTTGTCCATTATTGGTCTGTGGAAGTTATCGGTGACATTTTGCAGCAACAGCACATGACAAAAAAGATGATCAAATGCTTACCTATGAACGTACCCTTAAGATATTCCTCCGTGGAAAATAAAAAAAATCTGTCTTATTTACTTAGCCTAAGATAATTCTGAAAGGTGCAAGTGTACGAGAGAAACTAGAAGTTATGGGTGTGACGTGGAACGCAGTGGCTAGAGCAGCGGACTCGATCGAGACAACCTGGGTTCGAATCCTCTGCTGCCATGTTGAACCTTGGACAAGTTTGTTCATTCTACATTGCTCCAGCTCACTTAGCTGCATGAATGAGTACCTTGCTATAGACAGTGGTGGATATTTGTGTACAAATAGTCTTCGCGTATTAATTGCTGTGTGGTTGAATGATTTCCATATAAGTCGAGATGGTGTTTGATTGAACAGGTCTTCCAGGGAGTAAAATGTAAAGTGCTTGGAGTGTCCTAAGGACAGGATACGGTGTTATACAAGAACTTAACATATTCATTCTATTAAGCGTACATGCCCTAATTAGCATATACCCCTTTTAGCAGTGTGTGACACCCTGACAGCAATCTCCAGTGCCAACCTAGACTCTTGAGTCCATCGTTGTAGTTTAGTTTCTACCAATGTCACACTAGATTCTTCTTCTGGATGATGTGGTAGCCCGGGCTTATTTTTGGTGCACACACATGACGCGATGCCGGCTTTCGAAATATAAATAAAAACCATGTAAATTACATTGCCCCGCCAATATCAACGCTCTGCGTGCACTCAACCGTGAACAGTGGCGAGAGTTAGGACGGGATATTTCAATTTATGTTGACTTTTTAACAAGTAGTTTGAATGTTTTTATCATGTGGACATTTTAATGATATATTTATCTATTTATTTATATATTAAATATATTTATGTATGTATTAACTGTACTTCTACAAAAGAAAAATGTGATGGTACATTTTATGTGGAATGGATGTGGAATGGCACAAACGAAACAGACGCAAAGATCATTGATGTGAAAATATGAAAAGCTTCACCAAAATGATCAGACTTTACAGAGTTCTGATATCCTGTTGCTCATATGTGGATTCATGTATCGCTTGCCAGTCACGTCTGCTGAGACCACTGTACCCAGAAACTCCAGAAAATGGGTCTATCCCCTGTACGCATATTGGAACGCAAAATTTAACCTCTATTTGCATCTGAAATATTTGGTATGGGTAGCCACTACCTGAAAATGGCCATATAATCAATATACTTTATCTATGTTAATACTGAACATATCTTAACCAAATTTGGAGTACTAATTAGATAAATGAATGGTATACGTGAAAAATGGGCCCATTTGCTTGTGTATTATCATGGCAATGAATGTTTCTAGTGAGACGGATTTTTACAGCCTTGAAAATTATTCAGAATAATTTTCAAGGATGCATGCCCCTCTGTCACACTATAAATATTCATTTAACGAATTAGTACTCCAAATTTGGGTAAGATATGTTCAGTATTAACAGAGATATGACCGTTTTCTGGTAGTGGCTACCCTTAAGCATACTGTGCACTTAACAGAACAACTATGGAACCTTTACTGTCTGCTTGCTGTACAGGCACACTGGAGTCGACGGAACTGTTGGAGTGGCTATCCAAGGACACCGTCGTCAGCCATCAAATCCACAAGCGGGTCTGGCCCTCGACACAGCGAGACTCTCTCTTCTGGTCCACGATTCGCCACTTCCCCAGCGACAACGACGAGGGGCCCGATTGCTGGATCGTTGTCAACCACGACACGTTACACAAGGACGTACTGGTAGGTGGCAGCACTTTCTGTATAAACACTGGAATGTTGCCGTCTGATAGCGTGGTTTTGAACTTGATTACTGCTGCATGAAAACTAGGTTGTCATTCATGTATATATAGTTGAAATGTGTAAGGTAATGTCTGACCTGCCACAGCAAAATTGTGAAATTGTGTCAACAGACAGCATTAAGCCACTAGACCCCTGTTAAACTGGACAGTTGCCTGTAGGTTTTAAACTGTGTCAAACAGTGAGTCTACCTTTTGCTCTCAAATAATCTGTCCTCTTAGTTTTACACATAAAGACATAATCTGGCATAACTTGATAAGTCTTTGTAGCAGCACGTTTGTACTTCCAGTGTATCATTGCAACATAACAAAATTGTGAAATTGGGTGTTATGCCTTTTTAGTCCTTTTGGGCCGAAGGTACAAAGGACTTATGACATCCCTGTGCGTGCGCCGTCCGCCATACGCCATTAGCTGCCATATCTCAGAAACCGTTCAGCAACTGTTTCTCTAATTTTTTGTACTTTCTCTGCCTTGCATGTTTATGCATAATTTGGGTGTTATCTGCACATTTTGAGCTTGTTGCCACGTGGATGATTAATTCTGCAGCCCGAGTATAATCAATATTCATGCACGCGCAGTGACCCACACAAAGACCGTTGACGTCACACACACAGCTAACATGTCTGATTCCGAGGTGAGTTGATTCAAGCAATGGCATTGTAAATAAGCAATTTGTAGACTTGTATATTGACAGCTATTTTTATGAGTGTAGGAAGCGTATGCATTGTTTATTTATTCTGATTCCCAATGCCATCAGCCGAGTAACGTTTCGATTAAGTAGAATTATAACGTCCGCTGATGCTGACGGCTGCAGTCAGTGTCAGCTGGGACTGGGTCAGTCGAGCCTCTAGGCTCTACTACTAGGCAAACCGCAAAGGTCAATAAAAACTGCATTGCCCAGTATTTGACATGCAGTGAACGAAAATGCACACTAAAATATCAGTATATGAAACCATAGCAAGAGGATTAACCTGGTCGTGGTTTTTTTGCCTGAATACCGGAATTGGCCTTGGGACATATTTCGGATTGGGTCTGTGTCTACGGGTCTTGCCTCTCCAAATTGCAGTCAGCCGTTTTTTAAAGTCCCCGTTTCCCCACTTATTTTAACCGAAACATGAAAATGTGAAATTCGTACGTTCACAGACTGTTTCTAATGTTACAGCTACAATTGTTAATAAACCTGGCTGGCATGTCATCATTCAATGTAAACGTTTTAGGTTTGTTAAAAAGTACACAATACTGTGTTGCCACAGAATTTTGGACACCAGTAAATCTGCACTCTAAAATACATAAGTTTTATCCATGAATATATATTTTAAAAAATCTAATAATAGATCAGATCAATTTGCGCTGCTTTATGTGAATAGCACATTTGATATTAATAGTACTTACTTAAAAAACATACACATTTAACATTTATTTTTGACTTCTTATTTTACCATTACTGTACACTTTTCACGAGAATGGCCCATATGTATAATTATATACAACATTATTTATTAGAGCAAAAATAAAGGAAAACACAGTGCACTCTGGATAAGGTCGAACCTCCAGGGACCAATGACAATACTGATCAGTTGAATTTCTGATAACTAGAAAGTTGTCAGAAGGTCCCCTTATTGGGACCTTTGCCCAGGACGGAGGAAGAGTTAAGACAAATTATGTGAGTTTGAGTTATCTGAAGTGCACTGTATATGACCAATGCATACAGGTAATTATGTAGAAGCAAATTAAAAGTTGGCCAAAGTAATGGATTGGAATTTTAGTCTTGATTAAATCAGCATAAAAAGTTATCTTGAACTTCTTTTCCATTTAGCCAGCTGTTACACTTGGTGATAAGTCCCATAATATAATATCTAAACTGAATTAATCTCCACAGTGTTCAATTATTTAACTCATATTTAAGCTCAGTTTCCTAAATTCAACTTTGTTTATTTGTAGGAACATTGGAAATAGCTGAGCTGATAGAAAGAGGAAATTGAAGAGCTCTACTCAATAGTGCCATTAAATGGACAATGGGTCACCTGACATAAGATGGTGCCTGACTTTATTCTGCCCCATTCTGTTCTGTGCGACATCTACTGGGAAGTTGTACATCACTTTGTATATCAAATGGATGTGTGCATCTGATAGCTTTGTTTATCAAAATGCATAGCATTGCTATTAATAGGACAATATGTTAACTGACACAGTAGCGAAGAAGATGTCTGACTTTGTTCTGCCACATTAGTTCTGTGTGGCTTCTGCTGGGAACATGTGTATATATTGTGTTTATATGTGTATATGTCCTAACACAGTGTGAGCCCAAAGGAACATTTCCATACTATGTAAACCATTCTATGCACAATAAAAAATGTTCAATGTACATCACTACATGTTTCAAATGGATTCGTGCAATTGATCGATTTGTGCATCCAAATGCACAACATCCCGTCATTATTTGCAAAATAGGAGTACGTAATAAAATTTATGCTTTCTTATACTCGTCATGTTTGGATTGTGTTCTACAGCATATTCTTCAAAATTTGTTGAAACAAGTTTGTGTTAAGTGAACTATCCTGGGAGTAGTGTATAAAAAGGTGTCGACAAAGTTGCTTTTACAATAAATTTGAAAATTCATAAAATATAAATGTTCCACAACATTCAAAATGTTTTAGGAAAGCAGTGTTTTAAAATATGTGTTACTTTTAAAGTTTTTTAGTCCTTTGGCCGAAGGTCCAAGGGATTATTGCCATCACTCTGCGTCCGCCGTCCTCCGTCTGCCGTCCGCTGTCCGCCGTTAGCTGCCGTATCTCAGAAACCGTTCAGCAACTTTTTCTCTAATTTTGCATAGACATATTTTAGGGCACTGCCACTACGCACAAGAAATCTGTATTAGATTGAATCATTTTAAGGGCTCCCTAGGGCCTCCAAGGACCCAAAAACTGGTGAAAATATAACATTTTGCCTATTTTTTCAAAAACTGTTCAGCAACTTTTTTTCTAATTTTGCATAGATGTATCTTACGGTGCTGCCACTATATACAAGAAATCTGTATTTGATTGAATCATTCTAAGGGCACCTAAGGGGCCCCAAAGTGCAAAAGTTTTACATTATCTGGTGATGTGGTTTTGAGAAGGGCCCTTGAGACCACCCCCACCAGTAGATGTTGTATATTGTGCCACAAAGTCAACAGCTGTGACTAATCTCTACAGCCTAGTCCATTGAGACCTTGACTAATCTTTCATTGGTCACAGCACCCAGGCAGAGTAGACCACTTGATCCCTGTTAGACTGAACAGTTGCCTAACACTTTTAAACTGTATCTTCAAAACTATTGATTTTCTATAATTACAAGTTGTGTTTATTTTGATGTTCATTTAATTATTATAAAATGGTGTGACTGTGGTGTCTTGTCTCCTGTTAGACTGAACAGTTGCCTAACACTTTTAAACTGTATCTTCAAAACTATTGATTTTCTATAATTGCAAGTTGTGTTTATTTTGATGTTCATTTAATTGTTATAAAATGGTGTGACTGAGGTGTCTATTGGTTAAAGATGTATTGTCTGTAGAAACCTGTAGGTGACAAACCTAGAAAATTAGTATTCTGTCACCTGTAGGTGACAAACATAGAAAATTAATATTCTGGACAACTATAGAGTGAAATATCCTACACTTTATTGATATCAAATGCATTCTATTGTTCTGTTTACGCTTGCCATGCCTTGTGTAGACATGGTACTGTGTAAATCAATTGTATCAATATAGACTAATAATTACAGATTCACAATATAGTTGACACCTGAAACAACCAAATGTCAACCATTAGAAGAGTTCACATAGTTCCGCTATACACAAGCAAGAAATCTGTATTTGATTGAATCATTTTAGTGTCATCAGCATATAGTAGGACATACATTTTCTACATCATCATCACTAAGGTTGTTGTAAATTTCACCAGCTGCCATGTCAAGTCTGTTATAATTGTGACTAACAGTGTTCAACATTATTCAGGTAAATAGCAAATAACAAAGGACACAAGTTTTCTCCTTGCCATACCTATACATCACATGAGAAGAAGGCTGACACAGCCTGGCCCTGATTTATACATGATTTAGCATTTTTGTATATGTTGTATACAACTTTCAACACAATACCATTAATACCGCATAACATTATCTTAGATCACAGTGAGGACCAGTCTACTAAATCAAATGCTTTCTTATAATCGATGAAGGCACAATAAAGGCTTTTGCATTGAGACAAATACAATTCAACCAATACCCCTATTTGAACACTGCCTGTTCTTCACCTATTACATTCGCTTTGTTTGGTATGTGGTCAGTCTGGTGTTCTGAACAATCACTAAGGATTAATGAACACTTGTGCAGAATGTCACCCACTTGGCAGGTTTAATTGATCTATTCAGCAATGAGGACACTGCTTAGGCCTCACTCTGGATACTGTCACTCACAGTGTTGTGTATGTCTTAGTTGGTGCATTGAGCTAATCTACTTGACCATGAATCAGTGGTGGCTCTGGTTGTGTATTACACCCAGCTGTGGAGCTAAGATTCTCTGTCTGCTATTGTTTGATGGAAACTGCAACTAATCTGTAATTGGTCACTGGCAGTAGCTTGTGTCAACAGACAGAATTAAGCCACTAGACCCCTGTTAAACTGAACAGTTGCCTGTAGGTTTTAAACTGTGTCAAACAGTGAGTCTACCTTTTGCTCTCAAATAATCTGTCCTCTTAGTTTTACAAATAAAGGCATAATCTGGCATAACTTGATAAGTCTTTGTATCAGCACATTTGTACTTCCAGTGTATCATTGCAACATAACATACATATTACATACTGTATGCCACATTTGAATGTTGTGCATGTAATATATTTCCATGCAATCCATTTGCATATATAATGTAAAACTTCAACAGCCATTTTCTTCATTTTTACTTTTTGACCCCTACTATGTTCAATGCTCCATAACTTTACAAATTTTTGTAGCAGTCATAATTTTTGAAACCGTGTAAAGCACCCTACCCAACTTTTACAAGAATGTAAAAAGACAATGTTACAATTTTTTCGACTTATCACTCATTTGGTCAGCCAGGGTCACATATCGACATATTAGTCCAAAGGACTTCAGGGCCTCTTGGCCCATTTTTAATTTTATAACTTTATTTCCATCATACCATGGCCATTTTATTTGTCATCAAAATGGGAGTTCAACAGAAACAAATTCAACATCTTTTATTTTAAATGATGGTAGAACAAATAATTATTGCACTCCCAGTACAAAATAAAACATGTTACACTGATACAATATAATTTATATATTTTTTCGACAATAATGTTATGCTCTTTATAGTTCATTTACGGTCGCCGTGGTGACTTTGTGGAACAATTTGCCTAATGACATTAAAATGTCTGATTGTCTCTACTTTCAAGGCACGCTTAAAGACACATTTTTTTCGACTCTCTTTCTTGTCCAATGTGACATAGTTTAGTCTCTGCATTGATTAGTTTTATATCTCTTATGTATTAATTAACCTATTTATATATTTATTTTACACTTACATGTACATTAGTTCAGTTAAAGGGAATAAAAACATAATTATATTGCTTGAATTCATGTTATATTACATCCTGCTATCTATTTCCACGTCCACCAAGCAAAAAAAATCAAAAAATTCAATGAATTAGAAATTCCATGTTTTATGCTGTACATCCGGACATTTTCGAATATGCATATTTTTGGCGCGCTTTTCGGGATGCCGAGATGTGACGTCACTTATGACTCAAACTCGCATCAGGCCGACCCTTTCCATGCATTCAGAGCATGTTTACAAGTATAGTTTTTGGGTCGAAACGAGCGTCTGAATGAGTTATTGAGCAATTTTCCGACGTAATACAAACACTAGTCATCATAGAGGAACAAGCAGTTATCTTACGTTCCACATGAATCAAATTTTATTCAAAACAACGTATGCGAATGGGCCTACAAGTCGACTAGGTTTCGCCGAGCTTGGGCTCGTTTTCAGAATAATTATATCGAATGCAACCAACGGGAGATAATCTACACCAATAAACATACATAGCAAACATATATTGTATCCAGCTACATAAAGTAACGTGTATAATCTCATAATATCACTAGAATATCGATATATGAAGGAGTTGTACAATTTACCATAACAACTTAAATCAGTTAGAGAGTTTCCGCTGGTCCCGATAGCTCAGTGGGTAGACGCGTTGGTTACTTGTCGTTTATTTTACAATCGGGCGACACCGGTTCAATCCTGACAGCATGCAAACTACTGATTTTCTTTACATTTTTTTGTTTATGTTTTCACGAAGTAATATAAACCAAATCATTTAGTATATAGTATGATGCACTGTTTGTAAATTATTGTTATTTTTGTAGTAATTATTTATTCGCCACAAAAATGAAAATATGGTAATTATATAACGATGTTTCTAAATTTTATTTATCCAAACAAATATAATGTAATGGATATATTTTTTTATTAATTGTAAATATATTTTACAGTAATATATTGTAATTATATATATGAAAAAGATTGTGATCTGTCTGGATAAATACAATTTAGAAACATTGTTATATATAATGACCATATTTTCATTTTCATACATCGATATTCTAGTGATATTATGAGATTTTACACGTTATTTTCTGTAGCTGGATACGATATATGTTTGCAATGTATGTATATTGGTGTACATTATCTCCCGTTGGTTGCATTCGATATAATTATTCTGAAAACGAGCCTAAGCTCGGCGAAACCTAGTCGACTTGTACTACAAGTTGTAGGCTCATTCGCATGATGACTAGTGTTTGTATTACATTGGATTATTGCATAACAACTCATTATGACGCTCGTTTCGACCCCAACATTATCCATGTAAACATGCTCTTGAATGCATAGAAAGGGTCGGCCTGCTGCGAGTGTGAGTCATATGTGACGTTAAGATACCATGTGATCGCCTAGCTCATTAAATTTTTATTTTCCGCGGGAATCGCTACACAGACGGGTTTAAAATCGAATTTACGCTACAAATGTATTTTTTTTATGTTCTCGAATGTTACATGCAATATTAATCTTTTTGTACACATGGAAAACGGATTTTAGCTAATGCTTTGTTTTTATTTCCTTTAAATGAATTTACAATGTCTTATTTCTACATAGAACTGTAGCTAAGATCATTATTTTAGTATATTTATTTAATTACTGTATTTTACTAATATTAATTTTATAAGAATTTCTTTTAGAAAATGCATGTTTATTTAGCCATCATTAATACCTCTATCTGGGTTCTACATGTTGTAAAGCGCCACGAACAATTTATAATTGGATCTGGCGCTATATTAAATAAAATATATTATTATAGATCTACATTTTTCAAACTAAAATTAAACCTTATGTAGATAGGAAAGTACATAACCACCTATGCTATTTTAATATTGTACACTACTTCACGTGGTGTATAATGTTGTATTTATACCGCTTATGGAAATAGCAGCTGGATTTATGGTGCAAACGAAATGGTTTCATTATTGAATGTTTCTCAGCTTCAATAAGTTTCTGTCATCTAAACTTTTCATTAAAACTAAACTTAAAAATGTATAGCCAGATGTACCTAGTGAAAAAGGAACATGATAGTACCATAGGTGAGATTTCATATGTATTTATATTCCAACAAAAACAATGCCAATCATGCAATATGTCATCGATGGCTTCGTGCGTGGAGAGCTGGTGTTTTTTCTTTTAAATCAATCCGTCTGTCATGAGCTGTTGCTATGTTCATTCACCATTTATTCCATATATTTTCCTTCTTTTCTTTGCTGAATCCGCATTTCCTTTTGATAATTTTATTGGTCACGACTCATTCGCATGGCGGTGGCTAATCCAAATACACACATGTTGATGACGTTTTTCTTGCATCTAATAACTCGGCGTAGCTGATCAAAGTCTGACAGACAGTCCCGAATATTCATGAGCATGCCTTATACGGATCGTGAAGGTGGCTCCAAAGTGCGCAGTTATTTTTTCGATATATTGTCAGGGTCATTAGTGATTAATAAAACATAATTCTAATGAAACAAAGGCATAGAATTACATGAAATAATCATATTAACAGGATTATTTAATAATTGCATACATTACAGAGATTAAAAAAGAATCGCTTTAATGATCTGTAACTGTGATTCACCAAAATCCATTTCATTAATAATTACAAAATCACAATATAGTCCAAAGGACTTCAGGGCCTCTTGGCCCATCTTTTCTAGTCCTTTGGCCGAAGGTCCAAGGGACTATTGCCATCACTCTGCGTCTGCCGTCCGCCGTTAGCTGCCGTATCTCAGAAACCGTTCAGCAACTTTTTCTCTAATTTTGCATAGACATCTTGGGGCACTGCCACTATGCACGAGAAATCTGTATTTGATTGAATCATTTTAAGGGCTCCCTAGGGCCTCCAAGGACCCCAAAACTGGTAAAAATGTAACATTTGGCCTATTTTTTTAAAACTGTTCAGCAACTTTTTTTCTAATTTTGCATAGATGTATCTTAGGGTGCTGCCACTATATACAAGAAATCTGTATTTGATTGAATCATTCTAAGGGCACCTAAAGGGCCCCCAAAGTGCAAAAGGTTTACATTATCTAGTGATGTGGTTTTGAGAAGGGCCCTTGAGACCACCCCCAACATTAGATGTTGTGTATTGTTCCACAAAATCAACAGCTGTGACTAATCTCTACAGCCCAGTCCATTGAGACCTTGACTAATCTTTAATTGGTCACAGCACCCAGTCAGACTAGACACACTTGACCCCTGTTAGACTGAACAGTTGCCTAACACTTTTAAACTGTATCTTCAAAACTATTGATTTTCTATAATTGCAAGTTGTGTTTATTTTGATGTTCATTTAATTATTATAAAATGGTGTGACTGTGGTGTCTATTGGTTAAAGATGTATTGTCTGTAGAAACCTGTAGGTGACAAACATATAAAATAAATATTCTGGACAACTATAGAGTGAACTATCCTACACTTTATTGATATCAAATGCATTCTACTGTTCTGTTTACGCTTGCCATGCCTTGTGTAGACATGGTACTGTGTAAATCAATTGTATCAATACAGACTAATAATTACAGATTCACAATATAGTTGACACCTGAAACAGCCAAATGTCAACCATGGGGGGACTCACAGAAAAGCCTGAAAATGGAGGCATAGATAAAGACAGCACAAATAAATCAGCAAATAACAGTGTGGAAAACTCTTCTGAAGCTGGATATAAATGTGTTTGTTTAAATGCAAGGAGTATAGTAAACAAAAGAAATGAACTAAACATTATGGTAGAAGATATTGACCCTCATATAATAGGTATAACCGAATCCTGGACCACCACCGATATATCAGATGCTGAATTGGGACTGACAGGATATGTAATGTTTAGAAAAGATAGAATAGGAAGAAAGGGAGGTGGAGTTATTTTATATATTAAAGAATCTATTCAGGCTTATGAAATAAAATTAGAAAGAGAAGCAGATTGCAAAGAAGCTGTTTGGTGTAACATAGTTACAGGAAACTCAACGTTAACAGTTGGGTTAGTTTATCGAAGTCCAAATATAAGCATAGAAGAGAATGAAAAATACAAAACGCTATAAGGGAAGTAAGCAAACGGGACTGTATTATTATGGGGGATTTTAACCACGGGCATATACAATGGAAATCTCTACAGAGTATGGGGAGTGAGGACTACAAGTTTTTAGTTTTAGTTCAAGATACATTCCTTTCTCAACATGTGCTAGAACCAACCAGGGGTGAGAATGTGTTAGACAGTTTTGTCCTCACAGAATGAATTAGTTGACAATGTCAAGATATGTGAGCCACTGGGGAGTAGCGATCACAACCAGATACATTTTATCATCAAAGTAAAATCAGAAAGGAATAGTAAAAAGCAGTATAAGAGAAATTTCCACAAAGGAAGGTATAAGGACATGAGGAAATATTTAGCAAAGATAGACTGGAATAACACACTGAAAAATAAGATGGCAACAGAATGCTGGAATGTATTAAAGAGTGAAATTAAGTGCATAGTCGATAAATTTGTACCCTTCAAAAAACAAGGAAAATGGTCCAAAAAGAAACACTTATCGAAAGAAGCCATTAGAAAAATTAAGTATAAACAAATGATGTGGAAGTCATATAGATGTACTGGAAATTATGAAGACTACAACAGTTATAAAGAAGCACTTAACCAAGCTACAGCTGAAATTAGAAATCCAAAGAGAAGCTATGAACAACAATTAGCTAGTAATATAAAACATGACAGCAAGAGTTTTTATGCGTATGTTCGAAGCAAACAGAAAGTTCAAGATAAAGTCGGTCCTCTAGAAGATAGTGCTGGAAATATAATATCGGAGGGATTCTTAATGGCAGAAGACCTGAATGAGTACTTTAATTCAGTGTTTACCAGAGAAGATATTAGTTCACTGCCAGTACCAGAGGCTAAGTTCAAGGGGCAGATTCAGACTATTTAGGACAATTAATTGTAACCCCGGAAATGGTAGGTAAGAAAATAAGGGCTATGAAGGATAATAAATCACCTGGAGTGGATGGTATTCCACCCAAACTACTATTTGAAATTGTAGAACAAATTAGCATACCGCTTGCAACAGTTTTCAGTTTGTCATTAGAAGAGGGAGTGGTTCCTTTAGAATGGAAAGAAGCAAACATTATACCGTTATTCAAAAAAGGTTCGAGAAACAAGTCAGAGAACTATAGACCAGTGAGTTTAACATCAGTGATTTGTAAATTGTTAGAAAGACTAATTAAAGATCACATGGTGGATTTTCTTGTTAAACAAAACTTGATAAACCCATCTCAACATGATTTTTTTAAAGCGAGGTCATGCTTAACAAATATGTTATGTTTTTTGGAAGACATCACTAAGTGGGTAGATGAGGGATCACCAGTAGATATCGTCTACTTAGATTTTCAAAAAGCTTTCGACAAAGTACCACATCAAAGATTACTGCTTAAACTAAAGGCCCATGGCATAGGAAATGGTATAATAAACTGGATAGAACAATGGTTGATTGACAGAAGACAACGTGTAGTAGTTGATGGGGAGGCTTCAAACTGGAAATCAGTATTGAGTGGGGTACCACAGGGATCAGTATTAGGTCCTATATTATTCTTAATATATATCAACGATTTGGATGATGAAATAACAAGCAAGGTGTTGAAATTTGTGGATGATACAAAAGTGTTTAGAAGGATTAAAAGTGATGGAGATAGACAGCATTTACAAGATGATCTTGACAGGTTGATCAAATGGTCTGAAAAGTGGCAAATGCTGTTCAATTTTGGGAAATGTAAATGCCTCCACACAGGACATGGGAACGAAGAAGTAGAATATACAATGGGGGTACTGTACTAAGTACTACTGTAAAAGAAAAGGACTTAGGGTTAACCATTAGTGCTGATATGAAGGTTTCAGAGCAGTGCGGAATTGCAGCTTCAAAGGGAAATCAAATCCTTGGATTAATTAGGCGAAACATAACGTATAAGGAAAAAGAGCTAATAATACCGCTGTACAAAACAATAGTTAGGCCTCATTTAGAATATTGTATTCAAGCGTGGAGGCCATATCGCAGGAAGGACATAGATATGCTAGAAAGAGTGCAGAGGAGAGCAACTAAAATGATACCAAAACTGAGGGATCTTAGTTACGAAATACGCCTAAAAAAATGCGGTTTAACAACACTAGAGACCAGGAGATTGAGAGGAGATCAGATAGAAGTGTTTAAAATATTGAAGGGTTATGAAAATATTGATAGAAATATTTTTTTCTCAGTTAAGAAAGATAGAAGGACTAGAGGACATGAACTTACATTGGCAAACGAGCAGAGTAGATTGGATATAAGAAAGTTTTCATTTTTACAAAGGACTGTAAATGAATGGAACAGATTACCTGCTGATTGTGTGGGTGCTAGTAGCGTGAATATGTTTAAAAATAAAATCGACACATACCTCAGACGGGCGGGATACACATAGATAAAAGGGTCGGACTCTCGATAAGCCAAAGGGCTTCCTTGTCCACCTGCCACCTAGAGTTAATTCTCTGGGTGGCAATCTTGTTAAATCTTGTTAAATTAGAAGAGTTTACATAGTTAAGGCACAATAAAGCCTTTTGTGTCAAGACAAATACAATTCAACCAATACCCCTATCTGAACACTGCTTGTTCTTCACCTATTACATTCGCTTTGTTTAGGTACGTGGTTCTTTTTATAGAAAATTTTAGTTTCTTTCTGTACCTGTCTACGTATGATAACCATTTGTCCACCCTGGTCACAATAAACATCACATGAATGATAAAAGGAAGATCACTGCCACTTAACTTGTGGATTATTATTATTATAAAACTGCTCTGCTACTGCTTGGTGGACAGCTAATTAGTGGATCAAGTTCAAATACATCAGCACGTTTTTCACACCTGCATGGTAGCTTAGGCTCAGTAGTGTGCTGGCAGCTACTAAACCTATAGGCTTGTGTGAAAAGGATAGTTGGCAGAAGAACTAACTTCAAAGCACCATTGCATCCATTTAGCCAGGCAGCAGTCACACTGTCCCAGTGTCTGCTGCTATGTTTATATAATAATTATATAGGCTTAATGATCTCAATACACCAATCTGTTGGCACAAAGTCAGATAATGGAACTAGGTTAAACATCTGAACAATAACTATAATTAGTTCTATGGAGCTGTTTTTTTCAGTGAACAGTAAACATGTAAACATTTCACTTCCATCATAACCCTTAATGATCTGTAACTATGATTAACCAAAAAACATTTGATTAATAATTACCTACAGGGTTGTTTGATTTATGCTGGGCAGAAACTGTTTCTGCCTGGCAGAAACAGCAACAATAGGAAATACATGCTATTGATAGGCAAACGTGTTCTTTTTATAGAAAATTTCAGTTTCTTTCTGTACCTGTCTACGTATGATAACCATTTGTCTGCCCTGCTCACAATAAACATCACATGAATGATAAAAGGAAGATCACTGCCACTTAACTTGTGGATTATTATTATTATAAAACTGCTCTGCTACTGCTTGGTGGACAGTAAGCTGCAACTGTCTTTGAGTTTGTTTACATTTTGACAAACTACTATTATATAGCACTAATTTTTGAATGAATCACATTTTGAGAATGCATGTCATTGTTTGCGGTGTAACTTTTGTATGCTGCTACAAGTTGCATTCATCTGAAAGATTATTCAATTACCTATCCAATGATAATACATATGTTGTGGTGTTGGATATATAGCTTTGGTGTATTGTACACGAGGGTTGTGATAGGAAACTATTGGACATTGCGACAGTGCAGAGAGACAGTACTGTACGAGATGTGTCACTCAGTACATGAAGTGTGACTTTCAGATACTTCATTTTGTAGTGCTATGGATTATGATGGGCCTCTCCATTAGCTCCCTATATATTTGTAAGTTAGGTGAGTAACACCTTCGAAGTTCTGACAGCAGGACACCGCCTTCGGTGAAGTCGAGACAAAAGTTTTACAAAGGCTTCAATTTCAAATGGTCTATCACCGTCCAGCTGACCCATTTTTTTTTTTTCAAAAACTTTTCAGTAACTTTTTCTTAAATTTTTCATAGACATTTCATGTGGTAGTGCCACTATACACACACAATAAATCTGTATTTGATTGATTCATTCTAAGGGCACCAAAGGTCCCCTAAAATGCTAAATTTGCTAACTAAAAATAATTGTCTACCTCAGAGTAGCTATATTTATAACTTGTTGTGTATTACACCCAGCTGTGGAGCTAAGATTCTCTGCCTGCTATTGTTTGATGGAAATTGTGACTAATCTGTAATTGGTCACTGGCAGAAGCTTGTGTCAACAGACAGCATTAAGCCACTAGACCCCTGTTAAACTGGACAGTTGCCTGTAGGTTTTAAACTGCCGTTTTCTTCATTTTCACTTTTTGACCCCTACCATGTTCAATGCTCCATAACTTCGCCAATTTTTGTAGCAGTCATATAATTTTTGAAACCGTGTAAAGCACCCTACCAAACCTTTACAAGGATATAAGAAAACAATGTTATCATTTTTCTGACTTATCACTCATTTGGTCAGCCGGGGTCACATATAGACATATTAGTCCAAAGGACTTCAGGGCCACATGGCCCATTTTTTATTTTCTTTAGACTACCTTTTGCTCTCAAATAATCTGTCCTCTTAATTTTATACATAAAGACATAATCTGGCATAACTTTATACATTTTTGTAGCAGCACGTTTGTATTTCAAGTGTATCATATATTTATTACTTGTTGTGTATTACACGCAGCTGTGGAGCTAAGATTCTCTGCCTGCTATTGTTTGATGGAAACTGTGACTAATCTGTAATTGGTCACTGGGAGTATCTTGTGTCAACAGATAGCATTAAGCCACTAGACCCCTGTTAAACTGGACAGTTGCCTGTAGGTTTTAAACTGTCAAACAGTGAGTCTACCTTTTGCTCTCAAATAATCTGTCCTCTTAGTTTTACACATAAAGACATAATCTGGCATAACGTGTTAAGTCTTTGTAGCAGCACATTTGTACTTCCAGTGTATCATTGCAACATAACATACATATTGCATACTGTGTGCCACATTTGAATGTTGTGCATGTAATATTTCCATGCAATCCAATTGCATATATAATGTAAAACTTCAACATCCGTTTTTTCATTTTCACTTTTTGATCCCTACCATGTTTAATGCTCCATAACTTCGCCAATTTTTGTAGCAGTCATAATTTTTGAAACTGTGTAAAGCACCCTACCAACCCTTTACAAGGATGTAAGAAAACAATGTTACAATTTTTCTGACTTATCACTCATTTGGTCAGCCGGGGTCACATATAGACATATTAGTCCAAAGGACTTCAGGGCCACTTGGCCCATTTTTATTCCACATATCATAAGCTTTAAAGTGATACCTCATTTGTTGAAAAATTGTTCGTGGTTTTTTATTTACTGCAAAAATTTAAGGAAACTTTAAAACGAGACACTTTGAGAAACGAGGTAATTTAGACTTATTCTATGTGTTTGGGAATATTTGTTGAGAAAAAAACCGCACATTGAACAATGAGATTGTAAGATATGCATTTCTAACAAAATCACAACATTTATTGGACATGACCTAGACAGCTATTTTTGGTTCGCCTGCAGAATAGGCCTGTGCAACTTAATACCCGGTTCGCTGTGGCGGGTCACATGATATTATTCTAACATCTATGAACCCATGATAAATGACAACGTGGTATGTTTGTGTTGCAGCTGAACACAAAGTTTGTACGAATGCGGTTCAACATTGCGATGATCTGTCAGACAGTGGTTCAACCACCAGACAACGGAGAAGAGATCAAGCGCGAGAACCTGTCGTGTCGTATACAGTACTCCGCCAATGGTGAGACTAGGCAGCACAGACACCTTTATTAACCCTGTCAGTGCCAGCGAAAATTACACTGACATACAATAAAATTAATGATAGGTCACTTTTTGAGACTTGCACATCATTCTAAATGTGAAAACATTTCAAAACAATGTGACTGGCTGGTCATTGTGCCATGTACTGCAGGCAGTCTACTCCAGGCACTGTTAAACTGTAGAAACACCAGCCTTCGGCTTCAGTCACAACCATGCAAGATCATAGAAAAAGCCCCCTGGCTGTGGGTCCAAGAAGTCCCAACCTATGTGAGTTGCCTGCCGGTTGTATAACCAATCCGCAGTCTATGTGATATTTTTACTTATTTCACAGTCAGTTTACATTTTTTCTGTGTTGTTTCATCTGCTTTCAGCAGTCCACCTCAGACGGCTGCCGCTAGATGGCGATACCGTAGTACTTCTGCTCTACTACAATGTCGCCATCTAGTGGTAGCCATCTGCGGAAGACTGCCAAAAGCAGCTGAAATGTCACAGAAAAAAGGTAGTGACTGTGAAATAAGTAAAAATATCACTTTCATTTTTGAGAGGCACCATAAGATGGTTTTCTGGTGGTGTGATTCCTTTCAACAACTTGTTTTGCGGCTCTTGGTATTGTAATGATGACTAGTGCTGTCTTTGTTTCAATGAGAGCAGATTTCTGGCATTAGCAATGTCACAAAATCACTGAAAGCATCCACAGTACAGTGGTGCCACCTACTGACTATTCACATGATCATTTTGTACAGTGGATACCTGCCCATTACAGACGTATATTTCAGAGTTCCTACTGTGGCCACTATATATAGAATTTGTTGGAACTGCACACACATTTGCACACACACGTGCACACGCGCATATGCACACATGCATACACACACGCGCATGTACATACAAACACACGCATACACACATGCGCACACACACACACACACAGTTTGCTAAAAAATATAGTTTATATATTCTTTCTCTTCTTTCATTAATTTGCCGTATAATTCGCAGCTTAATGAACCTTCTCACCAGTGAAATGCAGTTTGTTTGAAGTGAGCGCAACTACTGACCTGTTCTGCCTGTGTCTACAGTGAACCCTGGTGGCTGGGCGCCAGCATCAGTCGTACGCATGATTTCGAAGCGGGAACTGCCCAAATTCCTCAAGACATTCACAACATACGTTCAAGAGAAGGTCAAAGACCAACCCATAATGTTCTAGGTGAGTTACGTAGATGTATGTATCTACATTCATATAGGACCCAGTCTTTGCCCTGCCTGCTCGGTGTCTCTCACACACCTGACCGGGAAGCAACTCCAGTCGCTGGGAGCAAGATCCAGTGGGTTAGAGATAGAGACCACCACTCTGAGTCCACGACATGTTGCACATTTACCTCCTGTGTGGGATCTTTTATTTCCCCTGGCATAGACACCTGATAGAAAGGACCAACAGCTTCCCGTTACATAGACATATTTACTTAATGACACAGGCAGCGTGACCACCGCTTCCCGTTACGTAGACGTATTTACTTAATGACACAGGCAGCGTGACCACCGCTTCCCGTTACATAGACGTATTTACTTAATGTCACAGGCAGCGTGACCACCGCTTCCTGTTACATAGACATATTTACTTAATGACACAGGCAGCGTGACCACCGCTTCCCGTTACGTAGACGTATTTACTTAATGACACAGGCAGCGTGACCACCGCTTCCCGTTACGTAGACGTATTTACTTAATGACACAGGCAGCGTGACCACCGCTTCCCGTTACGTAGACGTATTTACTTAATGACACAGGCAGCGTGACCACCGCTTCCCGTTACGTAGACGTATTTACTTAATGACACAGGCAGCGTGACCACCGCTTCCCGTTACGTAGACATATTTACTTAAAGACACAGGCAGCGTGACCACCGCTTCCCGTTACATAGACGTATTTACTTAATGACACAGGCAGCGTGACCACCGCTTCCCGTTACGTAGACGTATTTACTTAATGACACAGGCAGCGTGACCACCGCTTCCCGTTACATAGACGTATTTATTTAATGACACAGGCAGCGTGACCACCGCTTCCCGTTACGTAGACGTATTTACTTAATGACACAGGCAGCATGACCACCGCTTCCCGTTACGTAGACATATTTACTTAAAGACACAGGCAGCGTGACCATCGCTTCCCATTACACAGACATATTTACTTAATGACACAGGCAGCGTGACCACCGCATCCCGTTACGTAGACGTATTTACTTAATGACACAGGCTGCGTGACCACCGCTTCCCGTTACGTAGACGTATTTACTTAATGACACAGGCAGCGTGACCACCGCTTCCCGTTACGTAGACGTATTTAATTAATGACACAGGCAGCGTGACCACCGCTTCCCGTTACGTAGACGTATTTACTTAATGACACAGGCAGCGTGACCACCGCTTCCCGTCACGTAGACGTATTTATTTAATGACACAGGCAGCGTGACCACCGCTTCCCGTCACGTAGACGTATTTACTTAATGACATAGGCAGCGTGACCACCGCTTCCCGTTACGTAGACGTATTTACTTAATGACACAGGCAGCGTGACCACCGCTTCCCGTTACGTAGACGTATTTACTTAATGACACAGGCAGCGTGACCACAGCTTCCCGTTACGTAGACGTATTTACTTAATGACACAGGCACCGTGACCACCGCTTCCCGTCACGTAGACGTATTTACTTAATGACATAGGCAGCGTGACCACCGCTTCCCGTTACGTAGACGTATTTACTTAATGACACAGGCAGCGTGACCACCGCTTCCCGTTACGTAGACGTATTTACTTAATGACACAGGCAGCGTGACCACAGCTTCCCGTTACGTAGACGTATTTACTTAATGACACAGGCAGCGTGACCACCGCTTCCCTTTACGTAGACGTATTTACTTAATGACACAGGCAGCGGGACCACCGCTTCCCGTTACGTAGATGTATTTACTTAATGACACAGGCAGCGTGACCACCGCTTCCCGTTACGTAGACGTATTTACTTAATGACACAGGCAGCGTGACCACCGCTTCCCGTTACGTAGACGTATTTACTTAATGACACAGGCAGCATGACCACCGCTTCCCGTTACGTTGACGTATTTACTTAATGACACAGGCAGCGTGACCACCGCTTCCCGTTACGTAGACGTATTTACTTAATGACATAGGCTCATTGAGAAATGTCAGATTTTAATTAACTGCCACATCTTAAAAACTACGCCGCCAATCTTGATAAACTTTCCAGCATATTACATCTATATGAAACAAAGGTCACACGTGATATACATGGTTTTGTAGAACATTCCATGGAAAATGGAATTAATAAATTTATATTTTAAAAGTTTACTATAACAAGTAATATATTAAGCTATACAATGAAGTAGTTTGGTTGAATAAAGATAAGAACTTTGATCAGAAGTATTGTTATTATTATATGTATTTTGTTATTTATAAACATATATTATAGTAATTTTTATTTTAAAAAGTTACAACACTTAATTCAGCCAGACTACTTCATTGCACAACTTAGTATATTATTTAGTAGAATATATTTTTAAAATATTATGTCACACATTACTTTCTTTTATACAGGTAGAATAAACTGAAAATTAGCTTAAGATAGGCTGAGTAGTTTTTTCAGATATAAGAATATGAAATTTTATGAGGAGTGTGGCCTTTAAAAGTATATAAATTAAGTTCTTGCTTGCAATGATTGTGCACCGTAAATGCAAACAAATCTTCCTATGAATGAGCCAAGGTGTTGTGTGTGTTTCAGTAGTGGTTAATTTTTTTTTCATTGCCCAATTATAAATAACATACTAGTTAGTAATTATGTTATAATTCACTTTTGTGTAGCATGATATTTCGCTGTTTTTACTGGGCAAAAGTTAGTTATCTAAATGTAACTTTTTAGTGACAAATTTTACTTTGGTTTTGTGCGACAATTTATTACTTGTATCTGGAATGATAATAATAAGGTAACTTCTATTGCACCCAAATCCTTGGAAACCAAGCTCGGAGGCACTTCGAGACAATTACTATTGCTATCATCATATGAAAATGTAAAACTGGTAATAGATGTTATTTTTGTGTGTTTCAGTTGACCGAGTGATGACGTTGATTTGGCGTCACAGTCATTACCAAGACAACGACAACAACATGATGTTGTCACTTCATCATTCCACTAACTATGGCAACGGTGATCCGAGGGGTAACTAGTTGGGGTCGTTGGGTGCGGGAATGAGGGTAGCAAATTATGCATTGGCAATTAGCTTCTGTTTTGTGTGTGCATCCGACAAGAGTAGTGCCACGATGCATTGCCAGAGGGAGCCACTGTGGCATTTTAAGCACGCTTTGTTGCTAAAGGTTATACTTGCACAAGCTTTTGGCTGTAGCAGCCATAATACATTAGACTATTCCCAGGAAGGTTTATGTATTCAGTGTCAGCCTAGCAACAGATAACAGTTACCAAGGTAACCATCTCACACATTACAATGAAGCTGTCCTGTAGCCTTATTTAATGCGTGTGGCCCAACAATGATGCATGCAGTCACTATCCTTGTAACAATTATTCGAGTGTCACACATAGATTTTAGTGTCCCATAGGTTTCAAATGAATATGCAGATATTCTTGCTCTGAGATTTGGTTGCCCAGTGAGTATCTCAGTGGCCGTGTATGCAGCCCAATGAGTGTGTGCATGGCCCTGTATGTGACCATGTGTGTGGCCCAATGACTATCTCAGTGACCATGTATGTGGCCCAGCTGCTGCGTGGCCCAGTGGCCGTGTGTGTGGCCCAATGGCTGTGTGTGTGTGTGGCCTTATGTGTGGCCCAGTGTCCATGTGCATGGCCCAGTGGCCACGTACGTGGCCCAGTGTCCATGTGCATGGCCCAGTGGCCGTGTGTGTGGCCCAGTAGCTGTGTGCGTGGCCCAGTGGCTGTATGCATGGCCCAGTGACTTGGAGTGCCAGACAGCAGTATGAAGGCTGGTAGAAAGCTGGAGAGGCTGTCAGTGCAGTGTCATCTGCTGTACTCAACCAGGTGTCAGCTCTCTACTGGCATGTGTCAGCTCTCTACTGGCATGTTTCAGTTCGACACTGGTGCATCGTGAACAACTTAAACTGTGCCAAAAGTTGGTACGTTTCCAGGATGTAGTGTAAACTTTGTGCCAAAGAGCTGTAAAATTCTCGCTGAGAAACAAATAATATATTGTATCTGGTGTTTGATTGGTCATGAATTTCACGTTGCACCTCCAAAGAATCATAGGATTGTTGTGTAGTTTGTCTTGGAATTTCAGCAGGTATCGTTGATAGCTTGGCGGGTAGGTAGCACATTTGTACTTGTTTCTGCAATGCTTTGTCAGCGGCAGGAAGAAATGAGAAATTGTAAATGTTAAAATGTAGCATAAAATTGTTGGCCGTAAGACGTGGTTTGTTGCAAAGTTTCCTGGCTTGTGCAGTCTCTTGTACAGGTGCAGAAACTACTGCACGGTCACCATGCACAACTGGGTATGTAATATGTATATGTAGATATGTTGTACAGTGGGTTGTGTACAGTTATGTGCATGCAGCGTAGCTGGGATTTGTATTCTTCAATGTGCATAGGATGTATTGTCATGCATGCTGGATGCAGCAGAGCATTCTGGGTACAGTGGTGTAGATGTTTGTATTTAATAGTTGGGTTGCCGTTTGTGGCCACACATAATAGCAGATGGACACATACGGCATCAGGTGTTTTGTATCGCTAGTTAGCGAGTAATAAATATGTGCTTATGGCTGTCGTTAGATACTAAGTTGGCATTAAAATTCCCACTGGCTAGGACATACTTCTTGACAGGATGTGGAATGCTGGTATTCTTTTTGGTACTCAAAAACAGTCTCCAATCTTGCAGTTGTTTTACTTTCCAGGTGTTTCATTTGTTGTCATTCTAGTAAATGTTGCGAGTTAGGCCGGACTAAAAGTAAAACAACACACAAATATATGGTTGTCTGTTGAATGGTAGTCTACACAGGATGTCATTTAATTTCAAGTTTTGTCATATTTGTTTGGATGGTAGTTTATTAAATCGATTTCAGTAACAAACATTTCCATACAAAGTAACAGGATGTGTTATATCTGCTGTACATTGCCCGATTTTCACAGTTTTATATAGCGTACATTAACCATACGAACACCATTTCTTTTGTACAGCCAGCAGTGTGTACCTTTGTCCACCTTGTATTGATTCTGCAAGCGCCAACAGCTTTACGGACGGACATTATACTAGATTTGTAACATGTAACAGATTGTTAACTCCTGTAATATTTTTACATTTACAGTAATATGTCTTGCGTTATTTACCACATGAAAGTATTTCTTGTTATTTTTGTTTCATGTACAGAAATATGTTGAGTGTGCATTATGTTTTCCAGTGTTTTCCTCATGTAGTGTTGTTAGAACCAAACATATGTTTTGTTGTTGATGTACTACACAGTATCCTGCAAGTTATTAATAGTTTAACTAATTTGTATTAAACAGTTTGAACAGTGAACACCATGTAATCAGTTAAACATATAATTAAAAATATATTAAATAATAAATAAAATATTACATGTAAGAATTTGTTGGTTGCTAATGACAGACCGTGTTTGCTAACTTTGTTCTAATTCAGTTTAACATTTAATCCTATTAAAATAAATATCCAAAACCATTTCTTAAACTTTGCCTTTTTAGAAAGCTATTTTCACAAATGATCTGGCAATGTAAATATTTTTCTACGTTGCTGATGGATATTTTTGTAGCATGATTTGCTTCCGTAATGCAAATGTTAAAGAATATATTCTCATATGTTCCACGAAATACATTATTTCTGATAAACAAAGCACATATTTGGAAGTGATCGACAGAAAATGTGTATTGTATAATGTGTTGTCTCAGTTTGACGTGTGTTGCTAAATGTTTGCAAATTTGCCTCCAAAATAAATCGTCTGAAGTTTATTTGCTGTCTGAGGAATTAATGTGTTAACCAGGATTAAAATACATGTCTATGGAAATCTGTGTACTAAGGTTTGGCATTTTGAGATGAGATGAGGGATAATATTACAACATAAATGTAATTGTTGGGCCAGTCTTGAATATGTTGACACAGTGTTGTCTTGAGTAATTATTTGAGAATAACCATTTTGGATGTAAAAGATGTCAGATGAGCAAACTGTCTGTATCTGTTGTCGCTGTATGTGTGCATTGCGTGAAGAAACCATTTCTAGGAGAAGTAAACATGCACCAATAGGTTATTTGTTGGGTGTTAATTTGTTATGTTCTTACGTTTCCAATGTTTTCACACATATCGCAAACAGAGACAGTGGTAACTTGCCAGGTCCCAATTAGGTTTACTTGTACAGTTGAGTTGTAATATTGCTAAAGAATTGTGGAATTTGTTCGAGATAATAAGCTGGCTGACATCAGTGCATGATAGTTAAAACAAGTTGAATGTCATGTGATTTGTAGTTTTGACTAGCAGCAGGAAATGACAGATGTTCTGGACACGAGTTTGATGACAGAAGCAGACAAAAAACCACCTCTTTCTGTTTACATCTGTGGGAAATCAACTGATGACACAGTCAGGTAAACACAGTTAGTACGTTCTGAAACTCAAGTCCAACGAAACGGATTATTACCACGGTTAGTATATTTTGAAACTCAAGTCCAAAGAAACGGATTATTATTAGAATTAGTTCAACAACACTCGGTCTCTATGAAACAGGTGAATGGGTCACTGGACTTTTGCCTTGCCATGGCTTAACAACAGAAAGTAAAAGTCGGCAATACACTGTATAGCACGCAAGAGACCATGTCACGCCCAAGCTCTTGGAGCTGCAGTGGCTTCCAGTGAAATGCTGCATTACTTTCAAGACCTTACTTCTCCCTTTCAAGTGCCTTCAGAGGCTCACACCTCCATGTCTATCAGCACTTCTCTCTCTTTATTGCCTGACATGCTGTCTACACTCGTCGTATAAGTTACTCCCTAAACAACCCACTTTCTGCACTACAATTGACAAACAAACTTGCTCTACCCTCCGAGGACATGGAATCAACTGCCTCTCACAGTGCACCAATCTGCGAGTGTTGGGCAGTTCAAAATGGCATTCAAGGCCCATCTTTTTAAAAACAATTTAAGATTCTATATATATGTTTATCTTAATTAATTGATTATTAAAATAAATTTATCACTTATTATTATTCTTAATAGCATGTACACGTGTTTATACATTTTTAACGACAATATACTTGTATGTAATAGTAATAATTATAAATTGTTGCATATTAAATTAGTTTTTAAAATGTGTATGATTGATCTTAATAATTTATTTGTAATAATATACACACCACCAAACAGCATCCCAGAGCAATGATTTAATTGGATGGGACACTAGATAAGAAATGTATTATTAGTATTAAATATGCAAAGAAATATAAAAAGTGCCTCAAGATCAACTTAACTCAATCAAAAGGCACATTTTTTAACTTGACGATGTTCGCTACTGCAACATTTAAATGATGAAATCATGGCGTTAGAGACAAATATCTAGCACTATATAAGACTAAGTGAACGTTTGCTGTTAACAAACAGTCTGCACGAAGTTATACACAAGGGCCTACGGCTACGCTGCACATAGGATCGCATATAGCATCACATAGGGATCAAGCACTGTCCATAGCATCGCCCATTGCATCACCCTTGCATCGTCCATTGCATCTCCCATTGCATCACCCATTGCAACACCCATAGCATCGCCCATGAGAAATGAGGAGGGTTGTACGTTGCGATAGCAACCCACCACGTAAAACAGCTCGCTGCAGAAACTTTAGCAAATTATAACGGTCAAAACGTCGTGGGTGGCCAACCGGGGGCTGAGCCTACTATGCCGCTTAATAATTTTGTTGAGCAGGGATAAAAACCGAAAGGAAGTTTCTGTTCCGACACAGTCACTGGCGGTACCCAAGCAACGAGTGAGGGTGCATGACAGCGTGGAATGTGCGAACGATGTACGAGATAGGACGAACAGCACAAGTGATGAGTGAAATGAAAAGATACAACATCAATATACTAGGGCCGAGTGAGGTGAGATGGACTGACAATGGCAAGATGGCGCTTTCCATATGAGAAACCATTTGCTATTCCGGGCGAACTGATGGACAACACCACGAAGGGGTGGCTCTCGTCATGGATAAAGTCGGTAAGAAAAGACTGATTGAATAGAATCAGTCGACTCGCGTATCATTAGAGCAAGGTTTTATTTTAAATATGTCAAGACCACCATCGTGCAGTGTTATCCATGCATCAACCGAACAAGTAGATGAGGAGCGCTAGAAGAATCAAATTGACAAGACATCACAACATGACATCCTTATAGTCATAGAAGACACGAACGCTAAAGTGGGCGCTGACAACGAAGAATGTGAAGCATGCGTGGGAGTACACGAAGTAGGAGAACCTTTTTGCAAACCTTTGCAGAGAATGAGACTAGTCGTTGGTGTACCGTCTTTCAGCATAAGACAATCCATAAGTTAACGTGTACCACTCCTGACGGGAGAACAAGCAACCAAATAGGTCACATCGCAAACAACCAGACGTGGAAGCGATCTTTGAAGGATGTCAAGGTGATTAGAGCAGCATATGCTGGCAGTGACCATTATCTTCTCTTATATAAACTGCAGATGAAACTTAGAAACCCCAAAAGAAAAAAGAGAACAGCTATTCAATTCCCAAAGACTGAACGATCCCAATGTGAAAAATCAGTTCACTTGGAACTACTCGACAGGTTTCAAATCCTAACTGACATCCCAGTAGATGACCTCAAAAAACAATGCCAGAAGATCTAGGAGGTTTTTTTGGAAGCCAACAAGGACATTCTTTGACACCGCAGAAAACGGAGGAAAGAATGGATCACGGATCATTCACGGATGCTCATCAAAGACAGAAGAGCCACCAAATTTAACGTCATCTTCTAGACTGCAAAGCAGAAGACAATGATGCGATGACACAGGGATAAAGAGTGAAGAGCATAGTACTGAAACACAGTACCTGACACAACAAGATAATATACATGGACGAGCTAGCAACAAAAGCACAAGCAACAGCAAAGACGGACAATTCGTAAACTGTTTACACAGTCACAAAGACACTGGCAGGCAACGATAGTTGTCAAGGACAAGAACGGAAACGTCATCACCAAGGAAGGTGAACAGCTCAACAGATGGGCAAAGCACTTGAACAGGAGATTTAGACAGAAACGACCCCGAGGAAGCAGCCGAAATACGTACTACAGGACAACTTGAGATGAAACGAGGACTTATCACTGAACGAGAACCAGAAGAGGCCATCAGACAGATCAAAGGAAACAGAGCACCAGGAGAGGACAGAATCACAGCTAGTTGACGTATTGACGGCAGAACCAGGCCTTGATGCGAATGAACTCGTCGAACTGTTCAGCAAAGTGTGGGAAGACGAGCGAGTACCAGAGGCATGGATGAAGGGAGTCATAGTGAAAATGCCCCAAAACGAGACCTTACAGATTGCGGCAGCTGGAGGAATATACATCTTCGGTCTGTACAAAACAAGATGTTTACTGCCTAACACAGACTTAGCCTGGCTCCGTCGCTTCACAAGGTGCAATACACTTGGCTGCGCCCCAAGTTGCTCGCCAAAAATAATAATCAAAATGAAATATGACCCATCCCTGCAGCTCCCACCACCCTCACCCATCACTGAATCACCTCCCCTTCCCACTTGGCGCCTCCATTGTTTAAGTCTCGCCTCGACTTTGCTCCGTTATTTTAACTTTAAGAGTGCTTATTGTACTCCTTTTTGTGTTTACTTACAGTTAATAGTTTCGAGTTTTACTTCTAGATTCTAGTGGTCATCGTTGTCGACACTTTTATTAAACCCTTTTTCATTATAACGTGTTTAGACTTGTCTTTTACTTGTCGCGATCAACTGAGCAGTCATGGCGGACCGCTCACAATACCGCCACCAGCGAAAGTGCCCCGCCTGCACAAAATTGATGCGCAGCGGCGACAACCACCCGGACAAGTGTCGCTCTTGTCATGGCTGTACAGTTTTTTCGGAATGGACAGAAAAAGTCTGGGCTGGCATCGTCGAACGAACGAGAGCCAGATCGTCCAGGAAACGCCGATCCGCCTCCGCGACGCAGCCGTCGTCTGACAGCCGCTCGCCGACGTCGGCACTCGGTGTCTCGCGCGATCGCAAACGACCACGCTCGCGTACCTCCAGCATTTCTAGCGGCAGCTTTCGTGGCTTTTCTCCCATTCATTCTACTGAGAATACCCGCGAAGGTGGCCACGAATCAATGATGGAGGAAATCTTGCGTTTGCTCCGTGAGCAACGAAAGTTCCCGTCTGTCAACTCCGAGCCGGTCAGTTCGTCTACCGACACCGTAAGTAACTCGCCAACTCGTGCTTCCGGAGGCCCAGCTATGACCTGGGCGGTTGACGGAACTGGCCGGACAATTGTCCCAACAGTTGGATCCCACGCAGCCGCGGGGGAATCCAAGCACGCACCCGGTAGCTCATGCCAGTGGGTCTATACCGGAAGGCCGACTCAGCTCGGACAACCGGAGCGAGTTCCTGGACACCCGGAGAGGGTAAACCGGTCTCCGGGACCAGAGGGGCTTTCCAGCGAATGCCACGTTCGGCACACCCTCCGGTTTGAAACCCGAAACCCGGCCGGACCTCCGGTCCCGGCGGGAGTAATTCGAGAAGGCGGCGTTCGGCACGCACACCGGTCCGAACCCCAAAACCCGGCCGACTCTCCCATAGCTGGGGGAATTCCCCGGAATTACCGCGTTCGGCCCGCACAACAGCCCGAAGTGCCGGAGCCAGATGGCTTCCATCGGGCATCCCGCGCGCGTCACCGAGGCGGAGACCCGGTAGGGACATCGGTATCCGAACACGATTCAGTTGGCGGCTATGGCACCAACACTCACCTTTAGCCTTCTGCAACCGCGGGTTCGGCCCGGCATCTTTCCTCCGGCCACAATTTTTGGTTGCCGTTTGCGTGTTCTAGTCACGACGCCCCACCGATGGCTGATGATCTCTCCTACGATTATTCTTGCTCCGAAAACGAGTGTGACTCGATCTCTGTTAACGGCCAGTTCTTCGACACGAACGAACAACTCGACACGTGGTCACATACGGATCGCGTCAACGTGACCCGCGCGTTCCTGTCGGACGAATTACCGGCACCGGACAGTATCGTCGCTAATGCCGCACCGCGTTTGTCTTCACTAGCG
The DNA here is from genome assembly GCA_020002185.1 of Paraescarpia echinospica. NCBI lineage: Eukaryota > Metazoa > Annelida > Polychaeta > Sabellida > Siboglinidae > Paraescarpia > Paraescarpia echinospica. Next base: position 34,419,949 of record CM034541.1, read on the forward strand.
CAGGCTGATTACGTGGTTCCCGTCGCACCACAGCCTGGGTTCCCGTTTTCAACGGCCATGAGAAACCATTTTCACAAAATCAACAGCGATTTACAGCCACCTCCAGTGGGCAAATCGCAACGTTTTGTGTCAGTCCCTCGTGCTAGGGAGACCCTCTACGCCCCAGTGGAACTCCGTTCAGGAGAATTTCCTTTCTCCAGGGATTCTCCCGTTGTGGACAGAGGTTTCGCAGACATTTCCCGCTCACCAGCAGGGGGAGCACAGCACAAGTTGGGGGCAGAACAACGCTATTTCAGGGACCTCGCGACCCTGTCACGTAGACGGCTTTGTATCACGTCCTTTCAGGATTGGTCTGGGGCGGCTCTGAATCGTTCAATTCAGGGCATGATCGACCATGTGAACACAGGAAATGTTTCGGCAGAATCAGTGTTACACCAACTGAGGATTACCTTGCAGTTATCACAATCAGTGGCAACTGCTTGGTCGTTGCATTGTGCGATGGCGTACAACATCTTGTTGCACCAACGCGACCTCACCCTCCGGGGGGCCTCTACCCTTTTTTATTCCAGGATGAAAGGGAGAGCCTCCGCACGGCGCCATTTGGATCGTCGTCCTTGTTCGATGAACTGCCAACTAGGTTGCAGTTACGAGACAAGATAGTTGGTCGGCAGCGGGAACATGCCTTATACCGTTCCTCGACACCTTTACCAGTGACTCAGTCCTCGCGACTTTCCCCTCGTTCCTACTGGCCAGCTCACACAAGAACCGCATCGCGACGACAACCTACTATGCTCCCTCCCTCCTCACATCCACGGCCCTTTCTGGCCGCCAGAGGACGTGGTTCAGGCCGTTCCTTTCGTGGTCAAGGAGGGAGGAAACATAAATTGTGACTGTCTGTACCAGGCTCCTCGATCAATGGGCGGCCCAACCATCGCATACACGTCGACTCTGGGTTCTCCAGGGATACCGACAGGCGGTCGTGTTACCTCCTTTACTTACAGGGAAGGTAGGAGCTCGACTATCCCTGTTCTGCGATGCCTGGAGACGAAAGAGGTGCAATGTTTTGGAGGTCGGTTTCTGTCTCCGTTTCCGAGAATGTCCTCCCATGACATGTACCCCTTCACCATTTCTAGACAAGGGCCCCCTCGTGAAGCGGAAAGCACTCCAGACAATGATCCAGACAATGCGGCAAAACAAAGTAATCGAGATGGTCCACGACACTGCTTCTCCCGGGTTTTACAGCCATCTTTTCCTTGTTCCAAAGAAGTCAGGAGGATGGAGGCCTGTTATCGACCTTCTCAACACTTTCTTAGAAATTCCCCACTTCACGATGGAGACTGCAGAAAGCATTCGGCGATCTCTACCTCGGGACGCCTGGGTAACATCCATCGATCTTGTGGACGCCTATTTCCACATTCCCATCCACCGGGGTTACCGAAAGTTCCTTCGGTTTCAGACTCGGGACGCCATATACCAATTCAGAGCTCTGCCGTTTGGCCTCTCTCCAGCACCCTGGGTGTTCACCAAAATTATGGTGGAGATCAAAGTGCTGGTGCACGTGATGGGCATCAATCTCTGTCAGTACCTGGACGACTGGCTGATATTCTCGACATCTCGCGATCAGTGCCTCCGAGACACTGTACAAGTGCTCGGTCTCTGCCACACGATGGGCCTCCTGATTCACGAGAAGAAGTCGGACTTGATTCCCACACAGAAGTTAATTTTTCTGGGATATCAGTTCGATCTGATTTCCTTCCAGGTGACTCCAACAACAGAACGATTTCACAAACTCAAGGAGCTGATTCGCTTATTTCTTCTCCGTCGGGGAGGATGTGCTCGTACATGGCAGATCCTACTAGGTCTGTTTGCCGCAACAGAAAAATTAGTTCCTCTGGGACGTCTACACACCCACGAAACCCAACATTGCATTTCACAACATGGGATTTCAATGCATCAACCAGCAACCTGTGGATACCTCTTTCCCCTACTGCGAAGGAGGATCTCCAATGGTGGATGTCGGGACACAATGTTCTGAGGGGATCTCCAGTTACCCCGAAGGACCCAGACACACAGTTATTCACAGATGCGTCAAACATCGTCTGGGGTGCACACTGGAACTCACTGACGGTCTCCGGTGTATAGACAACAACCGAGAAAACATTTCACATCAATGTGCTCGAGTTGGAAGCTATACACAAAGCCGTGCTCCACTGGCTGAGGAAGCTTACAGGCCTCACAGTCCTTGTAGCGTCAGACAACTCCACTGTAGTGTCCTACATCAACAAGCAGGGCGGAACACAGTCAATATCGCTGTGCAGACGGACCAAGAGGCTGCTCCTAATGTGTCAGACCAGCCGGATAGTGCTACGGGCACGCCACATTCCCGGGAGATTGAATGTTCTTGCAGACGTCCTGTCGCGCCCAGCCCAGATGTCGGGTACAGAGTGGTCTCTACACCCCTCTGTCTTCCGGGCGCTCACACTGGAATGGGGAATTCCCTTGTTGGATCTATTTGCAACGAGGTGGAACCACAAGCTCCCCCTGTTTGTGTCCCCCGTTCCAGTAGACGCACTATCAATGAACTGGAAGGCACTGTGGGCGTACGCTTACCCACCACCAGCTCTGTTGCCCCTCGCTGGCCACAAGCGATCTGGTTTCCACTCCTCTTAGGGATGTTGGTGGAATCTCCTCTACAGATACCCAACATCGCTCAGTTGCTGTCACAACCACGAGGACTAATCCATCGCGATCCCTCCAATCTCCAGCTACACGCGTGGAGAGTATCCGGGATGCCCTCTGCAGCAGAGGCTTTTCGGTTGACGTTGCCTCCCGTGCCTTCAGACCTCAACGAGAGTCTACTCTGGCAATCTACGAGTCCAAGTGGAGGATCTTCTCTACTTGGTGCAGCACACAACAGATTAATCCACTCTCGGCTACTGAGAGTGTAGTCTCCGATTTTTTCCTCTACCTTCACATGGAGAAACACTTGGCAATTTCGACCATTGAAGGCTATCAAATGGCAATTGCCAGCACTCTTCGTGCCACTTCCGATGTTGAGGTAGGACGGAATCCATCGTTAAAGTCCCTTCTTCGGAATATCGAGTTAGAACAGGGACGTAGTAAGCGCCCTTTCCCAGAGTGGAATCTTGCCTTAGTTCTATCAGCCCTAACCAAACCCCCTTTTGAACCCTTACACAATGCCCCTGATAAACTGTTAACATGGAAAACAGTTTTTCTCATCGCGCTTGCGTCAGGCAAACGGAGAAGCGAGATCCATGCCTTTGAACACGCCCGTTTACAACGGACTGCGGGGTGGACAGAGGTTACACTACGAGTGGGACTGTCTTTTCTGTCGAAAACTCAAGTGTTGGGCAAAGGTCCCAAATGTGTGCTCTCTTGCACGATCCCAGCACTGGACAATCATTTAAGCGATGGGATGGCCAAAGACAGACTGTTGTGCCCTGTCCGAGCATTGCGATTCTACCTGGAAAGGTCGATGCTATGGAGGAAGAACAAACGTCTCCTCTTTGTTTCTTTCAAACCAGGACATAAATCAGATATTGTTCCATCCACAATCTCTGGTTGGATTCGCAAAACCATTATGGAGTGTTATGCACAATCCCCTACTACTCTCCTTGAGTACCATCGGGTTAAGGCGCACCAGGTACGATCTATGGCTGTGTCCCTTGCATTCCATAGACAGGCCTCCATGGAGCAGATCCTACGAGCTGGTACCTGGCGCTGTCATAACACTTTCACATATTTTTATCTGAAGGACCTATCCCTCTACTCCTCTGATCTCATTCAGCTAGGCCCAATAGTGGCTGCAGAGTCTATTCTGCACCAACAGGAGATCATTAGAGGTAGCTTCGTCTATATCCCACCATCCATTCATCTATATTCTGCACCTTGTGAAGCGACGGAGCCAGGCTAAGTCTGTGTTAGGCAGTAAATTCTATATTTTTAGAATTAAAATATGTATTTACAAGTAACATACTTACATGGCTCCGTCGCTTCACCATATTACCCTCCCTCCTTCCCCGCTATTGGGAGATAACCTATCACTGTACAATCATGTTAGCCAAGTGGGAAGAGGGGGTGACTCACTGATGGGTGAGGGTGGTGGGAGCTGCAGGGATGGGTCATATTTAATTTTGATTATTATTTTTGGCGAGCAACTTGGGGCGCAGCCAAGTGTATTGCACCTTGTGAAGCGACGGAGCCAGGTAAGTATGTTACTTGTAAATACATATTTTAATTCTAAAAATATAGATTTCTGCGGAGGTATTCTGCGATGAATCAAGAAAGTCACCGGGAGAGAACTTCGGGAGGAACAAACAGGCTTCAGAAGTGAAAGATCTTTATGATTCAGACCATAGTTCAGGAGTCACTGGAGTGTAACTCTGGTGTTTTGTGTATTATGAGTTGTACGTGTACCTTTTAGTCTACCAGTGATTTACGAATCAACACAGATATATGCGACGAGTTAAATATTGATGTGTCCATTATTGATACGGGGATCTTTCTCAAAACGGAAGTACTTTTAGGGGGTCTACAGACCAGCGTTTTGAAACGTTACAATGTGGTGGGATCTCAAAAAAGTCCGTACTAAGCATGACGTACTGTACGGATGACCCATTAGTTATATTGTAGTCCACCGTAGAATATATGTCCCTTCCGTAGGATGTGTATAAGATGTATGATTTTGACTACAGGCTCATATGGTCGCTGTGGCACAGGTGTCTTACACGAAACTGGTGTGTATGGTCAGCATAAGTGAACATCTTAATTTGTACACATATTGAATTGTTCTTATGCCCATATCAACGTGACTTACAACATATACTTGCGTTTCTTTTTTAATTACACATCTCAGCCGGAGTTTCAGCCTCTGACGGACATAACTTCGCAAGACGGGGAGAGTCGGAGATTTTCGCTGTGCCGTTCTGCATTTTGACCGCAGTTTCAATTCATTTTTACGACACGATTTTAAATCACGCGGAACTATTGCATCAAGCGGAATTCTTAAATCAAAGAGGGAGGGTGCGTTGTCACCCATATCGCATCCCACTCTCAGCCTACGGGATTGTATGGTAGTGTTTAGTTTGTTAGTCATTGGCTCACAGTCCACCACTTTCACAGAGAACAGTGCATGGTGCACAATCCATTACGTACACAGCCAGTATAGTGCACTATGTATGGTCAATGTGCTCATATGCTACGTTTGGTCCCATGGCTGATGCATTTTGGTGCATTGCTGTGCATCAGAAATAACATTTCATTCCAAATGCTCTGTGTGCGCGCGCATGTGTGTAACACCACGTGTGTGTGTGTGTGTGTGTGTGTGTGTGTGTGTGTGTGTGTGTGTGTGCGCGCGCGCGTGTGCGTGTGTGTTTATCGTAGCCCTAACATGAGACAAGAGGATGATGTAAAACTGCAAATATAAAGGAGATAAATAAAGGGGAATGTGTTATAATGGGTGATTTTAATCATGGACATATTCAGTGGAAACCACTAGAGATTGCAGTTTCTACTTCTTATACAGGACTGTTTCCTTACCCAACATGTTTTTGAACCAACCGGAGGTGGGAATGTGTTGGATTTAGTGTTCTCTTCTCAAAACGAATTAGTTGATGATATTAAAATACAGGAACCTTTGGGATCCAGTGATCATAACCATATCCATTTTAGTATAAAAAGTACAATCAGGGAATAATGGTAAAACGCAATGGAGGAGAAAGTGTAACGAAGGCAAATATAAACATATGAGAAAATATTTAGCACACATAGTTTGGACTAACTTAATGAAGGACAAGACAGCAACAGCATGTTGTTGTTTTTTAAAGATGAGATTGAGGGCGTTATTGAAATATTTGTTCCCCAAAAAGCAAGGGAAACGATCTAAGAAGAAACACCAAAAGAAGCTATACGAAATGTTGCTTACAAAATAAATTATGCGGAGAGTTTACAGAAACACTGGAATTATAGACTATGACAACTACAAAGAGGCCCTTAACATAGCTACAACAGAAATTCGAAAACCCAAGCGAACTTTTGAGCACAAATTGGCAAATGACATAAAAATTATAGCAAGATTTTCTACGCTTATGTAAGGAGTAAACAGAAGGTTCGTGATAAGGTGGGACCACTAGAAAACAGTGCAGGAAACGTAATATCTGATGGGTTTCAAATGGCAGAGGCCCTGAACGAGTATTTCAGCTCAGCGTTTACCACAGAAGATATAAGTTCACTGCCATTACCAGTTACTAAATTTGAGGGGGTGAATCAAATCAATTAGGGCAGTTGTTTGTTACTCCTGAAATTATATCAAAGAATATTAAGATGATGAAAGAAAACAAATCACCTGGAGTTGAAGGGATACCACCAAAACTGCTTAAGGAAATTGTAGACCAAATCAGTATACCACTTGCTATATACTCTTTAACTTGTCACGTAAAGAGGGAATCGTTCCACTAGAATGGAGAGAAGCAAACATTAATTACACCATTATTTAAAAAGGGATCGAGGAACAAGGCAGAGAATTACAGACCAGTGAGCTTAACATCAGTTTTATGCAAATAATTAGAAACGCTTATTGGAGACCACATGGTGGAATTCCTTGTAAAACACAAATTAATAAATTAATCTCAACACGGGTTCCTAAAAGCTAGGTCTTGTCTAACCAATCTCTTATGGTTTTTTTTAGAATAAATTACCAAGTGGGCAGATGATGGGTCAACAGTGGATGTCGTCTACTTATATTTTCAGAAAGCATTTGATAAAGTGTCACATCAAAGATTGTTACTTAAACTAAAATCCTATGGTATAGGGGATGGTGTGGTCAGTTGGGTACAAACATGGCTGACAGACAGAAGACAGAGAGTAATAGTAGACGGGGAGATTTCAAACTAGAAACCAGTTTTGAGTGGAGTGCCACAGGGGTCGATGTTGGGACCTACATTATTATTGATATATATAAATGATTCGGATGATGATATAGCAAGCAAAATACTGAAATTTGCAGCCGATACAAAAGTGTTCAGAACAGTTAAAACAGATGCAAATAAACGCACTTTACAGGATGATCTAGCCAAATTGGTCAAATGGTCTAAAAAATGGCAAATATTATTCAATTTTGGGAAGTGTAAATGCATCCACATAGGACATGAAAATGTGAACAAAGAATACACAATGAGTGATACTATATTAGGTAAAACTGTAAAAGAAAAGGAGTAACAGTTAGTGCTGGCATGAAAGCTTCGGAGCAATGTGGAATTGCTGCTTCAAAGGGTAACCAAATATTAGGGCTAATTTGGAGAAATATCACACATAAGAAGAAACAGCTAACTGTACCACTGTACAAAGCAATAGTTAGGCCACATTTGGAATATTGTATACAAGCATGGAGGCCTTATCGTACGAAGGACATAGATAAGCTAGAAAGAGTGCAACGAAGAGCAACTAAGCTGATTCCTGAACTGAAAGATCTTGGTTGGAAGACGACTATTAGAATGTGGGTTGACAACACTAGAGACTAGGAGACTAAGAGGAGACCAAATAGAAGTTTTTAAGATATTAAATGGTTATGAGGATATTGATAGAAATATTTTCTTCAAACTGAAAGAAGGCAATATAACCAGAGGGCACAATGCAGCATTAGTCAAGGAACAGTGTAGGTTGGATATGAGAGGACAATAAATGACTGGAACAAATTATATTATGATTGTGTTAATGTTCAAAAATAAAATTGACAGCTATCTGGCGAGAGCGGGTTATACGTAGGTGGAACATTGTTGGACTCTCGATAAGCCAAAGGCTTCCTTGTCCGCATGCCATCTGGAGCTTATAGCTCTGGACAACAATATGTTTTGTGTGTGTGTGTGTGTGTGTGTGTGTGTGTGTGTGTGTGTGTGTGTGTGTGTGTGTGTGTGTGTGTGTTAGCATATGCGTGCGTGATTGCGCATGCGTGTGTGCGTTACACGCGTGTGTGCGTGTGCGTGTGCGTGTGTGTGTGTGTGCGCGCACACACGACTAATAAACCAATCGTGCATGACACGAATTCGCCGCCATTGGCGGTTATGTTGCCGCGTCAACAGAGCAATATCCGGGAGCCACTCCCCTCACCTATTCAACCAACCTATAAAAGGCATTTAAATTCAATCAAAAGGCAGACGAAAAACGTATCCGCAATACAGCCAACTCTGGTAAGTGCTCTAAAATATTTCTTTAACGATTCTACGAATTCACGTTGTGCTTTGAGACGCCAGACACCGACTTTGTGTGTACTAAATGCACAAATCCCCACCAAACAGATTACTTACTGCATGGCCAGCGGCGAACTAACTGGCAAACAAGTCAATTTAAATGTTAATGAATGTCTGCAAGTCAGCTAAGTGTGATATAGCGATAATACAAAATGAAATATGCTACTAAACGCTTATCTAGTAACATCAACCAGTATGACAAGTGGCCAGATTAAGTGAAATGAATTTGTCAATTTCATTGAAACTCCGTATACGTAAACGTAATGCTCTTGTGCAGTAATCTGCGAGATATGAAGTCTGTTGGCTGCAAACTCACGTCACTAAGCCCGCTGAAACTTGATAATTTGCGTGTCATACATAAAACGACCAACATGTCAGATGTTGGTAACGGCACCGAAGGAAGGACCGATGAGCGCTCGTAGGCCTTTAGCGTTGTGCGCGGCGATGTTTTAGGCTGTATCTGAAATTGCAATTGCTGAATTTTTTATTTTTATGTCACCGTAAAAATAACATTGTCTACAAATATATCGCTGGGTGTTCACAGGATTTGTTTAGTTGTTGCCGGTTGAACATCGCGAATGCTTATAATCCTGCAATACATATGCGGCTGTTCAATTGCATACACACACAACACATACGCACGCGTGGGTGCACACACACACGCTCTCTCTCTCTCTCTCTCTCTCTCTCTCTCTCTCTCTCTCTCTCTCTCTCTCTCTCTCTCTCTCTCTCTCTCTCTCTCTCTCTCTCTCTCTGCCACACACACACGCACGCACATGCACTCACGCACACAAATCAAAAAGTATAGGACACGTTAATTACTATGGTAGAGACACAACCACTGGCTGAAGCCATATGTGTCGGATGACGGCACTGAAACAACTGAAATCTTTGTTTTTAGTTTATTTCCGTGATCACCCAAGGGCCTGTTAGCATCATTAGAACACGCGGGGGCAGGTGATATCAGCATCATCTTTGAAACGTCCAGAAGACTAAAATATCACGGCAAGACACTTACAGCCTATATACTAAGAACCATCATATATATCTGATCGTTTATAATTACTGATCAAACAGAAATTCTTATGTATTTTTCATGATTTATGGTCCTTGTCAAAATCAAAATGCCGTGCAGTAAGAAAATATGCCTCAAACCGATTATTAATCTACTACAAGTCAAGTCTGCACAACATGGTGTGGCCTAACTATAGCATCTACATTGAGTTACGTTTGGAACACGCTTATCTCTGCTATATCTGTGGGTGGGGCGATGTGCGTCACACTCGACTGAGGTTAGTTACTTGGTAATGTGACGTACACGGCCGACTGGTCCAGTCGCAACAGGTGCGCGACCTCGCAGACATGCAAGCCGTAAACAAGGATGTATTTTCCCGGAAAGATCCGGTTGGCTGTGTTGTGTGCGGGCTTGAGTGAGAATGTTGTGTGTTTACATATTGTAAACTGACTGTTAACCATGATTCAGCTTTGGGAAGGGTCACACCACGATCTGATAAGGATCCCGCCTACGTATACGCTCTCCGTTTTGCGCCATTACCTTTTTTCACTTAATTTCTCCGTAATGACACCCAACCCTACCCATTTCAAGATATATATACTACAGGTACTTTAAAGCGGTGGTTGGAGACAATATACCTTTATTTGAAGTCTATTTTGTATATGTTTGACACGATATTTCACGGAAATATGTTTTACGAATTCCTGTTAATCTAAGGTTTCTATGCAGGTACTCGAAGCGTAGCATGCCTCCGCAACTTTTGGGTTCTTGCATTGTTTCCAACATGATTTCAATGTACGTAGGGTATACTCAAACAAATACTGCGCATCCAATTTTACGAATGATGGTATTCAGTGTCTTAAATACATGATCAAGCATTCCATTTTAGTTCAAAGTTCAGAGAGTTGAGCTGTCGAATATGTGTGTTTGTGTGTGTGTGTGTGTGTGTGTGTGTGTGTGTGTGTGTGTGTGTGTGTGTGTGTGTGCATGCGTGCGTGTGGTGTGTGTGTGTGTGTTCTGCCGTAGGTGATTGTAATGTAGCCGTTTACTACGCGCAGATTTGTATTTTACTTTGAATACATTGGGAACTTCCGCTTCTATCCCTTTCACACACGGCGTGTTCTGTGGTTATCAAACTCACTCAAAACAACCCAAATACAACAACATTACATTGGCGACGAGCATGAGTAAGTGGGTTAAGATATCATGGCTTCAAACGGTTTGCCGCATTTCGCCGAATTTGACGTGTATACGGACAGTGCCAATACGGACGTCCGATGGAAGAAGTGGTTGTCTCGTTTCACAAACATGATGGTGGCGACGGACGTTAGTAGTCGCGCACGTCAGAGAGGACTGCTGCTACATTATGCTGGCGAGCAGGTGTACGAAATATTTGAAACGTTGCCAGATACAGGCGCGTCTGACGATTTTGACAAAGCTTGTGAAAAGCTCACTGCATATTTCTCGCCAAAGAAGAACATTGAGTATGAAGTGTACCAATTCGGAAAAGAAAAACAAGAAATCGGTGAATCACTCGACACGTACCATACGCGTTTAAGACGTCTTGCTGCAACCTGCGAATTCACTGACACTGATCGTGAAATTAAGACACAGATTGCACAGTGCAAATTGAAGGAAATCCTATCAAAATGACTAGATTCCGGGGCGTCAGTTAATATAATTGACAACAGCACATTCAAAATGATCAGACAATCTAGCAGTATGTTATTCAAACAGCCTACGACGAAAGTGTATCCATATGGCTCACAAACACCACTACCTGTGATCGGCATGCTTATCACGAAAGTGAAGTTTCGCTCGACGGTCATCGACACAAGCATTCATGTGGTGGAGGGCACGACAGGCAATCTGCTAGGCTGCCAAACTGCACAGGACTTGGGAATCCTCCACATCGCTCAAAACGTCGCAACAGGACAGAACGTCACAACAAATGGCACGTTCCAACCACAAATCGTAGATCAGTTCGCAGATCTCTTTGATGGTGTTGGAAAAGTGGATGGCGTGGAAGTGAAATTACACATCGACCAGAGCGTCACTCCAAAACAGCAACAGCACAGACGGATTCCTTTTCACATCCGACGTGACGTTGAAAAAGAACTTGATAGACTAGAAAAGCTAGACATCATCGAGAGGGTAAACGGACCAACACCATGGGTCAGCCCAATAGTCGTGGTGCCTAAGAAATCGGGTGAAGTCAGAATCTGCGTAGACATGAGAGAAGCAAATAAAGCTGTACAACGCATCAAACATGTCATGCCAACAATCGACGAGCTAATCACCGATCTGAATGGCTCATCTGTCTTCAGTACGCTGGACCTGAACTCTGCGTATCATCAGCTAGAATTGAGTCCTGAAAGCAGATACATAACCACATTCACAACAAACGTGGGACTATGGCAATACAAACGACTGATGTTTGGAATTAACGCAGCATCTGAAATATTCCAAAACACACTCAGCGAATTGTTGTCTGGTTTAGTTGGATGCAAGAACATGTCTGATGACATCATCGTCTACGGAAAATCACAGCGCGAACACGACACACGCTTGAAAGCTGTGCTTGAGAGACTGAAAAACAAGAACGTCAAACTCAACAGAGAGAAGTGTTTATTCTCTCAAAAACAAGTGTGCTTCTATGGACACATCTTCAGCGCGACTGGCATCGAGGCGGATCCAAAGAAGACGTCAGCAATCGTTAATGCAGCTGCGCCGCAGAATGCCAGTGAAGTACATTCGTTGTTGGGAATGGCACAATACGTGTCGCGATTCATTCCTGGCTACTCGGATGTCACTGCATCACTCCGAGGACTGACACAAAGACATTCCATGGGAATGGAAAAGCAAACATCAACAGGCACTCGACAACTTGAAGGCGAAGCTAGCCAGTGTGTGCACTGTACAGTACTTTGATGCGACGAAACCGTCAAAAGTGCTGGTCGATGCAAGTCTTGTCGGCATCGGCGCGATATTGTGTCAAGACGACAAGGTCGTTAGTTACGCCAGCCGAGCGCTATCTTCAGTCGAACAGCGATACTCGCAAACTGAACGAGAAATGTTGGCTGTCGTGTGGGGTGCAGAACACTTTCACCTCTACGTCTATGGATCGGAATTCGAGATCATCACCGATCACAAGCCGCTGCTAGGAATATTCGCCAGTCAGAGACAAGCGTCTGCACGAGTGGAGCGATGGTGATTGAGACTCTCGCCGTACAACTACTCACTCCTCTACCGTCCAGGACGAGATGACGAGAACCCGGCGGATTACCTGAGTCGCCACCCTGTTGAACCACCGGCGACTGATGCTGTAGAAAATACGGTCAACTACATTTGTAGTAACAGCATACCCAAGGCGATGACGCTGCAGGAGGTGAAACTACAATATCTACAAGACAGCGTCATGCAGAAGCTACTGCACGCCATAGAGAGCGGTCAATGGACCGATGAGGAAGTGTCACCCTACCTGAAGCTCAAGGACGAACTAGCTGTACACCAAGGCATGGTCCTACGACAAACACGCATCGTCCTTCCTTTTTCACTCCGCGAGCGTGCCGTCGATCTTGCACATCGTGGGCATCAAGGAGTCGTAAAGACGAAAAGCCTACTGAGAGAGAAGGTGTGGTTCCCTGGAATCGACATCATGGTAGACGACAAAGTCAAGGCATGCCTGCCTTGCCAAGCCACGACCACGCACGGTTCCGAGCGCTGCACACCGCTGCGAATGTCTCAACTTCCAGACGCACCGTGGCAAGACCTATCGATCGACTTCATCGGACCGTTTCCGAGCGGAGAGTCACTGATCGTCGTCATCGATGACTTCAGCCGCTTCCCAGAAGTCGAAATCATTAATTCAACAAGCAGCAACACGGTAATTCCCAAGCTAGACGCAATATTTGCTCGCCAAGGGATTCTACAACAAATAAGAACTGATAATGGACCTCCATTCAATGGACATGAATTCACGAAATTTGCATCATATCTTGGTTTCAATCACAGACGCGTCACTCCGCTGTGGCCAGGCGCCAATGGCGAAGTGGAACGTTTCATGAAAACTCTGGGTAAAGCGATCAGATCAGCTTTCATCGAGAAACGAAATTGGAAACAAGATCTCTACACGTTCTTGCGTCAGTATCGTGCAATGCCACATTCTTCGACAGGCGTGTCACCGAGTCAACTACTGAACGGGCGACAGATGAAAGTCTTGCTGCCCCAAATGTACGAGAAGAATCCACAGAGAAGAGAGATAGAGAATCGAGATGCCCAAGAGAAAGCCAAGTTGAAGAGAAACGCAGACGAGCGACGTCATGCGAGCGACAGCCATCTGCGCGTGGGCGACATTGTACCCGTCCGACAGATGCGTAAGAATAAACTGTCAGCTGCGTTCGACCCTCGTCCGCTGAAAGTGTCGGCCACGAAAGGCAACATGGTCACTGCGAGTCGTGGAAACTACTCCATAACACGCAACGTCTCGCACTTCAAGGCTGTGCCGCGCGTGAAGTTCAACGACATCAGTGAAGACGACCAACTCGACCAACTAGACGACTACCTGACTCGAGAATTTCGCGATCAGCAAAACGACGAAGCTGCGCACGCGAATGTTCCACAGAGACCTGTGAGACGGGTGAAGGCACCTACGAGGTTTAGATATTTCGTGATGGACGTTTAGAGTAGCAACTCGTATCCTTGTATTTAAGGTGTTTTACTGTTCTTTATTATGCGTATATCACAAGGACACTTAGTTTTTGTTTCGGTCTATTACAGTCACAAGTATTCTGCCGAGACGGAGGAATGTAATGTAGCCGTTTACTACGCGCAGATTTGTATTTTACTTTGAATACATTGGGAACTTCCGCTTCTATCCCTTTCACACACGGCGTGTTATGTGGTTATCAAACTCACTCAAAACAACCCAAATACAACAACATTACAGTGATAAGCATCCAGCAGGCTATAGCCCAAGAGGTGACAGGGCAACGAAAATGTCATCATTCACAATGTGCTTGATGGCTAATGCCTATTTATATATCAACAAAAGATGCAAAATGATAGTTGCCCTGCAAGATTATTAGTTGCTGGACTAAGATAAAGTTGCACGTTACGGCCAAAGCAATTTATCTAGATTTTCCACTGGGTAGTCGGAACTTCGTATCGTGAATTAATTAATTTTAATAAGCGACAACGTTACACATGACGGACATTTTTGTGAAGCTCACTCGACGCCGCCGCCGCCGCCGCCGCTGGTTGAACGCCAGCGCCTCATCACACACACGCACGCACGCACACACGCACACACATGTATATATACATACATACGTGTGTGTGTGTGCATGCGTGCGTGTGTGCGTGTGTGCGTGCGTGTGTCATATCCCCCTACTCATTGCTTGCTTGAATGCCGGATGGCCCCCCTCTAATACAAAATCCTGCCTACGCCACTGAATCAAACATGGCTGTTTTCTCACTCAGATAGACCATCTCCATATTTTAGAGGGGGTATACCTTACAAAGTTGGTACTAACACCACCCCCTATATCCACAGGAACACAGACACGGCCAGCTAGACAGTCCTAACATTCATGTTATGACTTATGCCATTATTGCGCAAAGAAACTCAAGTTGATATTTTGTTAATTACTGTTTTCTGTCGGCAGTTAAAATTAATGGACATATAATCATCACCTAGATACACACGCAGGGCTCAGCTAGTCCTCTTCCTACTCTACATAAATTACATAAACGAAAATATATATCTCCAGTTATTCGTAAGTTATTCCGTAGGAGGCTAGTTTGGACTACCCCAGAGCAATCCGCATATGGAACATACATGACCCCAACACAAATCACAAACAGAAAGCTTCATTGCTTTTCAAACAGCTGTAGAGAATTTAGAATGATAACGCACATAGTATCAATCTTCTTAATTGCTGGATGTTTTACAGGCTCTGAAAAGCTAATTTATATGCAAATGACTATAGCTGGGGTGGGGGATTTGTTTACATTTGAGGACATCTGGTTTTGGGGAGGCAAGAGCCCTATACAGAGGGCCTTTGTTCAGAAGGTTACTACAAGTTCACTGGCACCCTGACAATATTTCTAGAGACCCGTAGACTTTGGGAATGACATAACTAAAGGGTCAGCGTCTCACCCAAGGCTATGGTTTTAGCAGTATAAATAAGGGGTATTTGTGGATAATCGGGGCGACTACTGGGGCACACTGCCGGATGAACGTTTCTCGTGAAGCACTGTCACCGAGCGCCCTGCGAGAAGTACTAAAAGACTCTCGCAGTACACCCGTGGCAATCAGTTATTCGCAGACTCAGTGAGTAACTCGGTTGCTGGATATAGGCCGCCGCCGTCTAACTTATTGTTCGGACATTTAGAATATATATCGGTTATAATTCGGTTGCTGTAATAGCCGCCGCCGTCTGAACCTATTGTTCTGACATTTAGAATATATCGGTTATAATTCGGTTGCTGTAATAGCCGCCGCCGTCTGAACCTATTGTTCTGACATTTAGAATATATCGGTTATAATTCGGTTGCTGTAATAGCCGCCGCCGTCTGAACCTATTGTTCTGACATTTAGAATATATCGGTTATAATTCGGTTGCTGTATAAGCCGCCGCCGTCTGAACCTATTGTTCTGACATTTAGAATATATCGGTTACAATTCGGTTGCTGTAATAGCCGCCGCCGTCTGAACCTATTGTTCTGACATTTAGAATATATCGGTTACAATTCGGTTGCTGTAATAGCCGCCGCCGTCTGAACCTATTGTTCTGACATTTAGAATATATCGGTTACAATTCGGTTGCTGTAATAGCCGCCGCCGTCTGAACCTATTGTTCTGACATTTAGAATATATCGGTTATAATTCGGTTGCTGTAATAGCCGCCGCCGTCTGAACCTATTGTTCTGACATTTAGAATATATCGGTTATAATTCGGTTGCTGTATAAGCCGCCGCCGTCTGAACCTATTGTTCTGACCTTTATAAGTGGATAGTATTTAGCAGACATAGCCGTATACTGTGTATTAGATATTGTATTGGTAGGGTTTTCCGCATATAATAAACTGTGAAAACGTATAACCTGACTTATCATTAGTACGACTGAGTGAGTGAACGTGTGCCCGTATGCTTCCCTGCCGACCGCTCGCCGCAAACGCTGCACAGCCAACAATGGCGACATGAAGTGAACCTTCCATTCATTCAGCACACCCAATGGCCAATCACCGCTTAACTGTTAACTTAAGCCAAAGCGGTCTTTAAATAATTTATTAATTTAAGCAAAAAGGCCACAGCGTATGCGCACAAACACCACACACTCCGGTATATCCAAACTCCTGCTTTAGCCCAAGATTGGGCTGTTTGGAGTACCCGACCGAAGACCTACAACTAGTACAAGCAACCCACTAGCGTTCACAACAAACACGACGTCAATCTCAATGGAACGTGGCACAAACAACCATAACAAGCTTTGTAAACAGCGAGTGTGACCTCTGACCTCTGACCTCTGATGGATTTAAACCGTCTCGTGATTGGCTCACTTGAGACCGTGACCCGCATCCGCGGTCCAGCCCACCACCACATAAATCAACTGGGGACAGGGTTTCTCTCGGACTATTGATCGATACACCAAGTAGAAGTGAGCGTTTGCGTGAGCAGTATTGTAGGGTAAGTGTTAACCATGCCGAGACCACACCAGTAAATCTGATGCCATTTCAGTACGGGCGTAAAGCCGTGCCGTAGCTATACCTGCTCAGTACCGTAGCCCAGGCCAAGCAAGCAAAGCCCAAAAGAATGCCTAGCCCTAGGCCCTAGCCATGTGAAGGTGTAGGTTTACGCTTACACACGCTACACGGAATTAGCCTACGGCCACAGCCTGCCTTTACAGCAGCTTCTACTTTTTCGGTGATTTATGTGATTGACATTTACGACAACGTACATTCAACCACAATAGTCATCGCCATCGGTGCATCTATTTAACATTTAATCATGTTCTTCCATTCTTGATAATCTTTCTAGGCTAGCCGGCTTGCCTAACCCTGGCCCGACCTGGCCTAGGCTTGTGACAGGTCTAATCTTAGCCGGCATGACCTATCACAAGGACATTAATTATCATGTCGCACTACCTTTTGACCTAACCCAGTCCTAATTCTAGATCAAGTGCTGGACTTTTAAAAGATTTGACATTTTTTTATGAATATAATATGTAAGTCTAGACTAAATACATCAATAACAGATTCACAATATGTGATTTGACAAGTCCTGACCGAAAAGGTCATATCAAATCAATACCTATTTAGGCTATTACAATAATTACATTGTACGGTGATAATACAGTGAACTGTGCCTGGCTAGATCATTATAATGTAGCAGAACTGCATGCATACTATGGCCTAAGGCTATGCCTATAAAATAAAAAGTAAAATTCCTGGTGAAGAAATTAAAATTGTTAACATTCATCTTGAAAGGCATTTGATCCAAACATATACGTTGGAGGCACTCCAAGTTGTGCATGAATGGTGACTATTACCTTCCAGTGATTGAGCTAATATAGTGCTTATATGTTTGGTCACTATCTACCATGATAAGTTGTATGACACTGATAAGTGATAATCTAATTATATGCTTCTCACTTGCAATGTTTCTGATAATGGTAAGTGTGCAATAGCATCCTTGACATTGTGACGTTTTCATCACAGGCCTGTAGTATCCGGTGTGAATTGCATCACTCATTAAATGTTCACCACGTGCAGCAATAAAGATATTGTGTTTCAGTACTCCCAAACATGTGTTACAGTGTGGTAGTTGATACGTCATATGGTGCTACCTTGCTAAGTGGCAGTAAAACAAGGGAAAATGTTCTTTTAGGAGCATAACCTATATGTTTAAAATGAAGCATACTCCGCACGCATGCAGTTTGCGCAGATCAACTTGCAGTCGGTGTTCAAACTGTTTCATATTGTGCATCACCAACATCTTTAACTGGATTTGACAGGGGTAGTATTTTGTAATTCAAAGCTCTTTTTGTCACATCAGAATACCTGCCAATTTTTGTTGTTGAAATCCGGGAGATCTGTAAGCGGTTGAGCATGTTTCCCATGTCGCGCTTTCTTGTTAAACTGTCTCGGATCTTAACATCACACAATGGGGAGATGCTGTTGGAGATTTTCGCAAGAACTTTGTTGGTTCACTGAATCGAAGAGGGAGCATACCATTGGAGATTTTCAGATAAATTTTGGGAGATTTGCCTGTGTTCCGGGAAATACATCAAAAATCCGGGAGATTCCCGGATTTCACGGGAGAGTTGGAACTTGGCAGGTATACATCAGTGCATGGCTATGTTGTGGTCATCCTATCGCTGGTGAATTCAGTCTCAATCAGGAGGATCAGGCCACATTGGGATGATTAGCAATTACGTGACATCCGATCTTGTATCCTAGCAATGGGCTATGCACAACAACTGCAACAAGGTTCGTCAGCATCTGTTGCATTAAAACGAGGGAAACAGTCCACTATTTTTCACCTGAAGAACTTGTATGTTAGTGTCAGCCTTAGGTGGCATTATCCATTAAAATGCTGCAAAACATTCGGTTGTGTGTAGCCAGTCACCTGGATGACCGCACACCAAATAAGGGCAATGACGTACTACTAATGGTCCCAATACAGTGCAACAATCAACAATTGGGTTTCCACGAATACTATTACCATAGGTAGTGTTTATTATTAATAAAAAATACTTAATCTGCATCATATTATCCTTAATCATCATCAGTCAAAATATTCTGGACAGTGGTACCTGTGTATTCCTGGTGCCTGTGTATTCCTGGTGCTCTGTGTATTCCTGTTAGTGTATATTCCTGGTATAAGGTGCTTTGTGTTTTCCTAGTGCTCTGTATTTAACATTATATTGTTAACTAATTTACAAATTTTAGTTAGAACTTGGAATTGATTGGCAACCTAGTTTCTTGAAGTGTGCATTTTGACTTGTGTTTTTTATATGTCACCATGAAATTGTGGAACATTGTATCTTTGAATTAACAAATTAGTTTAAAATAATATAGTTTTATGTAAGTTAAATTACATTGAGGTATCCAGAAATCTAAAAAAAGTAAAGATATAAATCAAGACTTTTAGATATTGTTATACCATCAGCTTCAACAGTTTGATATTTCAAGAGCCGATCAAATCAAAACATGAAACTAAAACTGTACCAGGGTAACAAAACCAAGCACAGACAGTACCCTTTCATATAAAGCTGTCATTTATTCACAGACGTGGGAAATTGTGATTGTTCTAACAAAACTGGAATCTTTCTTTGATACATGTATTGGTTAGTTGTGCACTGTATCTAATATTGCAACATGAAGCTGTTGCTTATTATCAGTTAAGGCCTTTCTCAAAACTCAATGTCAGTTAAACAGCATAGTCAACATTTAAATTAAGCACATACTTAGAAGTTAGTTGTAATCTGTTTGTTTACATATATATGAAACAAGTTATGATAATGGTTGCTAGTTTCTGTTTGGTATCATTTGCAGCCTGTCGGTGCAGTTATCATTCTGTATCATTCCGCAATCATAGATAGACCACATAGAGTGACAAATGCTTACTTTGACAAATATTTTTTATCATAGAACTGGGTTATCCAGGAACACTCTCAACTTTACCTATTTATGAAGGTTTTCAGGCCAAAACATGATAAATCCATTTTCTTTGTTTTGAGAAAAGGTAAATTTTTTGCTTCATCCTCAAAGTTTAAATAACAACTTGTAAATTAAGTTAATATATATTTAGAATCCCAAATCATAGAGAATGTTGGCAAACTCTCAAATATTTGTTGCACATTTGTTATGCAAAATGTGATTTAAAATGATTTTGTTATCAAAACGCTGTATATTCATACAGTGCACGCCGTCACTCCGCGTAGCTGTACGTGTGGCACGGCTGTGCTGATTGGATGAACATGGATATATTGCGACGAAAAACGTGGGCTTATGTAAACAGTTGAATACTAATGCAAAATCTGTTTGTTTAAATACAAATTTAGATATATATATATAAATTTGCTCCTAAACCTGATTTGTAGCAGAGGTAATACTAATATTTAATAGCCAATTAAATTATTATCAGGAGTCCGGACATTGTGTTTATGTTACCTAAAGCATTAGTTTTAGTTTCCATACAATAAGTAATAACGGTGAGCTGTAACATTAACGCAATCACCTTGTAAGATAACAATTTAAACAATCAACATCATTCGTTTCAGTTTTGTTTTTACCAAGAAGATTACGGTGGCTGCCAGCCAAACTGTGTCACAATTGGTTTTGAGGAAGACAAATTAATTGTGGATATTGAAGAAATTGACATCAAATTTCCAACATTGGATAACCTGAGTATTCCAGTGCCCAGAGTATTCCAGTGCCCCACATATTCACAAAGTCCTGAGTATTTATAGTTCCCAGAGTATTCCAGACCCCCAAATATATCCAATGTCCTGAGTATTTCCAGTTCCCAGAGTATTCCAGTTCCCCAAATATATCCAATGTCCTGAGTATTTCTAGTTCCCAGAGTATTCCAGTTCCCCAAATATATCCAATGTCCTGAGTATTTCCAGTTCCCAGAGTATTCCAGTTCCCCAAATATATCCAATGTCCTGAGTATTTCTAGTTCCCAGAGTATTCCAGTTCCCCAAATATATCCAATGTCCTGAGTATTTCCAGTTCCCAGAGTATTCCAGTTCCCCAAATATATCCAATGTCCTGAGTATTTCTAGTTCCCAGAGTATTCCAGTTCCCCAAATATATCCAATGTCCTGAGTATTTCCAGTTCCCAGAGTATTCCAGTTCCCCAAATATATCCAATGTCCTGAGTATTTCCAGTTCCCAGAGTATTCCAGTTCCCCAAATATATCCAATGTTCTGAGTATTTCTAGTTCCCAGAGTATTCCAGTGCCCCAAATATTCCCAATGTCTTGAGTATTTACAGTACCCAGAGTATTCCAGTGTATAAATAGATACACTGAGAATAAATATGCTCTCCTCTATAGTCCTTGGCTGGTGTGATGATTCAGCCACTGTGCCCTTTGATTGACAAGTGTCACCTGTTCAGTTGCTGTGTCACCTAGGAATTAATTAATTCATGGACAACTAATGATAACAATTTTTGTTTATGAGACTATCTCGAACCCATTCACAGATTCACATACAGCTATTTATGATACTTTTGTTGTTGAATTCATTCATACACACATGCTGTCGAACTCATTCACTGACATAGTTTGACATTGAACTTATTCACAGACAACTTATGAAATGTGTCTTTCTTTGTGAGCGTTGTTCTTGAGCTCTCAGTCTGATACAACTTATGTCAAGTCCCTTTGTCTGTAGCACTGTCTGTCACAAGGTCCATCACAAACAACTTATAAATGACAGATTTCTTGGTGTGAGATTTATTGTTTCTGGTTTAAATTTTGATGTGCAAAAGTGTAATTATGTTGTATCCATTTACAGCACATATTATTATGATAAGTGTATCTGATGCAAATAGAATCAGGAATTAATCCGGTACATTTTCATATTCACAACTAGGCAAATAGACTAAGATAATTACATTCGATCAGATCATTCGTTTATGTACTTTTTAATTACACCTATGTAGTGAAATATATATATATATATATAACATTTTGGGTATTTGATTACCAATATACAGTTATCTTATATATTGTGGTTAATTTAAATCACTATATACATGATACCAAAAATAGATAAGCGAACGAAAAATGAACAACTGAAAACACGTCCCAAAAATTCTTTTTTGAACGATTGCTTGTACCATTACGGTTCGTCCGATCCAAATAATCTTGATATCGTTTGAAAGCTTACGGTTTCTGCTATTCAAATATATATAAATGGTTTCCTGATAGTCATTCCTAAAATAAACTATAAACGGACATACAACGGTGCCAGTTCCGGTGTCTTAGACACTGCGAACGATGTTTCGTCGACACAGTTAACCAATCTACCAATTGAGGCACCACTATCTGATTTCATGGTATAAGCTCCACCCACTTTCAAACGGCTGCTAAAATGACGTAGGCGTGACGTCACAATCATGTATATTAACCAACCAACGTATGCCAACGTAGATATATATCGGCTTTGCTGCGATCAAAGCACACCAGTTTCGTTGCAGTTTAAAAGTGGGTGGAGCTTATAACATGAAATCAAGAAATGGTGAAGTTCGCATGTCTGAACCTATGCAAATGAGGAAAACAGCGCCGCAATCGGAAGTTTATTGCACTGAGTACCCGCCGACAACATCACTCGGAACCGTACAGAACACCGAAAACGGCACGATTATAGGTCCGTTTATAGGTGTTCTATAATCGGTTACCGGGAAATATAAATTATGTTAGAATAACAAAAAGATGCATCCTTTCAAATGATACCAAAATCGTCGGGACAGAACAAGCCACGAGGGTGCTAGTGACCGTAGAATTTCTTGTTTTGGACGTGTTCCGAGTTGTTCATTTTTCGCTCGCTTATCTATTTTTTATGATACCTACCGGTAGTTGGTTTCAGTTTTCTTATTGGTACTGCAGAAAGTAGTTGAAGAAAGGAAATGAACCTATTTTCTATGTATTGCATGAATTACATTTGTCCGGTTAAAAATATGTTCTTTTGTTTGTTTTTATTAATAGAATTCTTCCACAGGGAAACGTGAGAACCACTCTTAGTTCCTTACTGATGCATGCAATAAACTGGCTGTAAATATATTAATTACTGCCTTAGAGGTAGAAAAAGTAGGTTTTGTCTAGACATATCTTGACACTTTTTAATACATTTAGTCCACTGCAAATGGTATTTGTTGCCTTGTGTTCTATGATCAACTTCTAACGACTGTGTGACGATTATCTGTTTGTTGTCAAGTGGTTGTGTGGTAGAATGGCTATGAATGGGGTTGCTGTGGAAAGTGGTGGAAAGAGAAACAAACAAACGTACATTTGATATAAGGAACCGTGTAACTGGAAAGCGTTTATGTCGGTGATTGTATCTTTCTAAAAGCGCTTCTGCTAGACTTGTCACTGCTTTAATATTCTCCTGTCTTGATTATTGCAACTCGGTTTTTATTGGTTTGCCTCCTGAACAGATAAGTCGATTACAGAGGGTTCAGAGCAGTGCAGCATGGCTCGTTGTAAAGAAACGTAAGCGAGACCATATGACGCCAATGTTGCAGGAACTCCATTGGCTGCCTGTAATGTATCAATGCCAGTACAAGATGGCAACTTTTGAGTACTCCCACCTTACCTTTCGGCCCTGCTCTCCACATACAAATAAGTATACCTAAACGTAACCTTAAATCTGTTGGTGAACGTTCATTTAGCTTCGTTGCACCCACTCTCTGGAATTCACTGCCTGTGGGTCTGCGAAATACCCCTACTCTATCTGAATTTAAACCCCAGCTAAAGACATATCTGTTCCGACAAGCGTTCTCCCTAGTCTAAGTGGTCCGTGTATGTATCTGTATAGTCTATGTTATGTATATGTGTGAGTATGGATGATATGTTCTAGCGCAATGAGTTTTTTGCTTAAAAGATTTGCGCTATATATAAGAACTCTCCATTATTCTTATTATTGTTGAACAGGATGAGAGCCGTGCACGTCACTGAAACAGACAAATTACATTTTATTTTCAATCCATTTCGTCATTTCTTTGTCCTGTGATGTTGTTCGTGATTTAAGTTCACAAACTTTATTGTTTCCTACAGAACTGAACCATCACAATGTTGCGCACAATCACTCGCCAGATGCTCGCATCTGGCCACAAGGTGGCAGCAGAGAGCCAGCGTGTTGCCTCATCTCCCTTCGTTAGATCGCAACGAGCATACTCGGTCAGTGCGACAGATCCGAATGACCCAGACGACAATGCCAGCTTCTTTGAGATGGTTTCCCTTTTCTATGAAAAAGGTAAACCTTGCGCCATGATAACAGTTCAACCAATGAGTCACTGATGGGTGTGGGCCCTGCGAGGTGGCATACAGTGTGTACAGTGCCTCCTAGTCACCGGGGATACTTTTTCAAACTAACCAAGCATGCGATAGTCAGAGTGGATATTTAGTTTGCCCTATCTGTTTCAGTTTGTTTCTTCTTCCCCTAGGTCCCACGAGGGGGTTATATCACACGGTCTGTTTTGTCCTCTTGACAATACTCCTCCCAGTCTTCCTCCCTCTCTCCCACTTATAGCTGTACATTCTCACCCCATTCTCACCCTAATCTCTTCACACTAACACCCTAACTTAATTATTTCAGTCTTTGTCTTTTCCATCAACCACCCTTTTCTGTGTATCACATTTTGTTCGATGTATTATACACACATAATTCGTCAAATACGGTAGTCATATTAATAACTGCATTTGAAATGTAGCATATTGTTATATTATACATAGCAGGCATCCTTCTGTCTTGTTTAGACAATGGTTATATTATACATAGCAGGCATCCTTCTGTCTTGTTAGACAATGGTTTGCGCCGTGATTGTCAATTTGGTGAAGTACATCGCCTGGAGTGGCTTAAAGTGCCACACTGGCGTGACAATCTCTGCTGCTCTTGTGGCAGACATGTATAGGCAGTTGGCTGAGAAGAGAACGCAGGATTGGTAGATCTCTGCGTTTGGTTGTCCCTCTTCTCAGCCAGTTACGTTTTTGCGTCTCCTCTTCTCATGCCTGTTTTAACAGTCAACGTCCAATGAGTGCGATTTATATATAATATTATGTAGGGGCTACATTACATGAGTATTACACAAAGTTATTGATTACCGTAATGATGGTACATATTTGGACACCTAGAATTAATAACATTCTCAGCTCTCTGAAAACAAGCAGAATAACAAATTTGTTTTTAAACATACAATATGTATGAATTCAGACACATAAAAAATACTACCGGGGTAGGTGTCTGAAAGCTTACAGTACCAGTACATAAAATAATTATTTTTCTAGATATTTAGGGTGTCCGAACACATACAATGATCATGCTATTATATTAACTATTCCCCCCTCATGTCTTGTTGTTGAATCTTTTCACTTCCTACAGCGGTGAAACATCTCGAGCCAAATCTGGTGAAGACAATCCGAGGACGAATCTCTACTGAGGAGAAAGAGAAGAAGGTGCGTGGAATACTGTCCATCATCAAGCCTTGCAACAGGGTGATGGGCATGACCTTCCCCATCAAGAAAGACAATGGAGAGTTTGAGATGATCCAGGCTTGGCGGGCCCAGCACAGCGATCATCTGACACCGTGCAAGGGAGGTCAGTGGCGCCATCTGTGTCCTCCAGAAGGCTCGATATACACTGTAGTTAGAAACTGTAGTAATGTTATTAGAAATTATGATGAAGGCAATGTATAGGTAAGTTCAGTTGAAATAACAATTGTTAAGACATTACAGAAGGCTAAACTGGCAGTAGTGTTTAAATTAGTAATGTCTGCTCGTGTGTTCTGATGATATGAAGAATGACAGTTTCCGGTTCAAATTACACTTTCCGCCATCCGAGTCAGTTTATCACTGATGTTGATCGCTTTAAAACGTTCTTTATTTATTGACATTTTATGACCTCGCAGCATAGTCTGTGTTTATACAGTCTGCACTTGTGTGTAGGCGTACCATAAAAACTCTCAAGTTGTCAGCATCCTGTTACATGTAAGTCATGCAGCGGTTGCCCACAGCAACGCATCAATTTACCGGATGGATGGTGCTGCTCCCTGGTCATAGCCATGTGTGTCACTGTATATTGTAATACTTCTTACTGTTAGACTACTCATAGTGTGAGGCCCCATGTAATGTGAGGTAACTTGTATTGTGAGGCCCCATGTAATGTGAGGTAACTTGTATTGTGAGGCCCCATGTAATGTGAGGTAACTTGTATTGTGAGGCCCCATGTAATGTGAAGTAACTCATATTGTGATGCCCCATGTAATGTGAGGTAACTTGTATTGTGATGCCCCATGTAATGTGAGGTAACTTGTATTGTGATGCCCCATGTAATGTGAGGTAACTTGTATTGTGAGGCCCCATGTAATGTGAAGTAACTCATGTTGTGATGCCCCATGTAATGTGAGGTAACTTGTATTGTGATGCCCCATGTAATGTGAGGTAACTTGTATTGTGATGCCCCATGTAATGTGAGGTAACTTGTATTGTGAGGCCCCATGTAATGTGAAGTAACTCATATTGTGATGCCCCATGTAATGTGAGGTAACTTGTATTGTGATGCCCCATGTAATGTGAGGTAACTTGTATTGTGATGCCCCATGTAATGTGAGGTAACTTGTATTGTGATGCCCCATGTAATGTGAGGTAACTTGTATTGTGAGGCCCCATGTAATGTGAGGTAACTTGTATTGTGAGGCCCCATGTAATGTGAGGTAACTTGTATTGTGAGGCCCCATGTAATGTGAGGTAACTTGTATTGTGAGGCCCCATGTAATGTGAGGTAACTCATATTATAAAACCCTGTATGTGAATTGTGAGATTCCTTGAGCCATGAGTCACCATGTGTCGTGACTTCCCATTACTCCATGAGAAGTTACGAGGCCTTGTACTTGTGAGGCCCCTTGCTTGTGAAGCCCTGTATTTTCGAGGTCCCATGAGTCATGAGGTGGCCTCCAGTTTGTAATCCTTGTGCCGTCTTGCAGGAATCCGCTACAGTCTAGACGTGAACGAGGACGAAGTGAAAGCCCTCGCCACTCTCATGACCTTCAAATGTGCATGTGTTGACGTACCCTTTGGGGGAGCCAAGGGGGGCGTAAGGATCGATCCCCAGATGTACTCCGACAGTGAGCTGGAGAAGATCACCAGACGCTTCGCCATTGAGCTGGCCAAGAAGGGTTATCTAGGTGAGTGACACCTTATGTCTCGCACTACAACAAACATTATACTTCTAGTTCTAGTTGTCTCCAGCGCTAGGTAATGTTCTATTAACTGACTAGTCTGTATTATTGTGGTTACAGTGCAATGGTCTTATGAGGTCTCATTAAACTAGTTAGTCTTTTACAGAACATTATCGCCAAACCGTCCTTTCTATGCTGGCACTGAGGGTGGTCACTGCCAGGGTGCATGTCATCCTCAGTGGTTCTTTTACATACCAAATTGAGACGGAACCGACATTAACATGATCTCCGAGTCACGAGGGATACACAGTTCCCAACTGCCTTAGAATGGGTTTTGAACTCGGAGCGTTGGCAGGCCAGGCGGATGTGCTAACCACTACACTGTTGCTCTCTCTAGAGATTTACAAAAAAAATTGTCATTTAGTGTCACGCGACTTTATGGCGAACTGTGTCCATTGTTTAGAGCACCGCACTCACTATTGAGAAAACTGTTACTGAGTAGCTTGATATGGACGTGGTTGTAGGTAGTTGCAGGCCCTTAGCCAGATATATGTTTTTCTATTAAAAACTACCTAATTATAATTATAAATGCCATTGTGTTATCCCCAATTGTTACATATGCAATATATAATAGTATATAATATATTATGTAATTATTTATATTTGTATTTCTGTGCTTCTTTACAAACATTGAATTGTGATTATTGAATGTGATCACTAGTACTACTAGTTACTTTTATTATTAGATTTTTATTATTTAAAGGTGATTTTCTTTACATTTATGTTTATTTATTCCATTTCGTACATTTATGATCGTAAATAAATGTCATGAAGGAAACATTTGTGGTGATTGACTGTTCTCCCTCTACAGGCCCGGGGGTGGATGTTCCCGCCCCAGACATGGGAACAGGGGAGAGGGAGATGAGTTGGATTGCTGACACATATTCAGAGACCCTTGGTAAGACAGACTCGTCTTAAATGTGACTGCCACAGCAAACCAGGGTAATAAGTCACATAAGCCTCTTCTGCACGTCAGCCAAAAATAGTTGTCAGGTCACGGCCCATCAATGGTGTCGTTTTGGCAGAAATTAATCCCTCATAATCTCATTTTTCAATGTCTGTTTTATTAATAAAAAATAAGAATACTAAATGGTAGCTGTGGGTAAGGTATTGATTTAAAGCTCATAATCTATGGTATCCAAAAAGGTTCAGAACTCTATCTAATAATTTTACAACGTAATACCAACTTTGCTGCAGCAGATCCCGAATGGTGTAAGTTAATATCATGAATATTCTCTCAAACTCCTGTGTCTGGTGGATTTGTTATGTGCACATATTGTTCTGTAATGAACAAATATCCAGACTGTTTTTTTCTTAAAAAATATGATTTACATCATTCAGTGAAAACATTCTGGACAGACTCTTGTTGTGATTTGATGACAGAGTACTTGACCTTAATATGTAAATATAGTTCCTTCCTCGGTAATATAATTCTGTGTTTGGCTAATGTTTCTTTGTGAGGT
This sequence comes from Paraescarpia echinospica, assembly GCA_020002185.1. NCBI lineage: Eukaryota > Metazoa > Annelida > Polychaeta > Sabellida > Siboglinidae > Paraescarpia > Paraescarpia echinospica. The sequence continues at coordinate 34,448,661 of CM034541.1, forward strand.
TGTGAATATTCTGACTACGCACTAGTTTTTAAATGGGCTTTTATTTCAGCACACACTGACCTTCATGCGAACGCCTGCGTCACAGGCAAGCCAATCTCCCAGGGTGGAATACATGGGAGGGTGTCAGCCACAGGGCGGGTGAGTGGGGTGCATGCCCTTCAATCTCCCTGGGTGGAATAATATTGTCCATATTGAATATATCTAACAACAGTGCTCTTTCTTGCATGATAGCACAATTGCATTATCCATCCTAACAGTAGCACCCCTCCTTGGTATGCCTTGTGCTAGCCCATCCTAACAGGAGCACCCCTCCTTGGTATGCCGTCTAATGTCTTGTGTATGCCTGTTGTATCATGCCTTGTGCTAGCCCATCCTAACAGGAGCACCCTCCTTGCCATACTGCCTAAAGCCTTGTGTATGCCTGTTGTATCATGCCTTGTATTAGCCCATCCTAACAGGAGCACCCCTCCTTGCCATACTGCCTAAAGCCTTGTGTATGCCTGTCGTATCATGCCTTGTATTAGCCCATCTTAACAGGAGTACCCCTCCTTGACATACTGCCTAAAGCCTTGTGTATGCCTGTTGTGTCATGTCTTGTATTAGCCCATCCTAACAGGAGCACCCCTCCTTGCCATACTGTCTAATGCCTTGTGTATGCCTGTTGTGTCATGTCTTGTATTAGCCCATCCTAACAGGAGCACCCCTCCTTGCGATACTGTCTAAAGCCTTGTGTATGCTTGTTGTATCATGTCTTGTACTAGCCCATCCTAACAGGAGCACCCCTCCTTGCCATACTGTCTAATGCCTTGTGTATGCTTGTTGTATCATGTCTTGTATTAGCCCATCCTAGCAGGAGCATCTCTCCTTGCCATACTGTCTAAAGCCTTGTGTATGCCTGTTGTATCATGTCTTGTATTAGCCCATCTTAACAGGAGCACCCCTCCTTGCCATACTGTCTAATGCCTTGTGTATGCTTGTTGTATCATGTCTTGTATTAGCCCAACCTAACAGGAGGACCCCTCCTTGCTATACTGCCTAATGCCTTGTGTTTGCCTGTTGTATTATGTCTTGTATTAGCCCATCCTAACAAGAGCACCCCTCCTTGCTATACTGCCTAATGCCTTGTGTTTGCCTGTTGTATTATGTCTTGTATTAGCCCATCCTAACAAGAGCACCCCTCCTTGCTATACTGCCTAATGCCTTGTGTTTGCCTGTTGTATTATGTCTTGTATTAGCCCATCCTAACAAGAGCACCCCTCCTTGCTATACTGCCTAATGCCTTGTGTTTGCCTGTTGTATTATGTCTTGTATTAGCCCATCCTAACAAGAGCACCCCTCCTTGCTATACTGCCTAATGCCTTGTGTTTGCCTGTTGTATTATGTCTTGTAGCCCATTATGTCTTGCCTGTTGTATTACCTTGAGCCCACTGCCTAATGCCTTGTGTTTGCCTGTTGTATTATGTCTTGTATTAGCCCATCCTAACAGCCCCTCCTTGCTATACTGCCTAATGCCTTGTGTTTGCCTGTTGTATTATGTCTTGTATTAGCCCATCCTAACAAGAGCACCCCTCCTTGCTATACTGCCTAATGCCTTGTGTTTGCCTGTTGTATTATGTCTTGTATTAGCCCATCCTAACAAGAGCACCCCTCCTTGCTATACTGCCTAATGCCTTGTGTTTGCCTGTTGTATTATGTCTTGTATTAGCCCATCCTAACAAGAGCACCCCTCCTTGCTATACTGCCTAATGCCTTGTGTTTGCCTGTTGTATTATGTCTTGTATTAGCCCATCCTAACAGGAGCATCCCTCCTTGCTATACTGCCTAATGCCTTTCCTAGAGTTAACCTGGAATGCTTTAGCCAATGTGCATTTTGTAACACTGTATTGTAATATTATAATCACTTGTATTCTTACTTAATGTTTTAGTTTGTAAGCACTGCTGAATCAATTTTTGTAGAGTTATGTGGTGTCAAAATAAAGTTGATTTGATTTGATTTTGTGTCACGCCTTGAGTTGACCCATCCTAACAAGTCTCCTGTGTTTGTTCTATTGCACAGTGCTGCTCCGTGTTTCAGGGAATCTTCCATGGAATCGACAGCTTCATCCACAACCCCAAGTATATGGACATGATCGGAATGAGGACAGGCTACGAGAATAAGACATTCATTGTGCAGGTGAGAACATTCATTGTCCACATGTCTCATGGTTGCATTTCTGCTGGCAAAAACCTGTTTTCACAGAGACAGTTGCGGAAACCGTCACAAACCAGTTTATACCATTTCCTGCTGGTGTTTTTGTTGTTCTTGTGTTTATTAATAAATTGAGGTTTCCGCCAGTTTTTGTTGCTTATGTTTATGCCGAGGGTGTTTAAACCTGTATTTACCTCCGTGCAACCCTGACCTGTCTCTGCTATAACGATGCAGCATGCTTGAGAAGAGAGTCATTATACGGTTGAGTGATTATGACCCAAATTAGACTCTTCACCTATCCCATGCTGGGTATTGGTAGACTGCTGTAGCTAGAGCATCGCACTCTCAATCATGAGAACCCCGGTTTGAATCCTCTGCTGCCATTTAAAACCTTGGGCAAGTTTGTTCACTCTACATTGCTCCAGTTCACTCAGCTGTATGAATGAGTACCTAGCTATAGACAGTGGTGGATATTTGTGTACGAATAATCTTTGCGCATTAACTGCGGCATGGCAGAAAGCTTCCCAAAGAAGTCGAGATGGTGTTTGATTGAAAATGTCTGCCAGGGAGTAAAGTGTAAAGCACTGTGTGCAGTCATAAGGACCGGATACTTGTATTCTGTCCTGTCCTCTGCTCTAGGTCTGAGTTGCGTTCACTGGCTCTATGTACTTGCAGGGTTTTGGTAACGTGGGCCTGCACATCACCCGCTACCTGCACCGTGTAGGGGCCAAGTGCATTGGCGTGATGGAGAGAGATGGCGGTATCTTCAACCGCAATGGCATTGATCCGAAGGAACTGGAGAACTGGATGATTGTAAGTGCATCACTCCACTTTCTCACCAGAAATGCCACATTGCCGTATTTATATTAAATTATTCTTATTATTATTTATAATATATTATTATTTTTTATTTGTTTAAATTCAACACTATTTTATGTATTTTAATATGTTGTGAAGCACTATGAACAAATTTGGATCTGGCATTATATCATATAAAATATATTATTATTTGTAATTTGTATTTTTCACTTGAAGAAAGTTAAAATCTGTATTACATTTTTCTTTGGTTAAGGTAGCTGCCTATAGCATTCTGATTTTAATCGAGTGCCACTTTCTATCAGTAGGTAAAATATACCTACATCAAATGATGTGCAATGTTTTGTTGGAAATCTGCCTGGTCAGCATCGAACGTGTTTTGCTCTTTGACCGCTGTATGATTTTTGTTCGAATTTATATTTTTGTGACGAATACATACTTTGTCAAGGTTTCTATATTTGAAACAAATCTGTATTAAATGGGATATCATATGGTCATATTCCTTCCAAAGAGCTGTATTTTATATGGAAAATACTTAAGATCTCTACCTCACCATTGTGCTGTTGACATTGTAGTAGATCTATCGTAGACATTGTTTTGGTGTAAACTGTATACAACATGCCTTGATAGAAACAAGGTGCATCTGGTAGATGACAGGACATTTTCACTGATATTCTTATGAGCTCATAAGTTGAATTTTGCTCTTTAAAATTAATTTTACTCCTTGACAGTGATCTTGCATAGTGAAATCTGTCAACACCACCGGTGTGTCGTGGAAATAGTGTCCTCTGTGTTTTTTTCTTTTTATGGAGTTCCTTGAATTTAGCAACAGATTCTGTTTAATGATGAATTTCCTTGTGAGCTAATTGTCTTGGTGAAATGTTCCCCGGGAGGATTTAGCTGCAACATTTGGCATCATTTAATTGACATGACATTTTTTATTGAGATCACTTCTGAAAAGGTTACTTGATGTAAAATGAGGGACTATATTGCATTGTTGCAGGAGACGGGTGGGATCTACGGCTACCCAAAGGCGGAGGAATACAAAGGTGAAAGCATGTTCTTCGAGGACTGTGACATCCTGGTCCCTGCCGCCGTCGAACAGTCGATCACAAAGATCAACGCACCCAAGGTCAAGGCAAAGGTACGTGTATAGTTTGACTGTTTGGACAGAATGACCAAATACTGCAATCATTTAGCTGGCCATTGTCCAATGTAACACTGTTAATCATTTTGATATGATTAGTGGTCAGTTGGGGTCAGTGCAGTGGTGGTGTTGGTCAAGACAGACAGAGGTAGACAACAAGAAGGGTGGGTGAATGTGGGTCTTTTCATCTGCACAATCATATTCTTTATTATAAATTGCAACTGTCACAATTATGTGTGACATGTTTTTAATAGTTGATCTGTTTTTGTTCTGCTGTTATTAACCAAGTCACATTTGCTTACATTTTTGCTAAAATTGTGTTAAATGCAGCCCTTATGTTTAGGTTACAACTTGTGTTGTGATCAACAAAGTCCAGGTATAATTTTTATGCACACTGTTAAACATTCTGTCAAAATTAATCTTTAACATGTCATATATAAAAATACATATTTTGCATTCAAATATAAGAGATTGCATGCAGTATTGACCTATCCATCATATGACCTGTTGCCTAGCAAAAGGTCCGTCAAGCCGTCAAAAATTGGCTGCAGAATACATTAAATGTTTGGAAATTCAGTAGTATGTTTTGTTGAAATTCTAGCCCCATACAATTTTCTTTATAACAAAGACATATTACAAAGTTTTTCAAGCGACAAATGTATGCAAAAACATTGTTGGCAAAGGCAAAGCTTGACGGAAGTCATGCGCATAAGTTTAATTGTGACGTAGACAAACCGCTACTACCGGATAGGTTAATTATGTCCGAGTGAACTCTGAATGGAATTGTTTTCTCCAGAGCTTCAATTTAGCTAGTATGATTGTCTACAGAGAAAGAACATTGCAGACAAACTATAGTCAGGTAAATTTATTTATACAACCTAATTAAATAAGAAAGAAAGTAAGCTGTGTTTGATTTTTAACCTAAGTAAAAATATGAAAGTTAACAGTGTTTGATTTACAGTACAACCGAAGTAGTAATAAGAAAGTAAGCAGTGTTTGATGTACAACCGATGTAGGAATAAGAAAGTAAGTAGTGTTTGATTTACAACCAAAGTAGGAATATGAAAGTGAGCAGTGTTTGATTTACAACCGAAGTAGAAATAAAGTAAGCAGTGTTTGATTTACAACCGAAGTAGGAATAAGAAAGTAAGCAGTGTTTGATTTACAACCGAAGTAGGAATAAGAAAGTAAGCAGTGTTTGATTTACAACCGAAGTAGGAATATGAAAGAAGGCAGTGTTTGATTTACAACCGAAGTAGGAATAAGAAAGAAAGCAGTGTTTGATTTACAACCGAAATAGGAATAAGAATGTAAGCAGTGTTTGATTTACAACTGAAGTAGGAATATGAAAGAAAGCAGTGTTTGATTTACAACCGAAGTAGGAATAAGAAAGTAAGCAGTGTTTGATTTACAACCGAAGTAGGAATATGAAAGAAAGCAGTGTTTGATTTACAACCGAAGTAGGAATATGAAAGAAAGCAGTGTTTGATTTACAACCGAAGTAGGAATAAGAAAGTGAGCAGTGTTTGATTTACAACCGAAGTAGGAATAAGAAAGTGAGCAGTGTTTGATTTACAACCGAAGTAGGAATAAGAAAGTGAGTAGTGTTTGATTTACAACCGAAGTAGGAATATGAAAGTGAGCAGTGTTTGATTTACAACTGAAGTAGGAATAAGAAAGAAAGCAGTGTTTGATTTACAACCGAAGTAGGAATAAGAAAGTAAGCAGTGGTTGATTTACAACCAAAGTAGGAATAAGAAAGTGAGCAGTGTTTGATTTACAACCGAAGTAGGAATAAGAAAGAAAGCAGTGTTTGATTTACAACCGAAGTAGGAATAAGAAAGTGAGCAGTGTTTGATTTACAACCGAAGTAGGAATAAGAAAGTGAGCAGTGTTTGATTTACAACCGAAGTAAGAATAAGAAAGTAAGTAGTGTTTGATTTACAACCGAAGTAGGAATAAGAAAGAAAGCAGTGTTTGATTTACAACCGAAGTAGGAATAAGAAAGTGAGCAGTGTTTGATTTACAACCGAAGTAGGAATAAGAAAGTGAGCAGTGTTTGATTTACAACCGAAGTAAGAATAAGAAAGTAAGTAGTGTTTGATTTACAACCAAAGTAGGAATAAGAAAGTGAGCAGTGTTTGATTTACAACCGAAGTAGGAATAAGAAAGAAAGCAGTGTTTGATTTACAACCGAAATAGGAATAAGAAAGTGAGCAGTGTTTGATTTACAACCGAAGTAGGAATAAGAAAGTGAGCAGTGTTTGATTTACAACCGAAGTAAGAATAAGAAAGTAAGTAGTGTTTGATTTACAACCGAAGTAGGAATATGAAAGTGAGCAGTGTTTGATTTACAGCCGAAGAAGGAATAAGAAAATGAGCAGTGTTTGATTTACATCTTACTTAAAAAAGCAGTGTTTGACGGGATGTCATGTGATGTTGTTGTTGACAGATCATTGCAGAAGGCGCCAATGGTCCTACAACTATGGCGGCGGACAAGATCTTCCTCCAGAATAACGTTCTAGTCATTCCTGTGAGTCACTCACATGTCTCTTGCTCAGTCTCAGTCTCTCATTTGTACTCTCTCGCTCTCTCTCTCTCTCTCTCTCTCTCTCTCTCTCTCTCTCTCTCTCATTCCAACATTCTCTCATCATGTTTTCTCTCCGTCTCTCAGTCAAGCAGTATCTCATTAAACCATTCTTTCATTCAAACAATCTCATTAAGTAAATCCAGAAAATATGTCACACTGAATTTAGGTTTTTAGAAACCCCTACCGAGTTGTAGTGCCTTGTAAAACTGGGCTGTGTACCCCCGAAAAGTGTCTTCATTTTATGAAAGACCTGCCAGTCTGTTGTACACATCAATGTTACATTCGTTGCATATCTATAGTGATGCGTTATTCATAAGTAAAATAAAGGTATGTATAACTAATAATAAACAATAACACTAACTGTTGGTGTTTAGATTTGTGTATTTTTAATAGATGTAACGATTAAAACGAGGATTGGGGGGCGGTAGCTCAGTGGGTAGACTGTAGATTGGGGCTCGAGTCAACGTAGGCCTACTGCTGTTTAAAAATTTGAGCAATCTCGTTCAGCCTACGTTGCCAGTTTCATTCGGAAGAGACACTGAAAGTCATGTTCTATCTAACAAGGGAAACAAAACGTGTACATGGGAATGGAAACCCTTTACGGATGCTTCATTAGCTGCTGCCAAAACCCTTGTGATCTTGTATTAAACATTACAAAAATTGTTTAGGTGCTACCAGAACAATTTAAGACAGCCCCTCATGACTATTAGGCCCTTATATTGAAACCATCGGGAGCTCTTTTTGTATTGTACACCAAAGACACTAGAAAACTCACTTCTGAATGCAACTGACATCTGAATCAGTTATTGCAATCAGTCAGATACTGACGGCTAAATGAGCCAACACGTTTTGTTTTAATCACTACCTAATGTTAGCTCCAATCCCCCCTTCCACATGTAACACTGTCATACTGACCCGCCGACCCCCCAAGTTGACATACTTTATGGTTTGCCCCTTACGTGGTGTTTCTGTGTCAGGATCTCTATGCGAATGCTGGAGGTGTGACTGTTTCCTACTTTGAGTGGCTCAAGAACCTCAACCATGTCAGCTACGGGCGGTTGACCTTCAAGTACGAGAGAGACTCCAACTACCACCTTCTTGGTAAGCAAAACAAATAGGCAAAGCAAAATATATACCATATATGTATATTCCTAGATGCCGTGTACAGCAGACCGCTCCATTGTGTGAGATAGGATATACAACCTCTGAAAACAATGTTCTCAAAGTCACCAAATGTCATGAGGACTGGATACTGCGCTCTATAAGAACTTACCTTTTTAGAACTTAATAACTTACCTTTTAAAATATTTGTTGGTGCAATAATTACACATATTATTGGTTATACTATGTGTGCTAATAGTTAGAATATTAAACTAAACCACAGTTTTAAAGAGTGTTGATGCATAGGTGGTTAAAGATCATCAATATTGTGTTTGTGTGTCTTGGTCTAGACGTCGTCATAATAGTGCAACCAGAGGCCAGTATTCTAGCTAGCCGCACTCATTCATATACAGCTTTATCTCACTATTGATGATGCAGGGAATCAGTCAAACTTAATCTTGTGTTATCGTCTCATGTCTTGCGCTAAGACTTGTATTTGCTGTGGACTCATGTATTAGGATGTTGCATAACGTTGTGAGTTCCCTTTGACGTCCACAGAGAGTGTCCAGAAGTCTCTCGAGCGAAGCTTTGGCCAAGAAAAAGGAAAAATGCAGATCACCCCGACCGAAGAGTTCCTCGCACGTATGGGAGTAAGTCATTTTGCACATTTGCTTGCATCATCATCATCGTCATCATCATCATCGTCAGCAGAGATAGGGTCAGGTGACCTGGTCAGGTGACCGGGTCAGGTCAGGTAGTGTGAGGAAGCCTGGTTAGATGGCCATATGCAAGTAGCTGTGTTATCTGTAATTATTACATAACAACACTTGTTGATAGTTTCCCTGATGCACTCCATATGTGCAGCACATTAAATATTGGACAAGGCGCAATGATAATATAATAATAATATTCATTAGTACTATCACTTTCACGGTTAAGTGTGGCCATATTTGAAAATATTGAACAATATTGACCAGTAATAACAAATTTGTTAAATTAGTGAAAATCGGACAAACCAGCTGCCTGGTGATTAAAACTATGTGAAACCGTTGTCTGTCCTATATCAACTTCTTCCTTTCTCCCTAGGGTGCTTCTGAGAAGGACATCGTGCATTCCGGACTGGCCTACACAATGGAGAAGTCTGCCCAGGTGGGGGAACAGTGCTTTAATTTACACTTATTGAATTGCTAGGAACGTCACCATATCCTGTCATCTGATATTTTATATTTCTTCTCACCGTCTTCCTTCATTGTCCTCTGATGCCTAGCCCCGGTTCTAGTGTAGGTATTCTTGCACTAAGGATCAACTTGCAGTATCGTTGCTTTATACTGCTCTTGTCGATGACCGTGCCAATAATATAAACATGCCGTTTCATAAAAATCTGAAGAAACATTTGCGAAAGTAACTCAACTACGCGAAAACGTTGCTAACAGCGTTAAGCGGGCTAGCAGTTATAACCAATGAAAAACGTATTAATGCACGTAACATAACTGTCTTGGAAGTCACACTCAATTCTCATAATCATACTCAGAGATTAGTGGCTAGATCCCATGAGATTCGAGGTGACGCGTTTTGAAGTGGGTCGGTCAGTGACCTGGTGACTGTAAACTAAATTAAATTGGTTTCATAGGGAGAGGGTTAGTGGCTGTTCCATCTGGTGCCGTATGTCAATGTAACTTTCTCGGAAACATTGCTTATTTTCCACTGCCAGTTCCTAAGTGTGTTTGTGACAGATATCAGTGCGTGTGTGCATGCTTGCATGTGTATGAATGTACCTGTCATGGTCCTTGAGTGAAGGATAAAGGCATTGTCACGGATATCCAAATGTTGATGCAATTCAAAGGAATGGGGTCAGATCTTAAATTACATCACTCTCATGTGCTGTTATATCAGTTAAGTTTTTAGATTGTCTCTAACTGTTTATCTGTGTTTGTGTTGTTGCATAATACAGGCAGATGTCAGTGGTTCGTACTGTCCCAGAATAAATAACACAGGCAGATGTCAGTAGTTCGTACTGTCCCAGAATAAATAACACAGGCAGATGTCAGTGGTTCGTACTGTCCTAGGGTAAATAACACAGGCAGATGTCAGTTGTTCATACTGTCCCAGAATAAATAACACAGGCAGATGTCAGTGGTTCATACTGTCCCAGAATAAATAACACAGGCAGATGTCAGTAGTTCATACTGTCCCAGAATAAATAACACAGGCAGATGTCAGTGGTTCGTACTGTCCCAGAATAAATAACACAGGCAGATGTCAGTGGTTCGTACTGTCCCAGAATAAATAACACAGGCAGATGTCAGTTGTTCATACAGTCCCAGAATAAATAACAGGCAGATGTCAGTGGTTCGTACTGTCCCAGAATAAATAACACAGGCAGATGTCAGTGGTTCGTACTGTCTCAGAATAAATAACACAGGCAGATGTCAGTGGTTCGTACTGTCTCACAATAAATAACACAGGCAGATGTCAGTGGTTCGTACTGTCTCAGAATAAATAACACAGGCAGATGTCAGTGGTTCGTACTGTCTCAGAATAAATAACACAGGCAGATGTCAGTGGTTCGTACTGTCCCAGAATAAATAACACAGGCAGATGTCAGTTGTTCATACAGTCCCAGAATAAATAACACAGGCAGATGTCAGTGGTTCGTACTGTCCCAGAATAAATAACACAGGCAGATGTCAGTGGTTCGTACTGTCTCAGAATAAATAATACAGGCAGATGTCAGTGGTTCGTACTGTCGCAGAATAAATAACACAGGCAGATGTCAGTGGTTCGTACTGTCTCAGAATAAATAACACAGGCAGATGTCAGTGGTTCGTACTGTCTCAGAATAAATAACACAGGCAGATGTCAGTGGTTCGTACTGTCTCAGAATAAATAATACAGGCAGATGTCAGTGGTTCGTACTGTCCCAGAATAAATAACACAGGCAGATGTCAGTGGTTCGTACTGTCTCAAAATAAATAACACAGGCAGATGTCAGTGGTTCGTACTGTCTCAGAATAAATAACACAGGCAGATGTCAGTGGTTCGTACTGTCCCAGAATAAATAACACAGGCAGATGTCAGTGGTTCATACTGTCCCAGAATAAATAACACAGGCAGATGTCAGTTGTTCATACTGTCCCAGAATAAATAACACAGGCAGATGTCAGTGGTTCATACTGTCCCAGAATAAATAACACAGGCAGATGTCAGTGGTTCATACTGTCCCAGAATAAATAACACAGGCAGATGTCAGTGGTTCGTACTGTCCCAGAATAAATAACACAGGCAGATGTCAGTGGTTCGTACTGTCTCAGAATAAATAACACAGGCAGATGTCAGTGGTTCGTACTGTCTCAGAATAAATAACACAGGCAGATGTCAGTGGTTCGTACTGTCTCAGAATAAATAACACAGGCAGATGTCAGTGGTTCGTACTGTCCCAGAATAAATAACACAGGCAGATGTCAGTGGTTCGTACTGTCTCAGAATAAATAACACAGGCAGATGTCAGTGGTTCGTACTGTCCCAGAATAAATAACACAGGCAGATGTCAGTGGTTCGTACTGTCCCAGAATAAATAACACAGGCAGATGTCAGTGGTTCGTACTGTCCCAGAATAAATAACACAGGCAGATGTCAGTGGTTCGTACTGTCTCAGAATAAATAACACAGGCAGATGTCAGTGGTTCGTACTGTCTCAGAATAAATAACACAGGCAGATGTCAGTGGTTCGTACTGTCCCAGAATAAATAACACAGGCAGATGTCAGTGGTTCGTACTGTCCCAGAATAAATAACACAGGCAGATGTCAGTGGTTCGTACTGTCCCAGAATAAATAACACAGGCAGATGTCAGTGGTTCGTACTGTCCCAGAATAAATAACACAGGCAGATGTCAGTGGTTCATACTGTCCCAGAATAAATAACACAGGCAGATGTCAGTTGTTCATACTGTCCCAGAATAAATAACACAGGCAGATGTCAGTTGTTCATACAGTCCCAGAATAAATAACACAGGCAGATGTCAGTGGTTCGTACTGTCCCAGAATAAATAACACAGGCAGATGTCAGTTGTTCATACAGTCCCAGAATAAATAACACAGGCAGATGTCAGTGGTTCGTACTGTCCCAGAATAAATAACACAGGCAGATGTCAGTTGTTCATACTGTCCCAGAATAAATAACACAGGTAGATGTCAGTGGTTCGTACTGTCCCAGAATAAATAACACAGGCAGATGTCAGTGGTTCGTACTGTCCCAGAATAAATAAAACAGGCAGATGTCAGTGGTTCGTACTGTCCCAGAATAAATAACACAGGCAGATGTCAGTGGTTCGTACTGTCCCAGAATAAATAACACAGGCAGATGTCAGTGGTTCATACTGTCCCAGAATAAATAACACAGGCAGATGTCAGTGGTTCATACTGTCCCAGAATAAATAACACAGGCAGATGTCAGTTGTTCATACAGTCCCAGAATAAATAACACAGGCAGATGTCAGTGGTTCGTACTGTCCCAGAATAAATAACACAGGCAGATGTCAGTGGTTCGTACTGTCCCAGAATAAATAACACAGGCAGATGTCAGTGGTTCATACTGTCCCAGAATAAATAACACAGGCAGATGTCAGTGTCCCACACAGGCAGATGTCAGTGGTACTGTCCCAGAATAAATAACACAGGCAGATGTCAGTGGTCCCAGAATAAATAACACAGGCAGATGTCCCAGTTGTGTCATACAGTCCCAGAATAAATAACACAGGCAGATGTCAGTGGTTCGTACTGTCCCAGAATAAATAACACAGGCAGATGTCAGTGGTTCGTACTGTCCCAGAATAAATAACACAGGCAGATGTCAGTGGTTCATACTGTCCCAGAATAAATAACACAGGCAGATGTCAGTTGTTCATACTGTCCCAGAATAAATAACACAGGCAGATGTCAGTAGTTCATACTGTCCCAGAATAAATAACACAGGCAGATGTCAGTGGTTCATACTGTCCCAGAATAAATAACACAGGCAGATGTCAGTTGTTCATACTGTCCCAGAATAAATAACACAGGCAGATGTCAGTGGTTCATACTGTCCCAGAATAAATAACACAGGCAGATGTCAGTAGTTCATACTGTCCCAGAATAAATAACACAGGCAGATGTCAGTGGTTCGTACTGTCCCAGAATAAATAACACAGGCAGATGTCAGTGGTTCATACTGTCCCAGAATAAATAACACAGGCAGATGTCAGTGGTTCGTACTGTCCCAGAATAAATAACACAGGCAGATGTCAGTGGTTCATACTGTCTCAGAATAAATAACACAGGCAGTTGTCAGTGGTTCATACTGTCCCAGAATAAATAACACAGGCAGATGTCAGTGGTTCATACTGTCCCAGAATAAATAACACAGGCAGATGTCAGTTGTTCATACTGTCCCAGAATAAATAGCACAGGCAGGTGTCAGTAGTTCATACTGTCTCAGAATAAATAACACAGGCAGATGTCAGTTGTTCATACTGTCCCAGAATAAATAACACAGGCAGATGTCAGTGGTTCATACTGTCCCAGAATAAATAGCACAGGCAGATGTCAGTAGTTCATACTGTCTCAGAATAAATAACACAGGCAGATATCAGTTGTTCATACTGTCCCAGAATAAATAACACAGGCAGATGTCAGTGGTTCATACTGTCCCAGAATAAATAACACAGGCAGATGTCAGTGGTTCATACTGTCCCAGAATAAATAACACAGGCAGATGTCAGTGGTTCATACTGTCCCAGAATAAATAACACAGGCAGATGTCAGTTGTTCATACTGTCCCAGAATAAATAACACAGGCAGATGTCAGTGGTTTGTACTGTCCCAGAATAGATAACACAGGCAGATATCAGTTGTTCATACAGTCCCAGAATAAATAACATAGGCAGATGTCAGTTGTTCATACTGTCCCAGAATAAATAACACAGGCAGATGTCAGTTGTTCATACTGTCCCAGAATAAATAACACAGGCAGATGTCAGTGGTTCATACTGTCCAAGAATAAATAACACAGGCAGTTGTCAGTTGTTCATACTGTCCCAGATTAAATAACACAGGCAGATATCAGTTGTTCATACAGTCCCATAATAAATAACACAGGCAGATATCAGTTGTTCATACAGTCCCAGAATAAATAACACAGGCAGATGTCAGTTGTTCATACTGTCCCAGAATAAATAGCACAGGCAGATGTCAGTGGTTCATACTGTCCCTGAATAAATAACACAGGCAGTTGTCAGTGGTTCATACTGTCCCAGAATAAATAACACAGGCAGATGTCAGTTGTTCATACTGTCCCAGAATAAATAGCACAGGCAGTTGTCAGTGGTTCATACTGTCCCAGAATAAATAACACAGGCAGATGTCAGTGGTTCATACTGTCCCAGAATAAATAACACAGGCAGTTGTCAGTGGTTCATACTGTCCCAGAATAAATAACACAGGCAGATGTCAGTTGTTCATACTGTCCCAGAATAAATAGCACAGGCAGATGTCAGTTGTTCATACTGTCCCAGAATAAATAACACAGGCAGATGTCAGTTGTTCATACAGTCCCAGAATAAATAACACAGGCAGATGCCAGTGGTTCATACAGTCCCAGAATAAATAACACAGGCAGATGTCAGTTGTCCATACAGTCCCACAATAAATAACACAGGCAGATGTCAGTTGTTCATACAGTCCCATAATAAATAACACAGGCAGATGTCAGTTGTCCATACAGTCCCAGAATAAATAACACAGGCAGATGTCAGTTGTCCATACTGTCCCAGATTAAATAACAGGCAGATGTCAGTGGTTCGTACTGTCCCAGAATAAATAACACAGGCAGATGTCAGTTGTTCATACAGTCCCAGAATAAATAACACAGGCAGATGTCAGTTATTCATACAGTCCCAGAATAAATAACACAGGCAGATGTCAGTTGTTCATACTGTCCCAGAATAAATAACACAGGCAGAAGTCAGTTGTTCATACTGTCCCAGAATAAATAACACAGGCAGATGTCAGTGGTTCATACTGTCCCAGAATAAATAACACAGGCAGTTGTCAGTGGTTCATACTGTCCCAGAATAAATAACACAGGCAGATGTCAGTTGTTCATACAGTCCCAGAATAAATAACACAGGCAGATGTCAGTGGTTCATAGTCCCATAATAAATAACACAGGCAGATGTCAGTTGTTCATACAGTCCCAGAATAAATAACACAGGCAGATGTCAGTTGTTCATAGTCCCAGAATAAATAACACAGGCAGATGTCAGTTGTCCATACAGTCCCAGAATAAATAACACAGGCAGATGTCAGTTGTTCATATAGTCCCAGAATAAATAACACAGGTAGATGTCAGTTGTTCATACAGTCCCAGAATAAATAACACAGGCAGATGTCAGTTGTCCATACAGTCCCAGAATAAATAACACAGGCAGATGTCAGTTGTTTATACTGTCCCAGAATAAATAACACAGGCAGATGTCAGTGGTTCATACTGTCCCAGAATAAATAATACAGGCAGATGTCAGTGGTTCATACTGTCCCAGAATAAATAACACAGGCAGATGTCAGTTGTTCATACTGTCCCAGAATAAATAACACAGGCAGATGTCAGTGGTTCATACTATCCCAGAATAAATAACACAGGCAGATGTTAGTGGTTCATACTGTCCCAGAATAAATAACACAGGCAGATGTCAGTTGTTCATACTGTCCCAGAATAAATAACAGGCAGATGTCAGTGGTTCGTACTGTCCCAGAATAAATAACACGGGCAGATGTCAGTTGTTCCTTCTGTCCCAGAATAAATAACACAGGCAGATGTCAGTTGTTCATACAGTCCCAGAATAAATAACACAGGCAGATGTCAGTTGTTCATACAGTCCCAGAATAAATAACACAGGCAGATGTCAGTTGTTCATACTGTCCCAGAGTAAATAACACAGGCAGATGGCAGTTGTTCATACTGTCCCAGAATAAATAACACAGGCAGATGTCAGTGGTTTGTACTGTCCCAGAATAGATAACACAGGCAGATATCAGTTGTTCATACAGTCCCAGAATAAATAACATAGGCAGATGTCAGTTGTTCATACTGTCCCAGAATAAATAACACAGGCAGATGTCAGTTGTTCATACTGTCCCAGAATAAATAACACAGGCAGATGTCAGTGGTTCATACTGTCCAAGAATAAATAACACAGGCAGTTGTCAGTTGTTCATACTGTCCCAGATTAAATAACACAGGCAGATATCAGTTGTTCATACAGTCCCATAATAAATAACACAGGCAGATATCAGTTGTTCATACAGTCCCAGAATAAATAACACAGGCAGATGTCAGTTGTTCATACTGTCCCAGAATAAATAGCACAGGCAGATGTCAGTGGTTCATACTGTCCCTGAATAAATAACACAGGCAGTTGTCAGTGGTTCATACTGTCCCAGAATAAATAACACAGGCAGATGTCAGTTGTTCATACTGTCCCAGAATAAATAGCACAGGCAGTTGTCAGTGGTTCATACTGTCCCAGAATAAATAACACAGGCAGATGTCAGTGGTTCATACTGTCCCAGAATAAATAACACAGGCAGTTGTCAGTGGTTCATACTGTCCCAGAATAAATAACACAGGCAGATGTCAGTTGTTCATACTGTCCCAGAATAAATAGCACAGGCAGATGTCAGTTGTTCATACTGTCCCAGAATAAATAACACAGGCAGATGTCAGTTGTTCATACAGTCCCAGAATAAATAACACAGGCAGATGCCAGTGGTTCATACAGTCCCAGAATAAATAACACAGGCAGATGTCAGTTGTCCATACAGTCCCACAATAAATAACACAGGCAGATGTCAGTTGTTCATACAGTCCCATAATAAATAACACAGGCAGATGTCAGTTGTCCATACAGTCCCAGAATAAATAACACAGGCAGATGTCAGTTGTCCATACTGTCCCAGATTAAATAACAGGCAGATGTCAGTGGTTCGTACTGTCCCAGAATAAATAACACAGGCAGATGTCAGTTGTTCATACAGTCCCAGAATAAATAACACAGGCAGATGTCAGTTATTCATACAGTCCCAGAATAAATAACACAGGCAGATGTCAGTTGTTCATACTGTCCCAGAATAAATAACACAGGCAGAAGTCAGTTGTTCATACTGTCCCAGAATAAATAACACAGGCAGATGTCAGTGGTTCATACTGTCCCAGAATAAATAACACAGGCAGTTGTCAGTGGTTCATACTGTCCCAGAATAAATAACACAGGCAGATGTCAGTTGTTCATACAGTCCCAGAATAAATAACACAGGCAGATGTCAGTGGTTCATAGTCCCATAATAAATAACACAGGCAGATGTCAGTTGTTCATACAGTCCCAGAATAAATAACACAGGCAGATGTCAGTTGTTCATAGTCCCAGAATAAATAACACAGGCAGATGTCAGTTGTCCATACAGTCCCAGAATAAATAACACAGGCAGATGTCAGTTGTTCATATAGTCCCAGAATAAATAACACAGGTAGATGTCAGTTGTTCATACAGTCCCAGAATAAATAACACAGGCAGATGTCAGTTGTCCATACAGTCCCAGAATAAATAACACAGGCAGATGTCAGTTGTTTATACTGTCCCAGAATAAATAACACAGGCAGATGTCAGTGGTTCATACTGTCCCAGAATAAATAATACAGGCAGATGTCAGTGGTTCATACTGTCCCAGAATAAATAACACAGGCAGATGTCAGTTGTTCATACTGTCCCAGAATAAATAACACAGGCAGATGTCAGTGGTTCATACTATCCCAGAATAAATAACACAGGCAGATGTTAGTGGTTCATACTGTCCCAGAATAAATAACACAGGCAGATGTCAGTTGTTCATACTGTCCCAGAATAAATAACAGGCAGATGTCAGTGGTTCGTACTGTCCCAGAATAAATAACACGGGCAGATGTCAGTTGTTCCTTCTGTCCCAGAATAAATAACACAGGCAGATGTCAGTTGTTCATACAGTCCCAGAATAAATAACACAGGCAGATGTCAGTTGTTCATACAGTCCCAGAATAAATAACACAGGCAGATGTCAGTTGTTCATACTGTCCCAGAGTAAATAACACAGGCAGATGGCAGTTGTTCATACTGTCCCAGAATAAATAAAACAGGCAGATGTCAGTGGTTCATACTGTCCCAGACTAAATAACACAGGCAGTTGTCAGTGGTTCATACTGTCCCAGAATAAATAACACAGGCAGATGTAAGTGGTTCGTACTGTCCCAGAATAAATAACACAGGCAGATGTCAGTTGTTCATACAGTCCCAGAATAAATAACACAGGCAGTTGTCAGTTGTTCATACAGTCCCAGAATAAATAACACAGGCAGATGTCAGTTGTTCATACTGTCCCCGAATAAATAGCACAGGCAGATGTCAGTTGTTCATACTGTCCCAGAATAATTAACACAGGCAGATGTCAGTGGTTCATACTGTCCCTGAATAAGTAACACAGGCAGTTGTCAGTGGTTCATACTCTCCCAGAATAAATAACACAGGCAGATGTCAGTGGTTCATACTGTCCTAGAATAAATAACACAGGCAGATGTCAGTTATTCATACAGTCCCAGAATAAATAACACAGGCAGATGTCAGTTGTTCATACAGTCCCAGAATAAATAACACAGGCAGATGTCAGTGGTTCATACAGTCCCAGAATAAATAACACAGGCAGATGTCAGTTGTTCATACAGTCCCAGAATAAATAACACAGGTAGATGTCAGTTGTTCATACAGTCCCAGAATAAATAACACAGGCATATGTCAGTTGTTCATACAGTCCCAGAATAAATAACACAGGTAGATGTCAGTTGTTCATACAGTCCCAGAATAAATAACACAGGCATATGTCAGTTGTTCATACAGTCCCAGAATAAATAACACAGGCAGATGTCAGTTGTTCATACAGTCCCAGAATAAATAACACAGGCAGATGTCAGTTGTCCATACAGTCCCAGAATAAATAACACAGGCAGATGTCAGTTGTTCATACTGTCCCAGAATAAATAACACAGGCAGATGTCAGTGGTTCATACTGTCCCAGAATAAATAACACAGGCAGATGTCAGTTGTCCATACAGTCCCAGAATAAATAACACAGGCAGATGTCAGTTGTTCATACTGTCCCAGAATAAATAACACAGGCAGATGTCAGTGGTTCATACTGTCCCAGAATAAATAACACAGGCAGACGTCAGTTGTCCATACAGTCCCAGAATAAATAACACAGGCAGATGTCAGTTGTTCATACTGTCCCAGAATAAATAACACAGGCAGATGTCAGTGGTTCATACTGTCCCAGAATAAATAACACAGGCAGACGTCAGTGGTTCATACTGTCCCAGAATAAATAACAATATACTGTTTCTTGAATGGATTGACGATCTGGTTTCTTAGTTTTAATAATGAGACATATTTACCTGTCAAGGAACTTATTTTTTGTATATTTCGGCCACATTGTGACACACCCTTAACGTCATTCTGCTGATAAAGACTGCATGAAGTGGTCAAAATATACAATAAAAATGAAAACAAGTTAAATATGTCTAATTAATGCACTGTTTGTTGTCACCTATGCGTCAGTTCATTTTAACACATCTGATTATGTGTGTTTTTTGTGGTTGCAGCAAATCATGCAGGTCGCTGAAGAGTACAACCTAGGTCTGGACCTGCGCACAGCCGCCTACATCAGCTCGGTGGGCAAGATCTTCAACGTCTACCGAGAGGCTGGTCTCACGTTCACCTGAACACAACCCCCGCCTCGCTCGCCAGTCGTCAACCCGGCACACAATCATAGTAGTAAATATCCCCTCGCTAGCACGTTACGCTGCAAAGTCACAGCTTAGAATACTCGCGTTTTGTAAAAGGGTTTTCATGCCCTTTGTTGTAACATCGTATCCAATTGCACACCCTCTTGCCCCATGTCATGACCTCTTGCTCAAGGCCACGCCCTCTCGCCTCTCGGATATGCACAATGTATGAATGTTTATATTTACACGTGCCATTGTGCGCTCAAACATGTTAACACATCGTACAGCACAATACGTTGACATTTTAGTAATGTCAATTAACGATGTGTCATGATTAGAGCAAACATCTGTTTCTGTTTCGTTCACTGCTGTTTGTTATGTTAATTTGTATTGCATAATACACTGCCGAAGTATTCTTTTGTAATCTGTCTATTTTGCACTGTACTGGTACCCGGTAGTTGCATTGACCGAGAATCAAAAATTCCAAAGCACGTGTCATGGCAAGTTATGTTTAATGTACCTTTTAAAAGTGTGATTTTGACTTAAAAAATGATCGTATGTCAGAAACCATCACGAAACAAGCATATGTAAATAATAAACTATATTGCACATGTTTCCTTGGGAGAAATAAGAAGTTACAACTGCCACAGGGTGACGTCTCAGGTTTATACCGTAATATTAATTGTTACATCATTTAAAGAAATCTCATTAGTACTATATTATTATATATTATACTATATTTTTACAATTATTACGAATCTATTACATGCTGGGTTCAGTAGCTTTACATTGTGACTTGTGTATATCCTCTACTCTTATTTTGCCTTTGATCCAAGTTGTTTTCACGACTTTAAGTGTGTGTATCAATTGTAGTTTGTTACTTTGAAGTTGATATTAATTATTCTTTCTTTCCGACACCATGTGCTTGTGATATCAGTAAAATGTTTACATGCCGAAAGTAAAATGACTACTGTGTAAATGATTACATATTGAGCTTATTATTAGGCAACAAAAAGGCAGATGTGTGGGTCTAGGACATACTAGAATAATTGTGTTGAAACTGCTTCATGTGTACTTCTTGTGATAATGTAGATGTGCCCTTGTATGTTGTGTTATTTTACAACAGACTTTTACTGTGTATAATCATTGAGCTGAAGTGTCATCAAACAATGGCTGCTTGTTTTGGTTTAATATATTGCCATAAATAAACTGTCATTTGTGGTAGTGGATAACATTGTTTGTGTTTATATAATATAAAATGTGAAACAAACTGCATTACTATTGTGATTTTTAGTTCTTTGGTCCAAAGGTCCAACAGACTTATGCCATCATTCCGCGTCTGCTGTGCACCGTCTGACGTTAGCTGCCATATCCCAGAAACTGTTCAGCAACTTTTTCTCTAATTATGCATAGTTGTATCTTATGGCACTGCCACTATGCATGATAAATCTGTATTTGATTTCTCATGCATAGGGCCAAGGTCCCCAAAAACTGGTAAATTTTAACATTTTGTCTAGTTTTTCAAAACCTCTAAAGTAACTTTTTCTCTGATTTTGCAGACATTTCATGTGGTAGTGCCACTATACACAAGACATCTGTATTTGATTGATTTATTCTAAGGGCACCTCAGAGCCCCCCAAAATGCAGTAGCATGGGCCACTGATCTCTATTTATAACTGGATAGTGCCCTATCTCTGATCACTGGAGTGGCTGAGCAGCCTGGCACTGAATTTAGGTCAGTGTATGGTCAATGAGCCACTGGGTGGAGTGGTCACTCAATCATGGCCACAGTTTTTTGTTTTATTTTTGGTCAGTCTTGGTGTGGCCAGAGCTGGACTGTTGTTTATTGCCCAGTGCGGGAGAGTGAGTGCTTAGTGGGCTTCAGGCATTGTAGGCACTGGGGTGAGACATTCTGATGTAATACACCTTTTGTACCATTACAAGTATAATGATGTAATTAGCTAAGCACCAAATTTATAGTGTATCATGGCACTATACGCTAATAACAAGCACACTGTAAGCCAACTTTGAATGCCATACACTCAATATTTCCAAGCTATCCATGTGCATATGCAAAACCTTCACAGTCATGTGTTATCATTTTGTTTACACATAGACATAATCTGGCATAACTTTATCAGTTTTTGTAGCAGCACATTTGTACTTCCAGTGTATCATTGCAACATACATACATACTGTGTGCCACATTTGAATGTCATGCATGTGATATTTCCATGCAATCCATTTGCATATATAATGTATAACTTCAACAGCCGTTTTATTCATTTTCACTTTTTGACCCCTACCATGTTCAATGCTCCATAACTTCGCCAATTTTTGTAGCAGTCATAATTTTTTGAAACCGTGTAAAACACTCTACTCAACCTTTACAAGAATGTAATAAAAACAGTGTTACAATTTTTCCAACTTATCACTCATTTGGTCAGCAGGGTCACATATAGTCCAAAGGACTTCAGGGCCTCTTGGCCCATTTTTTAATACAATACAGTGACTGTTTGTACATTATTTTATTTAATACATACATTATTCTGTGCCTTCATAAGACTTATGACAAGATGTAAACGTTAGTTTCTCTGTATATAACACTTTATTAACTAAAATAACAATATTTAGTACCATTTGGCACAAATCAACTTGGAAAATACATGCAACATATATTAGCACAGTAATTTTCTGATGTACTTATAAACTGTGAACACATCACTGAGACTAACTATTCTAAAGTACACCAGATACTCTGTCAATAACGACATGACAACACCACATAATTGTTTTCATACAAAATGCACTATAAAAAATCAACTTTAAACATACTGTACATAACAAATATGAATTATGAAGATATTGATGGGCAGGTGATACAAATTATACCAGCTTTTGTGTGATTCAAGTTTTGAATAATATAGAATATCATTTGAATGTAAACATACAACAAACAATTGTACAACATTGTACAATACACATTATGCAGATGTATCTACATGAATCAAAACATGTACTGTACCTTATGCACATTTATATGTATATACTATAGGTAATGTGTATATGTTAACGCATGTATATTACTTGATATGTATACACACACGCACGCACGCACGCGCACACATAAGACAACATCCGTTATCACATGGTACACACATACCATCTGGTTGATACAAACATTGGCCATGTACAAAGCTCAACAAGTTAAATTCTTGATCAGTCAATAATATATATATTATATGTATATGTAATTATCATTGCCATCTGACGATACACAAATATACCTCTCAGCCGATCCCACACAGTCAAAATTTAATGATGCAATACAGCAAATTGAAGTCCGTCTTGATGAGCTACGTCAATGGATGTCGCTGAACATCCTGATGCTGAATGATGGAAAGACAGAATTCATTGTCGTCAGATCCAAACAACAGAGATCAAAAGTCAGCATCACACAGATCAGAGTGGGTGACACCATGGTTACTCCTTCGGACCTGTCAGGAATCTCGATGTTATCTTTGATGAGAACCTTTCCATGGATAAACACATTGCCGCTGTATCCAGAGCCGCCTGTCTGTCAATTCATAATATTGGCCTGATTCGTAATCACATCAATCGGCCGGTTGCGGATCTACTCACATTCTCATTACGTCTAGACTGGACATGGGCAATGCTCTGCTTCACGGCGTCAACAAATCACAACCAAAACGACTCTAGCGATTACAAAACACTGCCGCCAGACTGGTCAGGCTTTCCAGGAAATTCACACCCATCACACCTATCCTCAAACAACTGCACTGGCTGCCAATCGAACACAGGGTCATCTACAAAATATCCACCCTTGTATTCAAGACAATCCAACATGACTCCTACCTACTTGTGCAACCTCGTCAAACCATATGTGCCATCCCGTGAAAATGTGCACTCTGCAAACAAGTTACTCCTAGTAAAACACAAACTGTGGGGAACACGACCGTTTATAGTATCTACAGCAAAGATCTGGAATGCGCTTCCAAACAACGTTAGACCTACTACAACAATCAACACCTTCAAAACAGCCCTGAAAACTCACCTCTTTAAAGTACACTATTATTTATTGATGTTATGATGTATAATTAATGATACTCATTTTATAATTTTTAGAACATTGCTGTTATTATATTTTAGAATAGTGCTTTTACAATTCTTAAAATGACTACTTTTAAAACAGCAATGGTCAACTACTGTGCTAGTGCCATGAGTGCCTCTACGGTGGATACTGGCGCTATATAAGATTTCATTATTATTATTTTGTATATATGATGTCTTAGGGGGCAATATACAATGTATCCATTTCATCGGTTTTAAGAAAAACTCACTTTTGAGTTTCATCCTAGGAGTTTAAATAAAAATTATGAAATTGGAATATATAAAGAACCCCAAATCAAAGAGAACGGTAGCAAAGGCCGACATGTTTTTTGCAGATTTGTTATACAAAATGTGACATTAGAATATTTTTTCTTCCCCGTTTTCCGTTTGGATAAAATTTAAGAAATGGTGTTTATTTCATTTTGCCGAGAAACCCTTCATATGTATATATGTATAAGCATACCTCTTCATATGTACCCCGGTATATATGTATAAGCATACCTCATCAAATTTGCTTCAAGCTTTCCCTGTCTGAAGTTCAATATAGATCACACAAAATGATATAATTTCACTGTTGTTTACACAAATATATTATTCTTACTAACGGTGCCAACCGAGTCTGGGCTCTATCTACATGCTGTTAATTACTCATTTTCCATAAACTCAACAAATAACGTATGTGGTCAGCATAGACATGATCAAGGAAGTGACCAGTGGGTCAAGGGTCAACTGACACATCTCCATGACATCATTGCGGTTTATAACATCCTATAAAACAATGACAACTGTAGCTGTTGGGTTCATGTTAAATATATGTTCAGAGAATGTTGTTCAGAATGTTGTTCAGAATGTTGTTCAGGATGTTGTTCAGAATGTTGTTCAGAATGTTGTTCAGGATGTTGTTCAGGATGTTGTTCAGGATGTTGTTCAGGATGTTGTTCAGAATGTTGTTCAGAATGTTGTTCAGGATGTTGTTCAGGATGTTGTTCAGGATGTTGTTCAGAATGTTGTTCAGGATGTTGTTCAGGATGTTGTTCAGATTGTTGTTCAGAATGTTGTTCAGGATGTTGTTCAGAATGTTGTTCAGAATGTTGTTCAGGATGTTGTTCAGGATGTTGTTCAGAATGTTGTTCAGAATGTTGTTCAGAATGTTGTTCAGGATGTTGTTCAGAATGTTGTTCAGAATGTTGTTCAGGATGTTGTTCAGAATGTTGTTCAGAATGTTGTTCAGAATGTTGTTCAGAATGTTGTTCAGAATGTTGTTCAGAATGTTGTTCAGAATGTTGTTCAGAATGTTGTTCAGAATGTTGTTCATGTTGTTCAATGTTGTTCAGAATGTTGTTCAGAATGTTGTTCAGGATGTTGTTCAGGATGTTGTTCAGCATGTTGTTCAGAATGTTGTTCAGAATGTTGTTCAGAATGTTGTTCAGGATGTTGTTCAGGATGTTGTTCAGAATGTTGTTCAGATTGTTGTTCAGAATGTTGTTCAGGATGTTGTTCAGAATGTTGTTCAGTTCAGGATGTTGTTCAGAATGTTGTTCAGAATGTTGTTCAGGATGTTGTTCAGAATGTTGTTCAGAATGTTGTTCAGAATGTTGTTCAGAATGTTGTTCAGAATGTTGTTCAGGATGTTGTTCAGGATGTTGTTCAGAATGTTGTTCAGAATGTTGTTCAGAATGTTGTTCAGAATGTTGTTCATGTTGTTCATGTTGTTCATGTTGTTCATGTTGTTCAGAATGTTGTTCAGGATGTTGTTCAGAATGTTGTTGTGTTTTCATGTTGTTCAGAATGTTGTTCATGTTGTTCAGGATGTTGTTCAGGTGCTGCACTCCACACCAACGCTGATCTGGTCACATGATACTTGGGTCATGTGATCATGTTACCCAGAATTCCCGCTGACAGGAAATGCTCAGTACTTCTTCTTCTTGTCCTTCTTTGTCGGCAGTTTTATTGAGCTCACTAATGATCCTCGCTGCAACAAAAAGTATGTAACGGTACAATAATGAAAATGTTCCAGAAACTTCCTCAGAATTGTTTAAATGACAAGCAACCAACAGAAGATTGGCAAAGAGAACTTCCTCCAGCAATGTGCATCATATATTGGAGGCCCAGTGAACTTAACCAATACTGTTTAAAATATAATTTGTCATTGTATAATTATTCAGTCAAAACAAATAATATCAAGGTTGTCAATGTTCACAAGGATTAACGATGAATGTCAGGATTCACATGGTTTTTTTTACACCATACTTTATTGGATAAGATGCCTCAGATGGACATTTTAATAATAAACGTTTAGCAAATATCATTCTTCCATTTTACTTGAAGGAGGACATCTATTCTACATATATATCATGTACAGTTGAACCTTGCTTTACGGTCACCTCAGTAATACAGCCACCTCGCAATTAATGTCACCCTGGGACAGTCCAAAATTATTTTTGTAACTGAAGTATAACAAATTATTCCTTCTGATACGGTCACCTTGCTATTCAGGTCACCTTAGCCCAGTGCGGAGGTGACCTTAATACTGAGGTTCAGGTCACTTTAGCCCAGTGCGGAGGTGACCTTAATACTGAGGTTCAGGTCACCTTAGCCCAGTGTGGAGGTGACCTTAATACTGAGGTTCAGGTCATTTTAGCCCATGCGGAGGTGACCTTAATACTGAGGTTCAGATCACCTTAGCCCAGTGCGGAGGTGACCTTAATACTGAGGTTCAGGTCACTTTAGCCCAGTGCGGAGGTGACCTTAATACTGAGGTTCAGATCACCTTAGCCCAGTGCAGAGGTGACCTTAATACTGAGGTTCAGGTCAACTTAGCCCAGTGCGGAGGTGACCTTAATACTGAGGTTCAGGTCACTTTAGCCCAGTGCGGAGGTGACCTTATACTGAGGTTCTGGTCACCTTAGCCCAGTGCGGAGGTGACCTTAATACTGAGGTTCAGGTCATTTTAGCCCAGTGCGGAGGTGACCTTAATACTGAGGTTCAGGTCATTTAGCCCAGTGCAGAGGTGACCTTAATACTGAGGTTCAGATCACTTTAGCCCAGTGCAGAGGTGACCTTAATACTGAGGTTCAGGTCACTTTAGCCCAGTGCGGAGGTGACCTTAATACTGAGGTTCAGGTCATTTTAGCCCAGTGCGGAGGTGACCTTAATACTGAGGTTCCACTGAAGATGATCACTGAAGATTACTAATTCACAGGTGACACTATGGATACTTACTATTGCCCCTGCCAATGAGTAGTTACGCTCAGGAAGTGGAGGCATGGATCCCTGTAATATAAATACGGGTCAGTAATACATGATTCTCTAACATTAACTGGCAAATTTTGCCCTTCATAATGTACAAAATGATACAGTGTATGTGTTCTACAATTGATCTACTAAGATAGTGACTCTGCAATTGAATTGGCACATTAAATGGAATGAACAGTTTCCTTAACGGCCCTACCTTCACATTCTAGCATGGACTACTGTCATTTCTTATGTTGCCTTTTGTAAGTCAGGTCTGTTATTAGTATTATTTTGTTCTAGTTAATAATTTAGTACCATGTAGGCCTGTTATAAAATCCTACCTATGCAGTTTAATCTTAACAAGGACATCTTGAATGCAAAATAACATTGTTTATAAAGTACCATATTTATATGGTCTTTACCTAGTAAGATATTAAACAGAAACAAAGGCATTTTTGTGCCTATTCACCAAAAGGTTAATAAGAATCAGCCATTGGTAACTACAAGCTTACAATCAATACTATCATGCCAGGGGTTTACTCAGAACTTTATCTCAACGTAGGAGATCTTGATAAAATCTAAGTTCCCAGCAACTTAACATTATTGTTCACAACCCTGATGCTTGTCCAATAAGTACTAGTTTAAGTACATGTACTAATACTAGTTTAGCTTTATTGACCCTCATGTGATATGTATGTTCAGTTGGACTAGCTCCTGCATTAGTTTCTCGTATTCCCTTCAATTCAGAAGTGGCACTACACTTCAATATTCAAGTAATATGCAAGAAAACTTTTTACAATGCTGTCCTGTGCACCAGGCAGACGTAATAATTGTACAGCAACGATGCAGTGGTGATTAATTACGCCAACAAATATTGTCAATATCTGCCATCTTGGCTACGGATATAAACCAGGCGCGGATCCAGAGAGGATAGTCCAGGGGGGCCCACCTGGATCCACTTATGTAAACATGTCACAATATGCAAAAAGCAACTTTCCCAGGTATGCCTCAGAAAGTGGCATAATCAGATGAGGGAATATTTAAAATGTTGTCAAATAGTTGGCCGAAATATATGGGTTACTGTAGTGATATATACTTGATCGAGTGACCAGCGAGCTGGAAACAACAACGAATCGCAAAACCTATGCAATGAATAAGTGGCGCCACCGGTGGGATATGTAGGAAGCTAGTGATGAAGAGTTGATGATGTCATGCTATATATCAGAATGCTCACAAAATATAAATTATGTATATTCAACGAGGTTTCTCTAGTTAACTACTGGCATTATATTCTTGATTATAGTTGCAAATGTTTAGTTTTTATTAGATCCTTTAGGTGTATATCCCAGGGGTGTGCAAAATTGAAAATTCAATAGCAATATTTTAAAATCCATTAGCAAAATTATGCACACACTTGCACACCCCTGTAGGCCCCAAAAGATTACTAATGTTTCTATTTAACACAGCTTTTTTGACTGCGACCCAAATTCTGGTTGCTGGACATACCAATTGGCAACCCATATGTTCAAAGAGTTAACTTGTGATAAATGATAAAATAAATATATAGACATAACAAAGATAAATGGAAATAACTAGAACATTTAAAAGTGCATGCTGAACATGGTGTTAGGAATCAACTAATCAGTGCCGTGCATTAGTTTTTTTGATGTGAAAAGAGAACATGACTTGCAACTCAAAAGCAAAGATTGCTGACGGAGTCAGTAAGATTGTGCAATTTTGACAATATCTGAAGGATACTACGCTAATATATTTCATACTAGTATATGAAGGCTCGCGATCGTGGGTTCATCACTGTAGTGGAATGTTCACCTCAATTAATAACTAGAAAGAAAGGCACAAGGGATATTCTACAGAAAGTACGCAGGTGACCTAGCAGTGGTAGTGGACTGGGAAGTGGACTCCAACAAGAGTTAACTGATAGAATGGAAGATGTTCAGCAGACATGGACTGAAAGTTTGGAGAAGACAGACGGTTACAGTTGGCGAAGAATGCTGATGCCCAGAAAGCGGAAGGTAAAATCAAAGGATGTGAGGATGACTAAAACTGAGATGGGAAGATTGTGTAAATAGAGATTTGCGTGGATTGGGAGTGGAGAATGAGAGCAACAGATAGAGGAATCAAAGACAGTTGGTGAAGAACAGTGAGGAGATATAATGTAAATGAAAACAGAAATTGAGGCCAACCTCACCCCGGACATTCAAAGAGAAGAAGACAACACCACCACAGTCCAATAGACACTAAAATGTGCCAGAATATCCTCATTAAAGTGATATTCATAAAATATCCTCATTAAAGTGATATTCATCGAATATCCTCATTAAAGTGATATTCATCTGTGAGAGTGTACTTTAATGGCTTCAATATGGAGTGAATCAAAAATGGAAAAAAATGTTGCCTGGTGTTCACGTGATGCATTTCCAAAAGCATTAAACAGAATTTGACTTGCTCATACTAGAAGCAAATGCACGACAAATTTATGACAAATATTGCATGAATTTCAAATGCTGGGTGATATTATTTCAAAATCGTGCAATGTTTGGCATAAATTATTCGTGCTGCATCTGGTACAAACAAATGGAATAATAAGGAAAGTTCGAACAAACACTTGACACTGGAAATTCTTGGCAACACACTCAAAATGGTTTGGCAACCCAATTTTGGGTCGTGACCCAGGAGTTAAGAACTGCCGACTTAACATAACATTCCATATAACATGTACATGAATTCACACACAAGATAACTGTGCTAATAATGGATTTCTGTGACAGTCATGTTTAGTGATGTGCCTGTCTTCATATTCATTCTCTACAAGACTGCATGCATTACATGGAGACCAAAATACACTTGAACAGGAATACAATACTGGTCAGACTAATATGTGACTCGCCACACTGAACCAGGTAGTAAGTCACACAGGCCTATTCTGCACACGAGCCAAAAATAGCTGTTTTGGTCATGTCCCATCAATTTTGTAATTTTTTCCAAAATGCATGTCTTGTAATCTCTACTTTCAATGTTCGGTTAATTTTCCTCCACAAACAATCCCAAACTAGTAAAATGCAAGCATTTACAAAACCATATGTTAGAAAGCAATGGACAATATTAGTAAAAAATGACCTCAGTTCTCAAACCATTGTTTCGTTAAAGTTTGCTTCAGTTTTAGAAATAAATAAAAAACTACTGAAAGTATTCCAACACACGAGGTATTATTTAAAGGTAATGATCTGTGAAATCAAAAAAGGTACAAAACTCCATTACACAAATTTTTGACTTTGCTGTGGAAAGTCAAATATTAACGTTAGGCCTAACAAAATACTATATATATATACACCAATTACAGTCCCATCCATAAATGATGCGTCCACTTAATTTGTTGCTTGAAAAATTGCTAAGATAATGTGGAAAGTTTGTGCAAATGTGTCTTTGACTTTTGTGTCGAATCAGACATGACGAGAGAGAAAGAGAAGCAGATGCAAGGATCCCTGCCACCCGGCCCCCTGGTGTCTTAGTCAGCAACAATTTGTCCAAATCAAATTCCAGCAAATCACACTACGCTTTGATTCTGAACAAAAAAGGTTGATCAAAAACTCATAAACTTAAAAATGTTATAAGACAAGCTGGAATTTGGTTGGCAAATTGTAGCAAGTTTTAGTTGAAAAACACTGACGTGAGTGTGCTAAATACATGTTTCTGTCGTAACCAGACACACAGATGTCTTTGTTTGCAGTTAGTGTTGATTTTTGTATATATTCATATTAGTATTATGTGTGAGAATTTTGCAGCAAAATGTGATAATTTTCACAGTTAAGTCACACACGCTGCATAGGTTGTTTTTTGTAATATCATATTTATAACAACTGTCATCAATTCGCCAGTTCTGGGTTATTTTAGATGATATGCTACGAAGGTCTGAATTCTTAGTGAGGCTCCAATTTTTATATTCTTTCTTGCACAGCCATGTTTTTGTACACTACAATTTGTGAAACAATGGCTGTTAGAATGAACAGTCTTTGGACGGAAGTTATTTGACATCACACAAAGCACGGCTCAAAGCTTACTTCACTGCAAAGGACATCCGCTGATTCGGTGAGACAGCTGTCGAGAGATCGACTGGCAAGAAAAAGTCTACTGTTAAAATGTTGACACATTTGTCCGAGAGGAAATTCTCTGCCGTAAGATGTGGGACTTTTAAAACTGAACAAATCAGAAATCTGACCAAACAAATATTATTAACAAAAACAGCATGCAGCGTCTATATGAATACATTGCCACAAAAAAACACTTGACGAAAATTACTGTGATAATGAATTTTTGAGAAGTCATTCAAAATACTCCTGTAAATCTGATCTGTGCATGTCATCAAGATGGGCAGAAAATACCATACTGTGAACAACTTAAAATAACCATATAACGGAAGTGGTATAATGGGCTGGACATACCCTGGTAGTCATAAATGTAAAAAAATTACCTTTTTTAAACAATTAAGTTTTCAATCAGTTTTGTCAGTTTGTACCCATGGGGGTTGATTCGAAATGACCTGAAAGTCTTATTCATATCAATGTCAATCATGCCTCCAGCAAATCTATAGTTAACATATATGTTTTATAGTTTAATATATTCACAGCCCTTGACACTGGTGCTTAAAATCAGATTCATCAGAAAACTGTCTTAGGAATGTAAACACTGTGTATATATGACAGTTGTAGAGACACAGCAACAAAGAGTGAGACACTCATTTATAAATAGAACAATTAATTAACTAATAACAAAGTACATCCATGATTTTGATGGAAATGAGAATGTTTGAACTACATTCTGCAACATATGAAAGGCCAATGATAGCACCAGTAGCAAGTCCTTGTTGTGTTGTTAGCAAGCACGTGCTGGCAACTTGTCCCCTGCTGCTCTGTCTACTTCTATCATCCAACAGCAAGCAGCCTCCCTCACGCAGACTGTGACATCATCAACGTATGTAGCACAGGTTATAACCACCTCCACCTACCTACTTACTATGGCTATCTCTTCAGCTCAATCAAAACGGTTGATTACACCTGAGATTTGTCAAAAACCAGCATCAGCAAAAACCTGCATTATTCACCTATGCACACAGAACTGACTTGTTGGCCTACAAACCACAGTAACTTCCACACATAATTCCAACTGTAAATATGTTATAAATATATTAAGTTATCAGCTGGTGTACTATATATTAAGCTATCAGCTGGTGTAATAATGGTTGCTGTAAATATATAAAATTATCAGCTGGTGTAATAATGGTTGCTGTAAATATATTAAATTATCAGCTGGTGTAATAATGGTTGTTGTAAATATATTAAATTATCAGCTGGTGTAATAATGGTTGTTGTAAATATATTAAATTATCAGCTGGTGTAATAATGGTTGCTGTAAATATATTAAATTATCAGCTGGTGTAATAATGGTTGCTGTAAATATATTAAATTATCAGCTGGTGTAATAATGGTTGCTGTAAATATATTAAATTATCAGCTGGTGTAATAATGGTTGCTGTAAATATATTAAATTATCAGCTGGTGTAATAATGGTTGCTGTAAATATATTAAATTATCAGCTGGTGTAATAATGGTTGCTGTAAATATATTAAATTATCAGCTGGTGTAATAATGGTTGCTGTAAATATATTAAATTATCAGCTGGTGTAATAATGGTTGCTGTAAATATATTAAATTATCAGCAGGTGTAATGATGGTTGCTGTAAATATATTAAGTTATCAGCTGGTGTAACGATGGTTGCTGTAAATATATTAAATTATCAGCTGGTGTAATAATGGTTGCTGTAAATATATTAAATTATCAGCTGGTGTAATAATGGTTGCTGTAAATATATTAAATTATCAGCTGGTGTAATAATGGTTGCTGTAAATATATTAAATTATCAGCTGGTGTAATAATGGTTGCTGTAAATATATTAAATTATCAGCAGGTGTAATGATGGTTGCTGTAAATATATTAAGTTATCAGCTGGTGTAATGATGGTTGCTGTAAATATATTAAGTTATCAGCTGGTGTAATAATGGTTGCTGTAAATATATTAAATTATCAGCTGGTGTAATAATGGTTGCTGTAAATATATTAAATTATCAGCTGGTGTAATAATGGTTGCTGTAAATATATTAAATTATCAGCTGGTGTAATAATGGTTGCTGTAAATATATTAAATTATCAGCTGGTGTAATAATGGTTGCTGTAAATATATTAAATTATCAGCTGGTGTAATAATGGTTGCTGTAAATATATTAAATTATCAGCTGGTGTAATAATGGTTGCTGTAAATATATTAAATTATCAGCTGGTGTAATAATGGTTGCTGTAAATATATTAAATTATCAGCTGGTGTAATAATGGTTGCTGTAAATATATTAAATTATCAGCTGGTGTAATAATGGTTGCTGTAAATATATTAAGTTATCAGCTGGTGTAATGATGGTTGCTGTAAATATATTAAGTTATCAGCTGGTGTAATGATGGTTGCTGGTATGCTGTAAATAAATTATAGTTATCAGCTGGTGTAATAATGGTTGCTGTAAATATATTAAATTATCAGCTGGTGTAATAATGGTTGCTGTAAATATATTAAATTATCAGCTGGTGTAATAATGGTTGCTGTAAATATATTAAATTATCAGCTGGTGTAATAATGGTTGCTGTAAATATATTAAATTATCAGCTGGTGTAATAATGGTTGCTGTAAATATATTAAATTATCAGCTGGTGTAATAATGGTTGCTGTAAATATATTAAATTATCAGCTGGTGTAATAATGGTTGCTGTAAATATATTAAATTATCAGCTGGTGTAATAATGGTTGCTGTAAATATATTAAATTATCAGCTGGTGTAATAATGGTTGCTGTAAATATATTAAATTATCAGCTGGTGTAATGGTTGCTGTAAATATATTAAATTATCAGCAGGTGTAATAATGGTTGCTGTAAATATATTAAGTTATCAGCTGGTGTAACGATGGTTGCTGTAAATATATTAAGTTATCAGCTGGTGTAATAATGGTTGCTGTAAATATATTAAATTATCAGCTGGTGTAATAATGGTTGCTGTAAATATATTAAGTTATCAGCTGGTGTAATGATGGTTGCTGTAAATATATTAAATTATCAGCTGGTGTAATAATGGTTGCTGTAAATATATTAAATTATCAGCTGGTGTAATAATGGTTGCTGTAAATATATTAAGTTATCAGCTGGTGTAATGATGGTTGCTGTAAATATATTAAGTTATCAGCTGGTGTAATGATGGTTGCTGTAAATATATTAATTTATCAGCTGGTGTAATGATGGTTGCTCTAAATATATTAAATTATCAGCTGATGTAATGATAGTTGCTGTAAATATAGTAATTTATTAGCTGGTGAAATGATGGTTGCTATAAATATATTTATTCATCAGGTGATGTAATACTGGCAGGTGTAAATATATTAAATCATCTGCTGCCATAATGGTGGCTGCTAAATGTATACAAACAGAGTCGTTACTGTAATGATGTCATCAGCACAAACCGCAACCTTTGCTTGCAGTTGGAAGGCAACAAGAAACTGTCTGAGGTAGAGGGTAGATTTTGTTGCGTCTAATTTCTTTTCAAGTTGATAAATTTTAACTTTCCTGTTGGGATATGCTATATAGGACAGAATGCTTGGGTCAAAGAAACAATACAAATGCCCTAATGTTAGAAATCATGGAACATATCAGTATTAAGCGTTAATAACGAGAACCGAACTTACCACTTTACTGGTGCGGTAGTCCATGTATTCCTTGTCACCCTCGTCCAACAGTTCGGCATAGTCGCACTGTCCTGGCGCCTGACAGACATATCGCCACATTGGTGTACACATGCATGCACAGTGCACGTACGTACACACGCACACACAATATTTCATACAACAACTCAACTGCTGTCATTGGTGATATTCTAACTGCTTAGTTCAGGGATTCGCTGGGTTTGTATCAAATTGCTTCATCACATCATACATGTATTGGTGAGTAAAATTTAATCGGTATGTAACTTTTTAAGAATATATTTTATTCAAGTTTTTTTTAAACAAACTAAGAACATGGTCCATGATAGTGACAAGTTGCGTGTCAGACTTAGATTGTGTTTAATAAACCACATATGTGCTCCAGCATTATTCCAATTAACTGAGTCAATTATTTCTGGCTCTACTTGGCTCCCACTCACCCCCTTTGCCCCATCTTCTCCCCTCCCCCCCCTCTCCCCTTCTAGCTCACTTGACCTCTCAACTTTTATCTTTACTTGTCATTCATTCTCCATGCCTATGCCTCTCTCTCTCTCTCTCTCTCTTTCTCTCTCTCTCTCTCTCTCTCTCTCTCTCTCGCTCTCTCTCATTTAATTTCTCTGTCATGTGCTGTCTGTGTGTCTGTGTGTCTGTCTGTCTGCCATTCTCTCATTTCCTGTTCGTCCATGAGATGTCTGTCTGTCTCTAATTTGCTGTCAGTCTGTCTGTCTGTCATGTGTTGTCTGTCTGTCTCTAATTCGCTGTCTGTCTGCCTCTAATTTGTTGTCTGTCTGTCTCTAATTTGTTGTCTGTTGGTCTGTCTCTAATTTGTTGTCTGTCTGCCTCTCATTTGTTGTCTGTCTGTCTCTAATTTGTTGTCTGTCTCTCTGTCTCTAATTTGTTGTCTGTCTCTCTGTCTCTAATTTGCTGTCTGTCTATCTATAATTCGCTGTCTGACTGCCTCTAATTTGTTGTCTGTCTGTCTCTCATTTGTTGTCTGTCTGTCTGTCTCTAATTTGCTGTCTATCTCTAATTTGCTGTCTGTCTGTCTCTAATTTGCTATCTGTTTCTCTCTAATTTATTTGTTGTCTGTCTGTCTCTAATTTGCTATCTGTCTGTCTCTTATATACTGTCTGTCTGTCTCTCATGAACTGCTTATCTGTCTCTCATTTGCTGTCTTTCTGTCATATGCTGTCTGTCTGTCAGTCTGCCACGTGGTGTCTGTCTGTCTGTCTGCCACGTGGTGTCTGTTTGTCTGTCTGTCTGCCACGTGGTGTCTGTCTGTCTGTCATGTGCTGTCCACCTCTCTGTCTTCTGTCTATGTATTGACTCTACATGTCACCCGTTCTCACCTGCCCACATGGCTCAGTCAGGAAGCCATTCCAGTTGGACAACATGTGCTGAAACACAATTAACAAATATTGCAGAAATTGTTACTTCCTGAACATAAATCTTAATAGAGAAGCATATTATGTGGTGTAATTTTGAACCGACTAACTATGCCTGATATGGTGTAATTTCAATGGACTAACTATTTTGTTACAGCAGCATTTTTATATTAAATCAGTGTTTTGATGATTAGGCAATAAAATAACACAATTTTCTTAGTACACAACTACAGTATAAATATTTGACTTACAAGTGACGTTTCAACCACCTTTGGCAGCCTTCATCAGGAACTGCTCTTCCTCTGCTCTGCGGCGAGCAGGCTTCATCAGGAAGAACAGTTCCTGAAGAAGGCGACTGAAGGTGGTTGAAACGTCGATTGTGAGTTGAAAATTTCTAGTTGTGTAGTAAGAAAATTGTGTTATTTAAGTTCTTCCAACTTGGTGAACATTTTTACGAATGATGATTAGGCACTTTTTCACAGTATTGATATAACATGTGATAATATTTATAGTATAACATAAATAAATGTGTAGTATATTTTTAATAATGACTTGTTGTTGGGCAAAGGACTTATTCAGTAGAACTAACAAGTACTGAAATACGAACAATCTGACAATATTTTTAATTTTACATCTGGGGATCTTGTAACTGAACTGAACTTTAAAATTATGGGAGAATAACGTTGTTTCTGGAATAAAAAGAAGGAGTGCTTGATGACAGCTGGCTAGAATATCTCACCGTCTTCAAATAGTCAGCCAAATGGTGGAGTGTTCGGTGCACTTTGGTTTCTCCCACCACCATCAGCTTGCCATTGGGGAGTTGGTCGATCATGTAATGGCGACACCGGTCCTTTGCCCTACAACACAAGTAGGTCAATGTCACCAGTCACAGAGGTCATCTCCCTTGGCTAGAGTTGCCATCAATCCTGCTATGATGAATGAATGAATGAATCACTTTATTACAGAATATGACATTCCATATATATATGTATATATATATACATATATATATATACATGTATATATCATTAGACAGAAAAAAGCAATTGTGTCTTATAAATTATGTAATAATAATGAGCAACAACCATCTGCAATTTACGAGGATGTAGAATTTAACATGGTGAATAATTTCTGTTGTTTTCCATGGTTTTATTTATAGAAGTTGCTATGCAGTTTTCCACAATTCAACATAATAACAGTGATTTATATAAACATACTTATTACACAGTGGAAAGTCAGTATTAAGGTCACCCTCGGGAGTGGGTAAAAGTGACTTGAATAGCGAGGTGACTGTATTAGTGGAACTAATTTCCTATGCTTCACTGCTACAGAAATAATTTGGCACTGTCCCGGGGTGACCTTAATTGCGAGGTGGCTGTATTACTGATGTTCAACTGTATGTAATAAATATACTCGAGAAAGTTGTAGGAGCGTGTTCTCTAACAAGTGACTGTAACAAGAGTTGTGGCCTTGATGGTGTGTATGCAGAGCACCTGAAGTACTGCAGTGAACGCATACTGCCTTTACTGTCAATGTGCTTCACAGGTCTGTTGGTTCATGGCGTACTGCCAAGTTCTATGATTTCTGTTATATTAGTGCCCATAATCAAGGATAAATCCGGCAAGATAAACAGTAAAGACAACTACAGGCCAATAGCACTGGCAAGTGTTATGTCTAAAGTTTTTGAAAAAATCTTG
This sequence comes from Paraescarpia echinospica, assembly GCA_020002185.1. Lineage (NCBI taxonomy): Eukaryota > Metazoa > Annelida > Polychaeta > Sabellida > Siboglinidae > Paraescarpia > Paraescarpia echinospica. The sequence continues at coordinate 34,486,599 of CM034541.1, forward strand.
CTCAGCAGAATGGATGACTTTTTAACAACCAGTGACAACCAGTTTGGTTTTAGAAAGAAGCATGGCACTGACATGTGCATTTATGTACTAAAAGAGGTTATTGCTAAATATCAAGCCTTAAATAGCTGTTTGTTTATGTGTTTTCTTGATGCATCTAAGGCTTTTGACCGTGTAAACCAGTGTACTTTTTAAAAAGCTAATAGACAGAGATGTTCCTGGTTACATTGTTAGAATTCTAGTGTTTTGTTATGCGAACCAACAGATGTGTGTGAGATGGGGTAGTCATGTGTCTGACAGTATTTATGTAAGTAATGGAGTTAGACAAGGAGGTATTTTATCCCCCTATTTGTTCAGTGTTTACGTGGATGGTTTATCCACTGTACTTAATAGTTGCAATACAGGATGTTATGTAGGATATAATTGTGTAAATAATATTATGTATGCTGATGATCTTGTAGTATTTTGTCCGTCCAGCAGGGGATTACAGACACTTCTCACCATCTGTGATCAATATGGAGTATCTCATGACATAAGGTACAATGCCAAAAAGAGTATGGTCATGATAATTAGAAACAAGAGTTCTAAGAATGTTAAATTTCCAAGTTTTATGCTTGGTAACGACAAACTATGTGAGGTAGAATCTGTAAAATATTTGGGTCATATAATTTCAAATAGTATGCTAGATAACAACGATATATCTAGGCAATGTCGCCAGTTGTATGCACAAGGCAACATGATCATAAGAAAATTTCATGTGTTCAAATGATGTAAAGAAGACATTGTTTACTACTTTTTGCTCACCTATGTATTCTGCCCATCTATGGTGGAATTTTCATAACTATGGAATCAGGATATTGTATGTCTCTTACAACAATATATTTCGAATGGTGTTAGGTTATGACAGATACTGTAGTGCTAGTGAAATGTTTGTTAACAATAATTTACCTAACTGTGCTGCTGTTATTAGAAATTTGACATATAGGTTTATATGCCGACTGCAGTTCTCAAAAAACATATTGATTTGTAACATTATTAATAGTGAAATACATGTCAAGAATATGGAAATACTGGTTCAATTCCCTGTATATACATTTTGTTGACGGGTGATTTTTCATTCTGTACATTGTAACTATTGTTTATAACACAACTATAGAACCATGATAATGTACTTGTATGTTGCATGGAGTCTGTGAATAAAGCAATTATTATATTATTATTATAACAGACTGGAGACTGCGGCAGGGGTGGGTGGACAGAGGGTATACCTGAAGGAAAGAGAATAGCCGATGCGACTCTCACTGATTCGGATCAAGAAACAGCCAATCTGTGTATTCTTCAACAGTTTCTCAGCATCTCTGCAGCAGACAAACACAACAGGCTTGAAAATATGATCAATTCAAACATGTGACCCGTCTCAGTGAACTGGGCATTAAGTCACACAAGCCTATTCTGTGCACGAGCTAAAATGAGCTGTCTAGGTCATGTAGAACCAATTTAGTTGCACAGGCCCATTCTACACAAAAGCCACAAATAGCTGTCCAATCATTTGTGATATAAATACTTACCTTATAATTTTGCTGTTCATGCACCAATGTCCAGTTTATTTTCCTCGACAAATAATCCAAAACTAATGAAATCCACGCATGTATATATGAGTCAAAATGACTACATTTCTCAACATGTAATTTTAAGAATTTGCTTCATAAATCAAAAACTTCTGAAGATATTTCAACAAACTAGGTATCACTTTAAAGCTGATGATCTGTGGAATAAAAAACGTACAAAAGTCAATCTCACTGTATTCTTTAGCGTATCTTCTGTGTGCTAGCAGTATTTGTCATATGAAGTTTTTGAATAAGTGCTGTTTGAAAATATCTACTGATAAAGGATTCGTAGATATACGTTGCATTCAACGCAAACATACCCATGCACAGCATACTGCATTTCGAATGTTTAATTTAAAAGCTGATCATTATATTTAGAAGAATCTTGTGTGGAATTCAATTATCTTGAAATGGAGCACAACTTGCTGTTAGGAAATGACATACAAAACAGATAAGTGCAAAAATCTAGGTTCACCAATATCTTCGGATTTTTTGTGATCGCTATGGGGACTTGGAAATCAAATGACATGGGGACTAAAGGCTTTAAGAGACCCACCTCCCTTGGACTCACCTGCGACTGATGAATCCGTGGAACCACTCAGCGAAGCCGTCCTCGGAGTGTCGTATCGTCATCTTCTGAGTCTGCATGAACCAGTTCATGGCTGCTGTTTTGGTTCCTGGCTTCCCAAACTTGGCCAACGTGGTCGGATCAATGGGAACAAAGTCATCCTCCGCATCGGAGTCCGAGTCCACTTCCTGTACAAGCATCGAATTGCTGTTACAAACATCTCTGTTGATGCGTGCAAAGTTTTAGATGGACGGGGAAGAAGAAAGGGAAACCAACAACAGATTATGGAAGTGAACATTATTTTATTATTATTTGTATTATTATTATATATTTTAAAATAATTTGTATTATTTATAAAATTTTTGCATATATTATTATTTATTAATGTATGTGTGAGGTCTTGTAATGTTTCATGCATCATTAATAACCACGTCACAACAACAATGCCACTATTTATGTCTCATCCTTTCATTCACTTCACCCCATAAGCATGTTTATGTCTACATATCCAGTTACAACTAAACGTTGGGTATTAAATGATAGCTGTTCTTCAGATAAGTTGTATATATTTAGCACCACGATGTAATTATTCATAGATTTATAAAAAAATTCGAAGTGCGCTCTCAATATCATAAACATATTTACAGGAGGATGAATATATAATGACATACATTAATTTTTGATTGGTAAATCTTTACCCTATAAAAACATATTGTATTTATATCGCAAGCACCTAAAATGGTTGGGGTGAACCATTGATAAGTATTATACTTCTGTTCACCCCCTTTCCACATTGTATTTGTTTAATTGTGACATGCCTCAGCAAATTTGCAAGTGAGAAAGAAATGTACAATAAAATCACCCTATGAACATAAACTTTACAATAATGTTACTGACGTTAGGTTTAAATTAGTTAGTTATCTGCTAATGAAATCTATACATCCAACCATACCTGGCCATTCTGTTTATGTCTCATCTTTGGTTTTGTGTCATCCATTCCAGGGACAGGTGCGCTCCCAAACGACACAATTGTTGGGACCGTCTTTGTGTTCTTGTTCTTATCAAAGAAGTCTGCAGGTGAAGCACACAACACTTGTAGGAATTGTAACATAAGTGTACACACAGATACATAAGTGTACACATAGATACATAAGTGTACATGTAGAGACATAAGTGTATATGTAGATACATAAGTGTACACATAGATACACACGTGTACAGTTAGAGACATAAGTGTACAGTTGGATACACAAGTGTACAGTTAGAGACATAAGCGTACAGTTGGATATACAAATGTACAGTTGGATATACAAATGTACAGTTAGATGCACAAGTGTACAGTTTGACATATAAGTGCATAAAATGACACATAAATGTAATCAAATCAAATCAAATCAATTTATTTTGCAACAATAACAACATAACAGTGTACATACACAAAACAACTGTTTAAAAAATTAAGTTGTGTTGATTGGTGGTCACATGGCACGTTATATGCCGTCTTCCTGTGACCCCCATAAACATATATTTTGAATTATATTTACACATACGTATACAATGATTATTATGAGTGTATGATATCTTCTGTGTGACAACGGACGGGGATGCGATGGAGAAGGAAACGAATTATTGTAGGAAATTACTGTTAGAAAACAATGATAAGAAATTTGTGCGGATCCAAACATAGATATAAAAAGTAAACAAATATTTAATTGCACTCCGCACATCTGGGATTTAGGCAATGCATGTGGCTAAGATAGTTGTCTAGACATTGATTGGATAATAACCATTAGAATTTTTGTCTGGATTTTTATCTTATAATCAAGATTATTCCATAGTTTTATAAAATGGTGTTTAGGTAATTTAGAGGAAAAATGTGTTCTGTGCTCCTCTGTATATAAGAGGTTACGTTGTCTAGTAATTCTGGTGTTAGTTGCTAGATTCTTTTTTGGTATATAATGTTTGAAGGATTTAGGCAGTGCACTATGGTGATAGTCAATTAGTCATACATAAATAGTGAGACATGCAACCTGTGAATATCAGTGATTTTAAGTATATTTTCTGATTTAAAAATAAGATCAGTGTGACTTCTATATCGTTTTTTGTTAATTATTCGTATAGTGCGTTTTTGTACAATTCCTATCTTTCTTATGGTATTTCCATTGCCCCATGCTTGTACACTGTAATGTATGGACTTTGAATTAAGGTATAATAGAGAGTTTTTAAAGCATTGGTGGCAAAAAATGTTTCTAGATATTTTAGAACTGAATATGTTGATATTTTTGTCCATGTTAAATGTTTATCAATATGTATTCCTAAGAACTTCACCGATTCTTCTTTGTTATCCTTTCCAACATAATAAATAATTTAACTGTTTATTTTAATGCAGTTATTTACCTGGTATTTGCTATTCGGTGGACTAAATATGCAAATGTTTGTCTTTTTTATATTTAATGACAATTTATTGGCACAAAGCCAATCGTACAAATGTACAGTTACAAAATTATTATATATGTTGTATAGTATGACAAATAACTGTACACAATGTCTCATTAGTGTACAGTTAGACATATAAGTGTACAGTTAGATGCATAAGTGTACAAACTGACACATGCTCACTGTTAGATGTACAGTCAGACACATAACTGTATAATTTCACATGTAAGTGTAAAGTGCATATTACACTTTTGTCAGTTGTTATGTTACCAAATAGCTGTTGACTAAATTGTGTAATTATGTTGTTATGATTCTTACCAAAATATAATAATAATAATTATGTTTCTTAATAATATTATAGCACTGTTTATGTAAATACATACCAATCAAAGCATTCACAGAATAAAATGATGTGTAGAATAAATGCTAAAATATACAATTAATTAACCAAACTAAAACAAAACATTTAGGTTATAAAAATACAATTTTAAACCACAAAATTAAAAACAATACTATAAAATAGAAACTAGTGTCATTTAGATGTGGCAGCCATTATTTGCATCAAGACAGGTAGTGCAGGTGAAACTGTGGGTTTTAATTTGTTTCCAGAAAGCTGCCAATGTTCCAGCCGATCGCACACATTTTGGCAAACTATTCCACACCTGTTGGCCTGTCACTGCAAAGCTGCCCAATCTGACAGTTCTCAAAATATATCTGTTTACCTTTTGGTAAACTTTTATCCCCTTTCAGCATTTTGTTTTGGTCATTCATCGCCATAGTGCTGTTTTTTTCCATCAGGTGGAGCAGACTCTTCACTTCCTGTGCCCGTTTCACAGCTTCCTGTCTGACCTTCTTGGCTCGTCGTCGTCCCAAGAAGCCTCGTACCACTGCAAGGGAGCAAGTGACAAGAGCTGTGGAACTTGGCGAAGATTGAGGAGTGATACATTAATGGAATGATACAATGACGGCATGATACAACCATTGAATAATACAACCACAGCATGATACAATGACGGAATGATACAACCAAGGAAAGATACAAACATGGAATGATTCAATCAAGGAATGATGCAACCACAGAATAATACAACCACAAAAGGATACAACCATGGAATGATATAAGCATGGAATGTTGCAACCATGGAATGATACAACCACGGAATGATACAACCATGGAATGCTACAACTATGGAATGTTACAAACACGGAGTGATATAACCACGGAATGATACTACCATGGAATGATACAACAACAGAATTATACAATCACTGAATTATACAACCAAGGAATAATGCAACCATGGAATGATACAATAAATTAATGATACAACCAAGGAATTATACAATCAAGGAATGATGCAACCATGGAATTATACAACCATGGAATGACACAACAACGGATTGATGTAAGAATGGATTTAGACAAGTGAGGAATGAGACAAGTGAGGTATGAGCCAAGTGGGGACAGAAAAAAGAAAGGGAATGAGGCAGGTGTGGATTGAGGCAAGCGAGGAATGAGACAAGTGAGGAATGAGACAATCGAGTGAGGACTAACCTCGCTGCATGTGCACGGCTTGCCTCGCGAGGACCTCCATCAGTTCGCTCAACTTGTCGAGATGCCAGTACTTGAGGAATACCTTTGTCTTCCTGCACACAACGTGTCATCTCATGATACCCAGCCGACACAATACAGCATTCTGTCACTGACAGGTTTTAGTGACACAGTGCCAACACATCATTTAGGATATGATACAAACTTGCACTGGACTGACATAGCTGACGTCTCAAATAGTGACAATGTACTGACACAGTTGATGGCAAGTTGTGACATTGCATTGATACAATGTCAAGAACTTACTTTGAAAACTGTACTGATACAATATATATGTCAAGTAGTGACATTGCACTGACACAATATATATGTCAAGTAGTACCACTGCACTGACACAATATATATATATATCAATATATCAATATATATATATGTCAAATAGTGACTTTGCACTGACACAATTGATATATCAAGTAGTGTCACTGCACTGACACAAATGATATGCCAATCAGTTGGTGACACTGTACTGAAACAATTCATATGTCAAGTAGTGGCACTGCACTGACACAACTGATATATGAAGTAGTGACACTGCACTGACACAAATGACATAAAAGTAGTGACATTGCACTAAACAATTGATATGTCAAGTAGTGACACTTCATTGACACAATTGATATGCCAAGTAGTGACACTACACTGACACAAATGACATGTCAAGTAGTGACACTGCCCTGACACAACTGACATGTCAAGTAGTGACACTGCCCTGACACAATTTATATGCCAAGTAGTGACACAACACTGACACAATTGTCATGTCAAGTAGTGACACTGCACTGACACAATTGATATGTCAAGTAGTGACACTGCACTGACACAATTGATATGTCAAGTAGTGACACTTCACTGACACAATTGATGTCAAGCAGTGACACTGCACTGACACAAATGATATGCCAATCAATATTGGTGACACTGTACTGAAACAATTCATAGGTCAAGTATTGACACTGCACTGACACAATTGATATGTGAGGTAGTGACACTGCATTGACACAATTGACATGTCAAGTAATGACATTGCACTGAACAATTGATATGTCAAGTAATGACACTTCACTGACACAATTGATGTCAAATAGGAACACTGCCCTGACACAATTTATATGTCAAGTAGTGACACTGCACTGACACAATTGATATGTCAAATAGTGACACTGCACTGACACAATTGACATGTCAAGTAGTGACACTGCACTGAAACTATTGATAAGTCAAATAGTGACATTGCACTGACACAATTGACATACCAAGAAGTGACACTGCACTGACACAATTGATATGTCAAGTAGTTATACTGCACTGACACAATTGATATGTGAAGTTGTGACACTGCACTGACACAATTGATATGTGAAGTAGTGACACTGCACTGACACAATTGACATGTCAAGTAGTGACACTGCACTGAACAATTGATATATCAAGTAGTGACACTTCACTGACACAATTGATATGAAGTAGTGACACTGCCCTGACACAATTGATATGTCAAGTAGTGACACAATGCACTGATGCAATTTATATGTCAAGTAGTGACACTGCACTGACACAATTGACATGTCAAGTAGTGACACTGCACTGAACAATTGATATATAAAGTAGTGACACTTCACTGACACAATTGATATCAAGTAGTGACATTGCCCTGACACAATTTATGTCATGTAGTGAAACTGCACTGACACAATTTATATGTCAAGTAGTGACACACTGCACTGACACAATTTAGATGTCAAGTAGTGACATTGCACTGACACAATTGACATGTCAAGTAGTGACACTGCACTGACACAACTGATATGTCAAGAAAATACTCTGAAATCTGTACCGTTGACCATTAATTTGTTTGAACTCACAGCAACATGACTGCCATCTGGTGATCAATTAAGTGTTCACTAAAAGCGAAAGTATACTGCTACTGAGAGACAAAGACGCTCACCCGATCTGCCAGCCTGTCAGTTTGGTCGAGTCGAGGATCTTCTTGCAACTCTTCGCTGATGGCTCCATCTTGAACACGTGGATGAGCAACTTGTATCTGCAACAAAACAGGACGAACTAGCATCTGTATGTTGTAATACACTAACTCTGGGGGCAGTCTGACTGCATCTCCTCCCAGGAGCCCCCGTCCTCTCCAATTTCAGTGTTCTTTCTTTGGATCAGTGGACTTTGATCTACCAGTTGACAATGCATTAAAGAAGCACAAAGGTAGTTATTTAAAGCTCCTGAGTTAAATGTTTGCGGTTCGGTTGTGTCTGTCGGAGAGAGGAGGAAAGAGTGGATGAGTTGAGTGGAGAGCCACTCTCTAGATGGCACCACTATGGTTTTAAATTCACCTGAGCATTGGCTTAGCATGGTGAAATTGTCTACAGCAGAAACTAAGTGTTCAGAGGAAACATGTTTAGGATCAAAGTAACTATACAGTTAACTGGCATACCTATCATGATCAAGTAACATAGCAAATTGCCATAACCAAGCACAACTGTATTGTGAACACCTCTAATAACCAAGCACAACTGTATTATGAACATCTTTAATAACCAAGCACAACTGCATTATGAACACCTCTAATAACCAAGCACAACTGTATTATGAACACCTCTAATAACCAAGCACAACTGAATTATGAACACCTCTAATAACCAAGCACAACTATATTATGAACACCTCTAATAACCAAACGCAACTGTATTATGAACACCTCTAATAACCAAGCACAACTGAATTATGAACACCTCTAATAACCAAGCACAACTATATTATGAACACCTCTAATAACCAAGCGCAACTGTATTATGAACACTTCTAATAACCAAGCACAATTGTATTAAGAACACCTCTAATAACCAAGCACAACTGTATTAAGAACACCTCTAATAACCAAGCATAACTGTATTATGAATACCTCTAATAACCAAGCACAACTGTATTGTGAACACCTCTAATAACCATGCACAATTGTATTATGAACACCTCTAATAAACAAGCACAACTGTATTATGAACACCTCTAATAACCAAGCACAACTGTATTATGAACACCTCTAATAACCAAGCACAACTGTATTATGAACAACTCTATAAAACAAGGCAGATTGAGCAGCTCCTGTGGAAGGCAGGATTTACAGGAATCCAGAACATTGCAGTGAAGACAGAGGTCTCCCGAACAAATGTCATGACACTTGACTGCACTTCAAACACAAGGTGAGGGAGTTGGGGGTATACCCCTTCAGCCATGGGGCAAGGGGTCTTTCCCAGAAACCAAACCTAAAGTTGGAATACCAAAAGACATTCAAAATGCATGTTTATGTTGGTGCAGGGACCCGTCACAATCTGCAAGGCACCCACAACTGTAAGAGGACACTGCAGGCCGTATTCATTCTATAAAACGTACATGCCCTAATTAGCACCCCTCTTTTCAGGAACATCTGACAATGTGACAGCAATCTCCAGTGTCAACTTTGACTGTTGAATCCATCACTGTAATACATTTCTTTTACCAATGCCACACTAAATTCAAAGTCCAGTGATGAAAAAGTATTGAAAAGTCCACCTAAATTATCAGACTTTACAAAGTTCTGGCATCCTTTTGCTCATTTGTGTGGATGCATAAATCGTTTGCCAGTCATGTGTTCTATGATGATTTTACCCAGGAATCCCAGGAGCAATAAAATGGGTGTATATACCCCTGTATGCTTATTGGAATGCAAAATTTGATATATATTCATGTCTCAAATATTTGTTAAGCTTACGGTACGCTTAATAGAACGAATACGGTATATGCTATGGACATCTATAAAAAGGGAGGAGAATCTGGGAGCAGCACCAATGAGATATCAACTGACCTCTCCACAAACTCTCGGAAGTTCGGTCGGATGGCGAATCCCTCTCGTCTGATCTTTGTTGTCTCCAACATGCCAGTGTAGAGAAGCTACAAAGAAGATATATAACTTTATTCATATAAAACGATACAATGAAGTGTAACTTTAACAAATCTAGTTCCTGTGCTAAATACAGTAGGTGACTGTGCGATAGTTTACTATAGCATGCTAGGGTAAATAATAACTAGTTTAAAGTAAATCATAGAAGCCAAACGGATTTATATACACGAATATGCACAGAAACTTTGAATTGTGATCAGTGAAATATTTTAGTGGATAGTCACCATATTTCAAAGTCTCGGGTAAAACCATTATAGTTCATCTTTGCATATGAAAAGTGTGAATGACATCAGTATAACAAGTTTTGACAATGTTAGAGTTAATTGTTTGTTTCACTGATGGTATTATACCAAGAAATGTTAAGGAAGCCTTCCGTCTGGATTTGTTAACTTCAGACATGTAGAATGTGCATCCTACTTCAACGCATGTTAATTCTGACTTTACACTGTTATTGTTTACATCTTGGATCACCATGGGACATGTTAATTCTGACTTTACACTGTTATTGTTTACATCTTGGATCACCATGGGACATGTTAATTCTGACTTTACACTGTTATTGTTTACATTTTGGATCACCATGGGACATGTTAATTCTGACTTTACACTGTTATTGTTTACGTCTTGGATCACCATGGGACATGTTAATTCTGACTTTACACTGTTATTGTTTACGTCTTGGATCACCATGGGACATGTTAATTTTGACTTTACACTGTTATTGTTTACATCTTGGATCACCATGGGGCATGTTAATTATAACTTTACACTGTTATTGTTTATGTCTTGGATCACCATGGGACATGTTAATTATAACTTTACACTGTTATTGTTTATGTCTTGGATCACCATGGGGCATGTTAATTATAACTTTACACTGTTATTGTTTATGTCTTGGATCACCATGGGGCATGTTAATTATAACTTTACACTGTTATTGTTTACATCTTGGATCACCATGGGACATGTTAATTATAACTTTACACTGTTATTGTTTATGTCTTGGATCACCATGGGGCGTGTTAATTTTGACTTTACACTGTTATTGTTTACATCTTGGATCACCATGGGGCATGTTAATTATGACTTTACACTGTTATTGTTTACGTCTTGGATCACCATGGGACATGTTAATTCTGACTTTACACTGTTATTGTTTACGTCTTGGATCACCATGGGACATGTTAATTTTGACTTTACACTGTTATTGTTTACATCTTGGATCACCATGGGGCATGTTAATTATAACTTTACACTGTTATTGTTTATGTCTTGGATCACCATGGGACATGTTAATTATAACTTTACACTGTTATTGTTTATGTCTTGGATCACCATGGGGCATGTTAATTATAACTTTACACTGTTATTGTTTATGTCTTGGATCACCATGGGGCATGTTAATTATAACTTTACACTGTTATTGTTTACATCTTGGATCACCATGGGACATGTTAATTATAACTTTACACTGTTATTGTTTATGTCTTGGATCACCATGGGGCGTGTTAATTTTGACTTTACACTGTTATTGTTTACATCTTGGATCACCATGGGGCATGTTAATTATGACTTTACACTGTTATTGTTTACGTCTTGGATCACCATGGGACATGTTAATTCTGACTTTACACTGTTATTGTTTACATCTTGGATCACCATGGGACATGTTATTTTTTAATAGGTGGTCTTTCTCAAAGTTAGTATTAGCAATGAATTTAAAAAAAATAACAATTTACATTTTTTAAATAAATGACCCTGTATGGGTCATAAACCTGATGGTGGACTGCTGACAAAGTAATAACGATTTCTGTAAGACAGACAAACCTGTGCTTTGACGTACTCATCCTCAAAGAGTTTTGGAGACTTCTTGCTGTTTGGTTTGATGCACCGGATGAAGACAGGCTGCGATTCTGTCATCCGCTCCATAAGCACCATCAGTGAATTCTGAGAGACAATGCGATAATAATAATAAAATATTTTGTGTAGCAGTTTCCTTGATAGTTCAATGCACTTTACTTATAATTATGTATATATATATATAATTATATATATATTTATATGTATATATATATATTTATACATCAATCTACATAAAAAATATACACAGTAAATAAAATGTACAAACTGTGATGGTGCTAATTAAATTAACTTAAATGTGAAATAATAAATGTCATTAAAATTATAGATAAAAACTTAACTCTATGGAAATGCAATTATTGATACCTAAAAAGATATAAAAATGAGATTAAAAGGAATTTAGTCAAGAATGAAATTGTATTATATAATTCAAAAGTTAAACATTTCATAATAAATGGCCTAACATAACATAACATAACAAACATAACATAACATAACATAACATAACAAACATAACATAACATAACATAACATAACATAACATAACAAACATAACATAACATAACATAACATAACATAACATAACATAACAAAACAAACAACACAGAATTAGACAAGACAAGATATTTATCGACTCATCAAAACCAAATGAAATTGGTATAATTGAGAATGACTGATTACATTAAGAGTTACGTGAATTTAAAGTGCTTAAAACATGACCCTCTTTACCCATTGGAAAATCGTGCTACCTTTCAATAGGACCCATGCATTGGATGTAAAATTACATAATTTTTACACTTTTAGTCCTTTTAATGACAATAGGAAACAAGATTGTACTTTGAATTGGTGGCCGACTGTTAACTTCCTCTGTTTGGTGGCTTCTGCGGCTTTCCGTGGCTGAAAACATTAACAAGAAAGATGCATTAATACTATTCTTCATGACACCCGATGTTCTTACCACTGGTTGAGGACCAAATGGTTAACATTACCGCATCACTTACACACATATCAGTAACATTATTAGTTAATAATAAACCAAAATCGTAGACATTAAAACCCCAAACAACACCACTATATGTTTTCCTTTGCCATATGACAGCAAATTGTTAAATTTAATAAATATAGACATAATACTTGTTTTTTAATTACTGTAAATTGTACATAAAACTTTGAGATATACACAGCAGCAGAAAGAAGCTTTACCTGGTTAAATTTGGATTTCTTGGTCGTCTTGTGGTTCAGTGCCAGAGTCCCAGTGCGTGAGATCTTACCTGCAACGAATACATAAAATATACCAATTTACGTGACTTTACAATGACTACTATGTAAACCACACAACATGAAACCTGAATGGAGAGAAGATAGGAGGAAGTAGGGAGAGAAAGACTGATGAAACACATGAACACAAACATAGTACTGGGTGGTTGGTCATCATCATCATTATCATCATCATCATCATGATGTGGCCGGTGCATAGATGAGCCGTTTCCATATGGGTTGATTGTTCATCAGGGTTGGAAGATCTGTTTCTTAAATATCAAGGTTTCCGCAGATCAGCTTGGTGTATGTTTTCTTCTGTTTCCCTCTGTTTTTCTTGCCATGTGTGGGTGTCCACAGGATGAATATTGACACTGGTTCTTTGGTGTTGCAATAGCAACAGCCCGCTAGTTGTAGGCGCCTCCTGCGAATCTTCTGTGTGAGTTTGTCTACATGTCCATATGGTTCTTCCTTTGTAAGCCTGTTGCTCCAGTGGACATGTAGGCACTTTCTTAACATGCTGGTGTAACTCCCATCTAGTCATCTTTCCAGTTATTTTGTGAGGGTCCAGGTATCTGCTCTGTACAACATTATACCTTCAACGGTGGCACTGAAGAATGACAATTTAAAAAAATTGACAATTTAAGGCTTCTCTTTTGTTTGCTTCCATACATGACCTAGTTTGTTACATGCTTGCCAGGCAAGGGCAATGCACTGGTGAACTTCTTTGCATGTTGAGCAGACTGCAGTGGGTCTCTCAGAGGATGAGTGGCAGCGAGAACACGAAACGCAGAGGGCCAGTGCGGTGGTGAAATGGTCAAATTGTTGGACTGTCAATCGGAGGAATGAGGGTTCAAATCCTGGAGCCAACTGATTGGTGGTTCGGCTGTTGTATTGAAACTTGGGCAATTCTGCTCACCCTATACCTTGCCTGTGTCTTTCAGTAGAGATGCTACTCTATGCCAGGGGAAATAAACATTGTGGGTAGGATGGGGGGGTATTTCATATGGCTTTGCATTGGAAGTTTCTGAATGAGCACCATTTGAAAATATCAACTAAATAGAGTTTGTAGATATACATAGCATTCTATGCGAACACACCCAGACATGAAGTGTCGCTTATAGTTTAAAAATTGATTAGTGTATTTAGAACTGTCTTATGTGGACTTCAATTCTTTTTAAAATAAGCACAACTTGTAATGTTAGAAAACGAAGTATAACAAATTAAATGCAAAAAAACTAGTTGCCACCATATTGTGGTGTCTTTGTGCACGCACTGTGGGGACTCAGAGTGAGTTTCATAAAATGACGTGGGGACTAAAGGGTAACATGTAGGGAGACTAAGGGAGTTAGGTCTAAAGTGCTGGGGTGAACAGCTGAGAATACAGTGGGTCTCTCAGAGGATGCAGTAAATTAGATATAGGTGAAGTTGACTTGCCACGAGGGATCAAAGGGAAGAAGAAGGGATGTGGAAGAAACGGGTGTGATGATCGATTGGGGTTACCTTTGAAGATGAGACTGAGCAACTTGTTGGTCGACTGTTGGAGCATCTCCATGACACCAGGGGGCAGTGTATCTCGGTTCTTCTCCAGCCAACCAGTGCTGTCGTAGGTGACCTGACATAATTACACAAGTTGTTTCATGTGAATTGACATAATTACACAAGTAGTTTCATGTGACCTGGCATAATTACACAAGTAGTTTCATGTGACCTGGCATAATTACACAAGTAGTTTCATGTGACCTGGCATCATTACACAAGTAGTTTCATGTGACCTGGCATCATTACACAAGTAGTTTCATGTGACCTGGCATCATTACACAAGTAGTTTCATGTGACCTGGCATCATTACACAAGTAGTTTAATGTGACCTGGCATAATTACACAAGTAGTTTCATGTGACCTGGCATCATTACACAAGTAGTTTCGTGTGACCTGGCATCATTACACAAGTAGTTTCGTGTGACCTGGCATCATTACACAAGTAGTTTTGTGTGACCTGGCATAACTACACAAGTAGTTTCATGTGACCTGGCATAATTACACAAGTAGTTTCATGTGACCTGGCATCATTACACAAGTAGTTTCGTGTGACCTGACATAATTACACAAGCAGTTTCGTGTGACCTGGCATCATTACACAAGCAGTTTCGTGTGACCTGGCATAATTACACAAGCAGTTTCATGTGACCTGGCATAATTACACAAGTAGTTTCGTGTGACCTGGCATAATTACACAAGTAGTTTCGTGTGACCTGGCATCATTACACAAGTAATTTTGTGTGACCTGGCATCATTACACAAGTAGTTTTGTGTGACCTGGCATCATTACACAAGTAGTTTCATGTGACCTGGCATAATTACACAAGTAGTTTCATGTGACCTGGCATAATTACACAAGTAGTTTCATGTGACCTGGCATCATTACACAAGTAGTTTCATGTGACCTGGCATCATTACACAAGTAGTTTCGTGTGACCTGGCATCATTACACAAGTAGTTTCGTGTGACCTGGCATCATTACACAAGTAGTTTCGTGTGACCTGGCATAACTACACAAGTAGTTTCATGTGACCTGGCATCATTACACAAGTAGTTTAGTGTGACCTGACATAATTACACAAGCCGTTTCGTGTGACCTGGCATCATTACACAAGCAGTTTCGTGTGACCTGGCATCATTACACAAGCAGTTTCGTGTGACCTGGCATAATTACACAAGTAGTTTCGTGTGACCTGGCATAATTACACAAGTAGTTTCGTGTGACCTGGCATCATTACACAAGTAGTTTCGTGTGACCTGGCATCATTACACAAGTAGTTTTGTGTGACCTGGCATCATTACACAAGTAGTTTCATGTGACCTGGCATAATTACACGAGTAGTTTCATGTGACCTGGCATAATTACACAAGTAGTTTCATGTGACCTGGCATCATTACACAAGTAGTTTCATGTGACCTGGCATCATTACACAAGTAGTTTCATGTGACCTGGCATCATTACACAAGTAGTTTCATGTGACCTGGCATCATTACACAAATAGTTTCATGTGACCTGGCATCATTACACAAGTAGCTCACTGTCATAGGTTGCCTAGCATAATTAAAAAATTTATGGTGTGCACATCTGGCACAGCCAATATGCATACTGGACTTTGTGCAAGACAACAGCACACGGAGGCCTCCCATTAGAGGAGGCTAATTTATGCTAGGACATGTTAATAATCCCGTGGGGAGAATCAGATCAACCAATCAGTGCGCACTGGAGCGTGTCCCTCAGGAGAATCCTAAGCTGATCCCGCACTCCATTTGCGAAAGCATAAAGGGGCAGACGTTTGTCTAATTTGATACGAGTTTGTATTGGTTCTTGTTTTTGCACGTTCATCTGTTTCTTCTCGTCCGTTGGTTCAGCTACGATTCGTCGCTGCATCGAGGTGATTTCGACGTCTCTCAGCTGATTGAGCCGAGTAGTTTTGTTTTATATTTGATTTGCGTTTAATTATCACGATTCGGGTTCCGCCATTTTGTCATCTCGTGGTTTGAATACGTCGTCGGCCCTATCATGTTGTCGGCGTGTTCCCCGATTTCTGTTCTGTGTATCGGTCATAGTCATGTTTCATGGCTGCTTATGTTCGTAGAATCGGCAGATCTTTTTGCTGGATTCGAAGTTCAGGGCCGCCTGTGCGATGTCCAGTTTCTAGGTCATCGTGGGGCGACCCTGGAGACGTTCCTGGCGCCAGCCATGATGGCGCGGATACTTTCGTGTCGGGCGGATGTCATCATGCTCCACTTGGGTGGTAATGATCTCGATGGGAGATCTTACCCGAACCCAATCATGGCTGCGATTGACATCCAACGTCTCGCTGTGAGATTGCTCGGTACGGGCGTACGCCGCGTTGTTGTGTGTCAGGTTTGTCGTCGGCAAAGATGGCGGAACTCGAGTTACGCGGTAGGATATATGTGGGGGGGGTCACATGTTCGGTGACCTGTGGCGAAATACCCCCACATTTGGGATTATTATAATTTTAGATTTAGTGTTTTTGGCAGCAGATAGCGTGGTATTCAGAAAGGCACTTTTAGTTAATCATGTTGGCTTAGTTAATCTTGTTGGCTTTAAAATTAATTCTACACATAACAAGCTCTGCTGTGATTACATGTCATTCCTTTCAATTGTTCTAGGAATACCGCTGCTGATTTATCTGATTTATATGTTGAAATGTGGGCTCTAACAGCCTGATGCTCAGGAGACTAGTATGGGCTCAGTCACAGGCTCAACATGGATATATCGTATTTTGATAAAAAAGATGGATGGGGCTTACAGCGTTTTGAAAACAAATGCTCTTTTGTGCACGTTGTTTCATTGGAATTTATTGCGCTTTTTTGATTAGAAAATATCTTAACTCAACAGGAGTTTAAAAAAATGTTTAGTCCTGGTCTGGGCAAAACGGCATTTATCGCATTTTGCCCTGAACCCTTCATATGGAAGATACATTTAATTCTTGCTATTAAAATACAATTTTACATGACTTTGCGTAATTACAAGTATTACTGTAGGCTCAGTTACTACAAAACTACTTTTATTAGTAACTTTGTTATGTTGTTGTCATAATTAACAATACCAGTGGGAAGACAAATCTAGAAAGACAGGTGTACAGACAGGTGAGTGGACAGACAGGTGTATGGACTGACAGGTGGGTGGATGGACAGGTGTACAGACAGGTGAGTGGACAGACAGGTGGACTGACAGACAGGTGGATGGACAGGCAGAGGAAGAGGGAAGAAATTACAACAAAAAACCCTGAAATGACTAATAAAACTAACATCACCTAAAGTGTGAGAATGAGTGAGACTGACCTGGCCAGCATAGTGAGCAATGGTGAAACTCTTGGCATCTCCCTGAGTCGACCGGATATAGTTTGTGTTCTTTGCAAACTTCTGGTTCATCTTTGCCACGTACGACTGATCTGTGGCCTGGAAGAAACACAAAGTTCTACTCAAACAATTCTTACTTTGTCAAATAAATCTACACAAACTGTCTACAAAGTTTACCCAGCTGATATATCACCACCAGAAATGTTTTGTTCATCTGTATAACCACTGATCATTAGTAGCTAGTAGGGTGTTAAGTTTCACAGTTGTGAAATGGAGTTATGATCCCTCATTTGTTGAAATATCTTCAGTATTTTTATCGGTTCTTAAATTAATTTTATTTATTTTTTAATTATTTTTTAAGGAAAATAAACTGGAACAGACAACGTCCTTTTAATGAGCCAGCTGGACCCCTTCACGTGAACTTATTAGGGGCCTGGCAGTCAATCTAGGGGCCAGTGGGTCCCCGGGCCATGCTAAATTCCAACCATGCGTTATTCTTTGAATTCCTACTAAACATACTGCAGATTAAAACATCAACTATACGTGAAATGATGTGCAAGTCTTGGGACAATGCAGACAGTTTTGTACATTACAATCAAACATTGGGGGACTGCAACTAGGATTTTAGATGCGTATTGTGATACTTCCTAAATGTATAAAGGCCATGGCTGGTAGCTGAGAGAAGGGGCGAAACATCACTGCTGGTGTTACAGTAGGTACATCACCCAAGTTTGTGTCGTTCACCTCAGAGCAGCTGCAATTGTAATACATTTTATTGATACGTTTTTTCATTTATGCATCAGCATCGGGGAAAAAGTGGCTCGTCAGAAGTACAAATAATTGGTGTCCAAATACATAGGGACAAAATAATGAAATTTACAAAGGTGTCCCAAAACATAAGGTACAGAAAAATTATTATTTTTCTACAGCTTTAGGATGTCCCAAAACATATGGTCGTTACCGGTGTTCACTTGAACTGCTATATATTTGAACAGAAAGAAATATTTTTATTAATTTTTAAACAGTGTGCATATTATGGTAATTTTTGTAAACCGTACCTTTGGGAAGAAGCTTTCTTCATCCAGGAGTGCCAAGATTCCAATTGGTCGACCCATAAACAGGTCCTAACATAACACACAAATGTATATTCAACTTCGAAGAATCATCAGTCACATCAAAATTAATCATAAAATATTACAACAAAATTGTATACCCACAGTGGAACCTTGCTTTATGGTCACCTTAGTAATACAGCCACCTCACAATTAAGGTCACCCTAGAACACTCCCAGATTATTTCCACATACAGTAAAGTATAGAATAATACTCTCGCTAATATGGTCACCTCACTATACAGGTCACTTTATCCAGTCCAAAATATGGCCTTAATAGGGAGGTCCACTGTATATTAATAGAAAATGTGAAGATTTGTGTTTGCATTCACTGAAAAGGAAGACTTATGTAATGTTAACAGGATAATAATAAGCTAATCAGATAATTAATTATAACCAATGGCAAAGGGCTACACAAGTTGAGACACTGAAGATGTTAGAACAACTATTATTCATAGTATAAAAATAAAATATAGTGAAATTGATAAAAATGTCATACAAATTTTGTAACGTACAGTATAGGCATAACCAAATCACTCCATATATATATATATATATATACACCTGTAGTTGTGCAATCAATAAAATGTCATAAATACAGGATGTCTGTATTTGATAAGTTTGGTGATGACACAGATGGATTACGTACCAACAGTGACTTGTTGTCAACAAACTTGATTTCCTTCCAGTCGATTCCCTCACCACGATACTCTTCCTGCTCCAGCATGAAGATGTGCTAGCGGAGAAGGGAGCATTCATTATCTTCATGCTTCATCTACTGCTATACAGATGATCCACACTTTCAAAAGCAGCTGCCTAGGGAGAAATCTACTGATACCATGGCAGAAACAATTAGCAATTACTTTGGGAAAGAACAAATCAAGAACCAATTGAACATGAAACTAATAGGAAGTTGAGCTTGATTGGCCGTACTCTGAGAAAGCAACACAACACCAGTACTCACACAGAACCCTCGAGGCAACAGGACAAAGTGTCTGGTGAAAAGGTGTTGTTAAAGGACTGCGATCTGCAAGGCAGTGATATATGGCTTAGATCAAGTAAGTTCACCAGAGGTAGTTTTTTAATGATGTGGACATACTATTTTATTGTGTAGTATCATAAGTCTTTCTCAAGAGCTTTGACCGTCTTGGCATAACTATAATTTTTATTTGATTTCTTCCTAAGATTTAACATGCAACTTGGAATTTTAAATGAAGGTTGTGTAGCAGCTGACCAATGGGAGAATGTTTAAGAGATAGGAGAAGTGGATTGCGAGATGATGACACATTAAATGAACACAAGACTTAGATAACAACTTCTAAATCATTTATTTCAAAGTCATCCCAAATAATGGCTCCATGTATAAGTTCTTGCTTGGATCACACAAACACATGAGAAGATTCTGGAAACAGCTGGTACAAAATAGTGAGATCAACAAACTACTCGATTATATACAGCGATATGTAAAACTTGTTGTGAAGCTGTAGTTGGTAGAATGAAGAGACAGGGATGAAAGAGGGTGGATAGGAGTGGGGTGGGAGGTTTGGAAAAGGTAAATGTCGTGTATAGAGAACCGCAGTAGGGTGGTCTGGATGGAAGACAGTTGCAAGACGCATAAAGTTAGAGCTAAAGCTGCAAGACGTCTGTGGTTCCACAAATATGGGACAGAACAAAGGAAGAAAGTCACAACCAGAAAATGTGTGCCACGCCAAAAATTATTAAATTAAACTCTTGTGTTCTAACGCTCTTGGCCTATTTAAAGACACATGCTCTGGTCATATACCAATATACAGAGCACAGATAGGATACACATCTTTAGACATATGCTTCTAACAAGATTTGGATTTTGCTGGTCTATTTTCATAAGTATTATTCTCAAAATTACTTTCTGACAGTTTATTTCCACAACATTGAACATATGTGTAAGAGATTTAGAATATGGCTACATTGCGGAAGATTTTTTTTCAGGGTTTTATTAAAACAGCATAAAACATTAGGATGCATGATTTGTACTCACACCAGTATACACATACCTTGTTGAAGAAGAACTGGAGTTGTTCGTTGGCCAGGTTAATGCACGCCTGCTCGAAGCTGTTCAGTTCAAAGTGTTCAAAGCCAAAGATATCGAGGATTCCTATCTCCTGCACCTTGTCTGGGTTGAAAGACTCACGGGGCACGAGCAGTGTGTTTACTCGGTTCACAATCCAGCTGAACAGACGGCCATAGAGTGTCTTTGCCACTGCATCACGTGCCTCTGTCAAGTGGAAAAGTTTCCCATACAAAAATCACTCAAACAATTAAGGAAATCTTCAAAAAGATAACTACATAGTTTACGTGTACACTCATATCTAAATGGATGGTATCGAATTAAGGTCATAATTATACACACCATAAATGATGTATACCAGTATTAGACAGTTTTCAAATCTGTTATCCTAAAACAAAAGATAAAATGTAAGATAATTTAACATTTAGTAATTGTTGTGGTCATTAATAATAATTGTGTCACATGCAATGACTCCAAATTAAACTGACTGTGAATGTGATATCAATGTATCTACCCTCTGACTGCAAGAGTGTGTAGTTTCTGCGGATCTCCTCTCCTTTTGTGAAGGTAATGCTGCAGGAAAGACAGCCATGCATCTCCAGCCTGTCCAAACCTAACAGGTCCTGTCAAATACAATCACACTTAATTACTGCCTTCTTCTTCCCATTATACAACCAACATCATTTTGTTGATAATAATAATAATAATAATGATGTTTTTATTTCAGAAAAAAATTGGGTCCATATAGGAAAAAAGTACATCGATAAAAACGTCCATATACAAATAGAAACATAAATAAATAAAGATAAAAAATAAATATGTTAATAAAAACAGGATATTAAAAAATTATACAAAGCCTTGACCCACTGATGCCACAACTGCGACATACTGTATATGTCGCTATTAACAATCTCTGAATAATTGTATTAACCGACCTGTTAATTCTCGTAATTAAGCTAAAACAGTTGTTCTGATAACATAATTACATGATTTTACATTAGCTGTAGCAAACATGTGGCTAGCGCTACATCTCATGGGCAGATTGTTCAATATTCTGTATGAATTGTTATATGCAACAATAAATTGCTGAAAATTAGCCTTTCTACAATTAACCCATAGTGCATGCATATAAATACTACTGAAATATGCAGTAAGTAACTTATTATTTATAGCAGAAGAGCAAAAATGAAATTTTGCTGTAACATGTTACTTTTGGCATAAAGAAATCTCACTTTGGCTTGAATGTCAGCCTTATTTGAGAAGTCGTTACAAATGACATGCCCAAGATATTTACAAGAGGTGGCAAAGTTTAACTTCTTTCCTCCTAAAGTCATTTCCATGGCAAGATTTGAGTTTCTAGAATCAAAGTACACACGATCAGGGATTTACCAGCATTATACTGAATGTCGTGTTCACACCCATAAGAGTAACATATGTCAAGTAAAGTTTGTAGTCCCTTGGCGGAAGGAGTGAATAGAAGTAGGTCATCAGCGTATATCAGGTGATTAACAACCATAGTACCCAGACTACAACCAATATGTTGTTTGTATGGTTGTACACTAAAATTGTCCATGTAAATGTTAAAAAGTAAAGGGGATAACTTTCCACCTTGCTTAACACCGTTGCCTACTGAGAAGAAATCTGAGTAGGTAGATCCCCATCGGATACACACACACACTGGTTATTGAACTCATTGCTGAGTATTCTTAGAATATATTTCAGTACATCACGTTGTTCTAATTTCGTTAAAGTTATGTCAATTGACTTGATCAAATGCTTTTGACGCATCCAGAAATGCAACATGCATAGCTGAACCATATTTAGTGTAAAATCTAAATAATTCCTTAAATGTAAACACGCACAGCTCCGTTCCGTGTTTTGGCTTAAATCCAAACTGATGAAGCATAGTTTGCAAGCGTTATGATTCTGTTGTAGATTTCTTTTAGAATGATTCCTCCACTCTGTGAGTCCATGACAACGTTTTTCCATTTTCCTGCATATCATCTTTTACTTCCTCTGGCATAGACACTAAATAGAAGGGATCAACGGCTTATAGCACCTCTTCCAAAAGACACAGGCAATGTAGGGTGAATTAAATTGCCCAAGTTTTGACATGGGGGCCGAACCAGTACCGAACCACCGCCCGGCTGGCACTAGGATTCGAACCCCGGTCCCTCCGAACGACAGTCCAGCACTCTGTCTGCTCAACCACCTCACCCTGCCTTAGCCGCATCCTCAATGGGAGGCTAATATTAACCAATTCTGTGTAATATATCTCTTGATTTTAACTATACTGGGTAGAATGTTTTAACGCTAACAATGTTATGTATTTACATATATTGTGTATGTATAGTTAGTGTTAATTTCTATCTTAATGCGTTGTAATCTTAGTAACAAATTACCGGATATAAAATTAATTCTAATCACAAGCAAACATTTGTAACTGATAATATATTTATCAAAACCATCTGGAATAGTATGAATTAAATTCACACATAATATAATTATTTGTTTCTTCAAAGAAATATATGTTAACTATGTCAACCATGCAGTATATATATTACAACATCTTGATAGTATTATTATCTTAAATAAAGACATTTTTATACAAATAGGCATTTGTAGAAAATACATTTTTTTATTCTATTTGCAATTACTTAACGTCAAATGTTCACGAACATTTGACGTCAAGTAATTGCATAACTTTAAGAATGCCTCATGAAACCAGTCCCTGGAGATTAGTAAAAGAATTTAGTTGTGTTATTGAACCAACCGTGATATCCTTGATTTGACTTGAGTTTTCACTGATGACAGCCACACCAATGTCATCAGCCTTCACCTCGATGTTGCCTATGGAGAGGGTAGCAGCCAAGATGGCAAACATGTCCTCTTGCTCCTGCAGTGGAGCAAACATATCTATTATAGAACAAAAAGGTACGTTCTTATACAGCGCAGTATCCAGTCGTTAAGACTGCTTAAAGCGCTTTACAATTTACTCCCTGGCAGACCTGTTCAATTGAACACCACATTAACTTATCTTGGAAGCATTCAGCTATCCTGCAATTAATGTGCGAAGACTATTCATACACAAATATGCACCACTGTCTATAGCCAAGTACTCATTCATACAATTGAGCGAACTGGAGCAATGTAGAGTGAATGAACGTGCACAAGGTTTGAAATGGCAGCACAAGATTCAAACCAGGGTTCTCTCGACTGAGAGTCCATTGCTCTGTCCACTGTGCCACGGCACTCCACACATATATCCTCAAATTACCTATTTAGAGAATGTCCATTCAAAAGATTTATTTGGAAAATGTACATTCAAAAGATCTATTTAGAGAATGCCTGTTCAAACAATATACTTGAAGAAAAATCTGTTCAGAAGTTCTATTTGGAAATATGCAAATATGAAAGAACTTTTAGAATATGTGCAATTGAACACAAATTATTTGGAAAATGAGTTCAAAACATCGAAGATCTATTAGATTAGGTGCATCTATTTAGATGTGTTCAAAAGATCCATTTAGAAAATGCTATAGCAACATTACCTAGACATGTATTGATTGTGGTGTGAAAGTGATTTTAATAAAAGTTATCAATCATTGTTGGGCTACAAATTAGGTATATATACACATCACTTGAGCCTGAATGTTTCCCCAAACGACAAAACAAACCTTGTCTGTGAATCCGACCATGTCGATGGCATTAATCAGTTCTTCGTACCTCTCCTTCAGCAACTTGCTGTCTGACTGTATGCATGATGCACCATCACTGAAGTACCTGCACAGATAGACACATGACATTGGATGGTTGTGTCATGTGACATGACGTAGGTTATGTGACACAACTGTAACTTCTGTCTGCTGAAGAAAGCCGTGCGAGATGGCCGTAATATACAAAAAACAAATTTCTTTAGAAGAACAAATGTGTACAGTGGCAACAACCGAGACGAATTGTCTATCCATTCAAAAATATAAATGTACAAATAACTTATGTGAAACAAAGTATCAGCTAAATACTGACTAGATTTAACAAAATAAAATTATATAACTAAATATTGTTTTAAAATCAATCAAGTAATAAAATTAAAGAAATAATTAAAATGCAACATAAAATAAACGATCAATGGCATGGCTCATGTACTTGTAATTGTCTGCGTCCTGTAGTTTGTAGCGAGTTTGTTCTTCGGCGGTGAGGCCAGCGAACATGTAGTAGAAGATGTGGAAGTTAGCCTCGCCCTCACTCTGTCGAACCATGCGAGACTTCTCCAACAAGTACTCCGAGATCTTCGCTCCCAACACTGTAACCATGGTAACATCATGTGCCATTTGTATCGCAAACTTATTCATATAACTTACTTATCTGCTTCGTGGTGTGTGGCACATAAGGCTCGCACAAGATATCGCCATTCATATAAATGGGTGTCTAAATATCTTATTCCACTACCTCAATATACATTTGCCAAACTAGAGTAAAAGGTATTGTATTAGATACTGAGAGAACTAGTCCCTGCTGCAGGTTATAATCCATAGCTGTATGAGGAACATAAGAGCACATTTGCACAAATATTTCTATATATTGGTACGCAGTTATTAAGTTCTATTTACCAGTTTATTTCTACATCTGTATGTTTTAAAATCCCTCCCACAAATGACTGTAGGAATAATATATGTGTTTACCACTTCCAATTTACCAATTTAATCAATACTACCGGTACTGTGAAAATTAATTAATGTATCAATTTCAATAAAAAAGTAAGCTTGTCTAAGTTTAGATAAATCCAGATCATTTGTTAGGGTGTCATTTTGCAATCAGCCAATCATTAACAAGGTCACATGAACTAACACTTGATTCCCCAAACTGAGGCAAACTGCTCAAATACACATAATGACAAGTGACAAATAAGTTAATTTGTCCCATTATAATGGAAGGGTTTTATGGTAGGGGTACATAACTGACAGGTCAAACCCCGATGCAGTGGGTGGAACAGATAGTCGGTCTTTTCAGAGGAATAATAAAAAAACTGATAAAACTAATAAGAGCAACAGCAAAAATAGTAAGTTAAAGGTGTTCAATATCTCACCTCTCCCACCAACGAACTTGAGTTGAATGTATTTGCCAAAGCGACTGGAATTGTCATTCATCAAAGTCTGAGCATTGCCAAAAGCTTCAAGCAACGGATTCACCTGCAAGACAGCAAGTCCTCATTTATAAACAATATGACCATTATTCGGAATACTGGTACACACGACTTCCTCAACAAACAAATGTGTTTGAGGAACTAATTAATTAGTACTGCACTTCAACATCCCCCATTTGCATCTGTAAATGCTTTCACGTTATTGTTTAAAATTATTATTACTATAAAGTTTTCTTTGGTTGTATTTTTCATTGGAAATAAAAACATTATAATTATTAAGATTTTAAGGAAATAATTCTTACAACCAAACCAATAAGATAAGACATTCAGCTGTGGTATGTGTTTGGTGTTGCGTGGGGTTAGAATATGCAGGAATGACAAACGACAACTACTAGTTAACACATGTATTCACCAGTATACCACAAAATAATAACCCGGCTCCAAATACACGGAAAGTCGAAAGTCAGCATGTTAAACGGGTAGGCGGAAATGGGAATACACTACACTGTGCACATTGGAATAAAATATAACATCAAAGAATGAAAATATAACAGTAAAATAAGATGAACAGTAAGTTGGTTACCTGTAGAATTTGCTGCTGTAGTTGGCTGTTGCCTTGGCACAGATCAATAAGTTGTTTGATGATTAGCTTGGTACACTCCGTCTTGCCTGCACCACTCTCACCACTGAAATAGTGTCCGTTACAAAATAACTCCGAACAGTTTACAATAAATAGAGACCTAACAAATGACACATTTCACTTTCAGTAAGTTTGTATGACTACTAAAAATGTTACATCCGCATGGAGGACTCTATGGCATGTTAACAGCTGTTACAAGTATAACTCTTGATCAAATGGAATACAAGAAACCAACACATGAGCTGGCACATTCGTATACATGTCGAGGAAACAGGGACATTCGATGCGTCATGCAGCATCAAGGTCAAAGAAGTTCTATGTGCTTATTCGTAATTAACTCTTTCACACGATTGTCTTTTATTTCCCTTTAAATTGCCACAAAATATGTTAATGGAAATGACAGAAAAACAACAGAAGAGTGCACAGATTTGTAAAAACAACTGGGTCAGAAGAATTGTGGGAGTGAAGAGAAATGACAAGCGAAGAATGGAGGAGATGAGAGAGGAGGTTGGTGTGGAAGAGAGTTTTAAGAAGAAGCTCATGAGGAGTTGACTAAAGGGGGTTGGACGTGTGGAGCAAACGGAAGTAGAACAGTCAGCAAAGAAAGCCGATGCCCGGAGAGTGGAAGGGAAAAGAAGATGAAGATGACCTAGACTGCGATGGGAGGACTGTGTAAAGAGAGATTTGGAAGGATTGGGAGAGGAGTGGAGAAGGAGAGCGAAAGCTATAATTGAATAGGGATGATTGGTGGAGGCAGCAATGCAAGGACAGTGAGAAAGAACAAAAAGAAACCAGAAACGAGGATCAGAATTGAGGCCAGCCTCACCCGAGGCATACAGGAACACAAGAGAACAACAAAAAGGGTCATTCCGTGTCAAAGCAATCACTTTTAGGCCATTTTTGCACGACCCGACTCCATTTTTGTTGAAATTTAACACAGTTGTTGGCTCACATAAGAATATAAAAACCACAGATTATAAAAAATCTAGGTCAAGTATTACTGAAGATATAGGTCACTGAACTTTGACCCGATTCACATACTGGCCGTTACGTTAACGTCCATAACTCTGCTTCTAATAAAGGTAGAAAAGAAAGTAAGATATCATTGGAAAGCCAGTAGATAGGTGCACATCTACATTGCAAAATTACACTTTTCATATAAATAAAAAAGTATAAATAATCATAATATGACCTTTGAACTCCAATACCCAAAAAAGGTATCCTCCGATTTTTTTAATTTTAATTCTACAGCATACTACATCATTGCTCATGAGTCCCTGAAAATATTAGGATGGGCAAATAATAATGTTTAGAGATACAGTAAATTTAGTACAGCCAGGTGACCTATTTTTGGTCTGCAGATCAGTCGATACCACACTGAATGTCAGCGTAACCTTTTCAGATTGCATAACAAACATGCTGTAATGTCTCATTTAACATGTTCACATTTTTTACAAGGCCTCTCTTCTGTTTTCTCTTTAGATATCCTGTAGGTGTGATCAGTGTCAGTCGTTGGGTCAACATTGGTAAGGAGATCACTAAGTCAAAGAGTGTCACTTTGTTACGGGTAAAACTATGAGGTTTGGGGTGAAGGAAGATTAGTTGGAATAACATTTGTTACATACGCAAGCCTCCAGTATCCATCATAGATGGCTTTCAGATATCCTTTGGCGTCTGCCAGAATGAGGCCAACACACTGTGCTGTGACAAGTTCACAACCTCTTCTCTTCATTGAAGATATAGAATATGGTGCTACTTCCAAGTGATTCAATGATTATGCCTTAAAGAATAGTATCTTCTGTGTTCTTGCTATGACTTTAGCTGTTTACAAACAGCTTGCAAGAAGAGTTGCTTATTCATAACTCTTCTGTGGTTGAAAATACCTTCCAAAGTGCAGAATTTGATAGCAGGAATAAATAGACTGATGTGAACTCACAGGACTACATCGGTGTGGTGGTGTAATGTTCATATAATTATGGTCTTTGTAGACTGGCTTTTGCATCAAGTCTGTTGACCATTCCATTCCACCCATGTCATCACATGCGCCCTTCCTGTGTGATGTTGACCATTCCATTCCACCCATGTCATCACATGCGCCCTTCCTGTGTGATGTTGACCATTCCATTCCACCCACGTCATCACATGTGCCCTTCCTGTGTGATGTTGACCATTCCATTCCACCCACGTCATCACATATGCCCTTCCTGTGTGATGTTGACCATTCCATTCCACCCACGTCATCACATGTGCCCTTCCTGTGTGATGTTGACCATTCCATTACACCCACATCATCACATACGCCCTTCCTGTGTGATGTTGAGCATTCCATTCCACCCACGTCATCACATGTGCCCTTCCTGTGTGATGTTGACCATTCCATTCCACCCACGTCATCACATGTACCCTTCCTGTGTGATGTTGACCGTTCCATTCCACCCACGCCATCACATGTGCCCTCCTTCCTGTGCGGGATGTTGACCATTCCATTCCACCCACATCATCACATACGCCCTTCCTGTGTGATGTTGACCATTCCATTCCACCCACATCATCACATACGCCCTTCCTGTGTGATGTTGACCATTCCATTCCACCCACGTCATCACATACGCCCTTCCTGTGTGATGTTGACCATTCCATTCCACCCACATCATCACATACGCCCTTCCTGTGTGATGTTGACCATTCCATTCCACCCACGTCATCACATACGCCCTTCCTGTGTGATGTTGACCATTCCATTCCACCCACATCATCACATACGCCCTTCCTGTGTGATGTTGACCATTCCATTCCACCCACGTCATCACATACGCCCTTTCTGTGTGATGTTGACCATTCCATTCCACCCACATCATCACATACGCCCTTTCCGTGTGATGTTGACCATTCCATTCCACCCATGTCATCACATGCGCCCTTCCTGTGTGATGTTGACCATTCCATTCCACCCACGTCATCACATACGCCCTTTCCGTGTGATGTTGACCATTCCATTCCACCCACATCATCACATGTGCCCTTCCTGTGTGATGTTGACCATTCCATTCCACCCACATCATCACATACGCCCTTCCCGTGTGATGTTGACCATTCCATTCCACCCACGTCATCACATACGCCCTTTCCGTGTGATGTTGACCATTCCATTCCACCCACGTCATCACATATGCCCTTCCTGTGTGATGTTGACCATTCCATTCCACCCACGTCATCACATACGCCCTTTCCGTGTATGTTGACCATTCCATTCCACCCACGTCATCACATACGCCCTTTCCGTGTGATGTTGACCATTCCATTCCACCCACGTCATCACATACGCCCTTTCCGTGTGATGTTGACCATTCCATTCCACCCACGTCATCACATACGCCCTTCCCGTGTGATGTTGCATAAAAGTACCACTTCGCATATTTCCCCAAATCCTGCTAGTGGCGGCAGAGGTTCAGAAAGTGTTCACAGTCTGTATGCTAACTAGCACAACCATCAGGAAAGTTGATGTTTCTTTGCCCAGCTGTACATTTTGCAGTGAAAAAAATTATGCTGTGTTTTGGAAGAGGTGTACAACAATGGTGTCGCGTATGTTGGAGTCAGAAATGACAACATAACTGTGACACACAATCATTTCCTACTTCAAGATTGAAGCAATATAATTGGTGTGCACTGTGTTGCCTGTGCGCAGTGTTGCCTGTGCGCAGTGTTGCCTGTGCGCAGTGTTGCCTGTGCGCAGTGTTGCCTGTGCACAGTGTTGCCTGTGCACAGTGTTGCCTGTGGACAGTGTTGCCTGTGCACAGTGTTGCCTGTGCATTTACTGATCTCATGGTTGTGCTGGTTAGTATAAAAACTGCAAAAACTTTCTGAACCTCTGCCACTACGAGCAGACTCCAGTGTAGCACTTTTCTCAAAAACGACATGTGATGGTGTGGATGGAATGGTCAAGAGACCAGACCAAAAGCCAGTCTACAAAAAAACAATATTTTATGCAGTTGTTTGAATCAGCCCATATACCAGCTACTGAGTTCTGCTTTCCAACTACAGAAGAGGATTTCTGGAAGAGTACTATGAAGCAGCTATCTTCTTACAAGCTATATGGAAACAAATAAACATCAGCAGGAACACATAATCTACACATCATCAAGTAATTATCATTGAATCATTTGGAAGTAGCACTATATTCAACGTCATCCCTGAAAAGGGAAGAGGTTGTGACAGCCTAGTGTGTTGTCCTCATCTGGCAGATGCCAAACGGTATGTAACAGCCATCTACAATGGACACTGGAGGCTAGCGCATGTAACAAATGTTCTGGCTGACCTTCCTTCACCCATATGGTCCAACACCATCATAGTTTTACCCGTAACAAAGCGACACTCTTCGAGTTAGTATTCTCCTCACCAACGTAGACCCAATGACTGACACTGGTTGCACCTACAGGTTATCCAAAGAAAAAGTAAAACATGTGAACATGTTAAATGAGACATTACAGCATGTATGTACATTCATTAAATTATAAGAGACCTTTTAGCATGCTTTTTATGTGATCTGAAAAATTTATTCGGAAATTCAGTGTGGTATTGACTGATCTGGAAACCAAACATAGGTTGCCGGCTGTACTATATTTACTGTATCTCTGAACATTATTATTTGCCCATCCTAATATTTTCAGGGACACTTGAACAATGATATAGGATGCTGTAGAATTAAAATTAAAAAAATTGAAGGATACATTTTTTGGGTATCGGAAGTTAAAGGTCATATTGTGATAAATGATACTTTTATATTTACATGAACAATTTAATTTTACAATGTAAATATGCACATATTTACTGGCTTTCCAATGATGTCTTACTTTCTTTTCTACCTTTATTAGAAGCTGAGTTATGGATGTTACTGTAACGGCCAGTATGTGAATCGGGTCATAGTTCAGTGACTTATATCTTCATTAATATTTGACCTAGATTCTTTATAATTTGCAAATTTGATGTTCTCATGGGAGCCAACACCTGTGCTAAATTTAATCAAAATTGGAGTCGGGTGATGTTTTGAGTGATTGATTTGACATGGAATGACCCAAAATGCTACTGGTACAGCCAACAGACTGAGTGAGAGAGAAGAGGAGGAAGAGGATTACTAACCTGATGAGGACACACTGGTTCTTGGCATCACTCCCTCTCACTCCTAACATGTCCTGGTACAGCCGGTCAGCCACAGCAAAGATATGGGGCGGCTGGTCTTCTCGCTTTTTGACCCCACGATATATCTCACTCGACTGAATCAAACATCAGTCATGTCACTAGATTATCATACAAATACATTGATCATTATGAAGCCTCACTACAAACAAGATCAATGCCATCAATTTCCCTGAGTTTCTAGACTGTTCAGTGATTTACTTAAATGTTCAATGAGATAACTAAATATTACAAAGCAATATGTACATTATAAGCTGCTTCCTCAGATCACTTTGCCCATCATGACTATGTTGGTATGTCCTAACATGTGGTGGGTTAATAGAGTAAAACAATAGAAACAAGAACATTTAAAAGAGGGAAGAGTTATAACATGAAACATTAAACTCCATTGAAAGCGATAGAAAAAACACTAGTTTTCTGACCGTTCCACAAGACATTGCAGCAGTGAATGTATTAGTATGTATGACATATCATATAAAATAATTTGACTTTGTCATTTTGAAAAATATAGTTGTATGATACAAAATTATTGCTAAATGGCAATTATTGATAGACCAATATTTTGTCCAATGAAAAATGTTGAATTATACTTTTTAACACATTAATTTTTATGCTAAGGAAAGTAGCCTTATTATGCACACACCTAACTTCTTTCCATTAATAACAAATTTAAAAAATTGTCCTTTCCTCAGAATATATACTTAAACTGGACATGGCAGCTAAGTGCAAATGTTACTGACTCAGGAATGCAGAGTGATACACATTACTTATTTGACAATACTGCACTCAGTGTAGGTGTATACATTACCAACAAGTTTTGCGACATTAAATCCTTGCATACTGAAACTTCTTTGTTATTTATTGATGCGTTGACAAGTACAGTGCAAGTATCCCACCTACCTATGGTTATACATGTAATGAAGAGGGAAACATGGCTACTCAGCCACACCTAACAACCTATACTTGTTTGGTCAACAAGTATTTAATTATATATTGAATTAACTACCAATTTATATAAAAACATAGGGTAATGAATCTTGATTTAAAAATGTAATTAAAGGAAGAGAAATTTTTTCAGAAACAAAATTCAGCAGCAAATCTAACTGTATCAATAAAGCAGATGCATTACTTGTGGTTCATCTCATATTTCACTATTCAATGTGTTGGCAGTTTTTTTGGACATACTCCTCCGCAAAGGACACACCTGCTACAAGTATAAGGTAACCAAATACAGCAACCATCACCAGCAATACTGCATGGTCACATTGTCAGAGAGAGAGAGGAACATCCCATTCATGGTCTGAGGTCTGACCCTGCAGTCAATATACCTGTACTCACATCCTTGCCGTAGATTCCAAGGTCTCGGAAGGGGTTAACCGACACAAGGATATCACCAACGTAAGTCTGTCAAGAACAGAAAAGACATTTTCAGTTTGCTATTACAGGTACATACAGAGTAACTGTAAAGTTGTGACACTCAGGATACAACAGCATGGCAAGTCATGTATACGTTAGTATCTCTGGTTAGTATCTATGTAATTGTTGGCAACATGTCCTAAATTATGTGATTTGTACAATACGATCAAAATATAATCAAATCGAATAATAAATGGTCATGAATCACACCAGTCATCCTGATCAGAGGTGTTTTGTTTTATTTTTGTCTGGCTGTCCCAAGTGTGTGAAATATTGACAATACTGCCAGGATTCATGCAACTTCCATAATGTTATTTATGAAACCTTAAAGAGTTATTATATTGTTTTATCATGAAGATATCAGCCAAATATGTCAGGCTGAAATGAGACCATTGATTTGGGGTAATTTGCTTATCCTTATAGTACTGTTAGTTAGGTGCAATAAGCCATTAACTTAATTATATTTTTAATAGCAAGCAGTACGTGTGGATAAAAAATATGTTAAAGTAATCATACAGGAAGAGGTACCTGTGGTATATGAGTTGTGGAAACTACCCACAATTCAATGTTTTCTTCCTAAGTAGGTCACATCACTCAGGCCTTATCTCATTATCTGACTTAGCCGACAAGATTTACTTAAAAGATCTGTCCTTTGTTTGAAACGGGAACACATACTTGAATGACGGAGCAGGTATATAGAGGAAATGCACTGATTAGTATATTTTCTATAAGGAAAACATACCAGGGTAGTCATCAATTTTTTTCAAATATAACTGAGTTGGATTAAACAAATGTTTAAAAAATTTCCACAAATACTTTATGGATGGCCCCTAACTATAGTATGTATTTCAACGAAGTACTGTACATAGTATGAAATAAACAGTGGTGCATCCATTTTCCCAAGAATGCCAAAATTCTGGAGGGTATGACTCTTTGCTAGCACTATTTCTTCCCTAAATCCTCAGCTTTGATGATGACTTGTGTGTATTTCTGTTGATGATATTATATGTTTAATGTATGGTATGGTGTCCTAACATAACATAACATAACATAACATTTATTTGACCCCATGTTACTAGGCCATGTAGGTACACTTGAATTCGTTGATTTTTCTGTAGATTATACAGGCATACATATACATATTGTATATCATTATTTGTTCAACATACTCTTAGAAAATACATGCAAACGCATGTATACCTATTATGGTATTGATGTACCATAGAATGTCATATAGCGTATTTAATCGGGATCGGTGTCTACCGGGTACTCTAAGTCCTACAGTAAGGCTGGATAATAAGTCATATTAATTTGTTACCAATATTATTATAATAAATGCTAATGCTTCAAATGGTTCCATATCAAAAGTACTTTAACTGAACAAAAATATGAAATACCATTCACATGTCAAATATATTTGTTGTAACAACTAAATAGGACATATACCTATCTATTGATGTTGCACATTAATAGGGTCAATGGTTCCGATAAATGTAAACAATATTTATAGATGTACAGATTTAAGACAAGCACACAATATAATGTACAGCAATGGGGCCAAAGTAGACTGGGAGGTGCTTTGCCACACATGAACAAGTTTGCAAAATGTGTAGGAATGTCACTAAAATTGTATTTTTTTAATGTCGTTACTACAGGACTGTAATACCTTAGGATACCTCAGGACGATTCTGATTGCAGGTTCCTCTTTGATCAGATCTTCAGATTCAGAATCAAGTGCTAATAACTCAAATTTTTTTGTTTTTGTTTTGTATTTATTGTTACTGGGTAGACCAGAATTTTTTTAGACAATTTTTGAATTAATTTAATATTCTAGCTTGTATTATTGTTTCTGGGAGATTATATTCTATGGTTTTGCCACTCTAAGTGGGAATGCATTTTTTCTTAGGTTTAAATTACGTTAGCCCTTTGCATATTACCTGATCTGTGTGACACTTTGTCCCATATCAGAAGGTTTAACTGGTGCAGATTCGTTATCATACAAAAGACCTATAGGTTGTGCAATATCATACAAAAGATCTACAGGTTGTGCAATATCTTGAACACTTCTAACATTTATTAGATACGTGTGTAATGTGAATGTTTGAACAGTTTCGGTTTTAGCAGAAAATATGTACCCCAAATCGTCTTTGTCAGTAATTAAGTGAGTGTGCTTTGTCCCACACTACCGAGTACACTATGTGTGTTTGCTCTTAACAACAATAGAGCAGACGTGATTTATAGAGCTGTGGGGCTTGAAAGAGGAAGTAGCCAGAGTGCGTAGAGTCTACATGCATGTATACTATTTTGTACAGTATACAAAACTGTTGGCGATACTTTATTTTACTTAACTTGTGTAAAGTTTAAACCACATGCCTACGTTTGAGACAGGGTTAGTGGGAGTAATTTAGATCAGCTAAATTAATAAATAAAGATTACGAAAGATTATCACAACATCAGCCAACCATATACTAGATAGACCTAGGGCCGGCCGTCTTAACTTTCTTGCAGCTGAACATGAAAGATGATCAAGCCATATGTCAACAGTCCCTAAAATAAACGTTGCACAACTTTCCAACAACATACAAATGTCTACCAACAACCGTACACCATAAATATATAGGCCACCTACAGTGGATTGTACTGTACTTACGTAAATGCGGTCATTTTGGTAGCGTATTTTCACCTCGTTCAGTAGAATCGATTCGTCCAACTTCGCTAATGTAGCCAAGTCGTTGACTTCGCCAACCTGCGAGTCTCCGACAGGCAAATGTGACATACTGCCGTCGATACCACTCGCCAAATAACTGGAGAAAACTAACTAAATTTACGACGCTTGCACACCTGACAGCGATCGACTCCTACTAACAGGACCAAGAAGGTAGAGCGTGACGTCAGAAGAGCGGCGTGACAGCGACAACCGTGGAAGCGTGACGGAGCTAATATTAGACGTGCTTCCTAATACGAACGTTTGATTAAATTAGCATATTTAGTCATTTACTTCCGGCCATACTCATCTCTTCCTGAGCTGTGTTCTTAATTTAAAAGTGATCCTTTTTTATCTAATGTATATTATAATTGTTATGCACAACTTCGATGACTCGAATATAGCCGTAGCCCAGTTGGCACACGACATCTTTTAGACGTATTTGAGCAGTTAATATTTGGTCATATGGATGACGTATAAAAAGACGTCATTTAGACATTTATCAGACGTCTACATATCTATACGTATGTCAACTATCTACGTAAGAAATGATACGCAAAATAGACTTTCAATGGCAACCTACATTTGACGTGTTTTAGACGTCAAAAAACACATTTTTAGACGTAAAATATATACCACTATTGCCCATTGGGAGATCTAGCTAGGGTAGACCCATCCCTGGGAGGCTATATTTTCGGTGGAGGCCGGGGCTGGAGATAGCTAGCATTAGCCACCCAATATTTAGAGACGGGGTGTTCATTTTAGGGTGAAAATTGTTTGGTGGAGGGCTGCATGGATGTAGGATCAGCCCCCAATATTTAATAAAGTGGGTGCATATTTGGATGGAATTTTATGTTTCGGTGAGCCTGAAGGTCAGAGGTTTTTTGGCGAGCCTCAAGGAGGGTGAAAATCGAGGTTTTTGGAAAGCCTTTGGACGTGGGTTTTTAGCGAGCATCAGGGGTGGGCAAATTGAGGTTATTGCATGGTGAGCTTCCAAAACTATAAAGGTGAAAATTATGACTCAGCCCCTCAATATTAACTTTGCACCTCACCACACGACACATGGATAACGTCTACAAACGATCTCTTGTTCACAACTTGCGACCTATATACTTAAACGTGTGCAGGTTGCGTGCGGTGTTTATTACAAAAATCACATTTAACTTGAACTTTTTTTATCAATGAGCAGTCTGAAATAAAAAAAACACTAGATGGCCGTCTGTTTCTCTCTAGCACCACACTTGCAGGACTGGGTACTACGCTACTTACCTTTACTTTTTATATTTATATCTGACTGGAATATTAGCGACTAACGGGAGCTTTACTGGTTGCTATAATCACCGTTATTATCTTATCTTAGTCGCTGATGCATGTTTACACGAGCGACTTGTATCAGATGTTGGTTCAACCTACGACAGTTTCATACTTGTCTAGACACTGAATGTGCGACCAATTAATTAACGCAAACACTCCTCGAGTTTCAACGACGAGTAATTAACGCACAGGTAGACTGTCAATCACGCCGATCGTTGCCACAGCCCACCCAATATTTTGGTGGGGGTGAAGATATGATTCCCCCCCCCCCTATATTTAGAGACGGTGTGCATTTCGATGTATTTGGTGAGTGTAGTTGTATAGTTTTTGTTGAGCTGGATGGGTGCAACCGGAAGTCTTTGGACAGCCACGTGGGGTGCATTTGGAGGCTTTTAGAAAGCTTCAAAAAGGTGCATCTGCATATACGTTTTTGACGAGACTCAGCCCTCGAATATTCACCAGGTTTCGACACCAATGCAAAACGTTAACTATAAACTAGTCCCGTTAATCGATCTATTGGGAGTGTACTGGTTACACGAGCGATATTGGTAGAATTATGTCGTACGACATAATCGGATACATATCGGAATAACGTTAGAAGATGAGGCATGTAATGTAACGTGCTGATTATAGAACAGTCGCTGTTGTTGTTCGATCAGTTCCGAGTGTGGCGTACGTGAACATGTAACCAGAATTGATGTAAGTTTGCCTCTACTACAAAAGAAAAATCTGCTTCACCGGCGTCGGATTATTGGGGGGCTGAGACTCTAAAACAAAATCCAATTGCATCCCCTTGAGGCTCTTCAAAAACACATCAAGGCTCTACAAAAATCTCAATTTGCACCCCCCTTAGGCCTCCTTGAAGCTGTCCACAAATATAAATTTGCACCCGTCCCTCTTGAGGCTGATCAAAACCTCAAATTGCACTTCAAGATCCACCCACTTTCTGTAAATATTGGGGGCTAATCCTATATCCATCCCTTCACCTAAATTATTGGGGGACTGAGCTCCTCAAGCCCCCCGGTTCCGACGCCTATGTATTTAGCTGCCTTTGATGACGTCACACGGACGTCGGAACTTCAGACGTAAAAGTGTTTTGTGTTGTGATTTTCTGGTGAATGTGGTTCGGTATAACACGACCTCACTTGACTCAGTCGTGACTGATGTCCGGTATGGTGGCTTAGTGCACACTGTGGTGCTAGCTCCTTGATCACACGGTACCTGGTACACGTACGTATCCGAACCCCAGGTTGACGACTAAGCCAACCGGTTTGTTACCAAGGCATGAGGGCACTGTGGTTCAAGCCTGCATACTACCTTCTCGAACTTTTGTTAATTTAATTCACCCCACTTTGCCTGTATCTTTCGGAAGAGATGATAACAACTGTTTTCTACCTTGTATTTTCCTGTACCTAGCCAAGAAAATAAGATATCCCTACATGAAAATTAAGGGATATGCCTATATGTACAACCTGCCAGTGTCGTGGACTCACAGAGCTGATAATAACTCACAATCGGTGAGTCGTCTACATAATATGAATGAAACTAATAATGAGTCAGGGGCTCTGGACGCGGGTGAAAATTCGTCAACAAGAACCTGACCGAGGTTTTATCTATGTGAGCTCATGCGTGACGATATAACCGACTGCAGCGTGAATGTAGGTCAAGTAATCCTGCCCCACGCGCGTCAAATTGTTCGTGTTTCCAAATGTTGCTGATAAGATACGGCACAGTAGCAGCCAGCTACCTCGAACCATATCTGATCGTGCGACATTGTGACGTCACGGTTAACTTGGAAACAAATGGGTTTGCACCCCGTGTGACGTCAAACAAGTCCGCTTAGGGAAATGATCGAACACATGAGATAATATACTTTTTTGAGGAACTAATTGTTTAGTTATCATAGTTATCACAAAAACAACATTGTCGTCACCGGGGGCCGTTTACACGCCACTAAAGGTAAAACGGCCTCCTATCGTGGGGTCCCCACCGCAATATAAATAGAAAACTAATTTCTTTCACAAAAATAAAATAGCGCAAATATTTCCAATTGTATGAATGAAGCTATATAACCAACTATCAATCGTATGGTTAGTTTATACGTGGGTTAAAACAGTCCCGTAGACCGTTTTACCATATCATGACATGATATCCGGCTTGGAAGACATTACGTATATTTACAGTATTAACCTCCGCCGTCCCAAATACAAATTGTGTTTGGTTAATACATTTCATAATGACTTAAGAAGTTACGACTTTCACCTTAGATTAGCGAGGAGTAAAATCGACATTTCGATTTTTCCGACATGCACAGCTAAACATCGCCGGGCGTGGAATGTCATGTTACATGTGACCTAGACAAAGTCGGAAGCGTTGCATCTGATTGGCAAAATGCTATAGGACCTTATGGCCGAGATATAAGGGGTGGCCGTCTTTGAAATTATGAACGTCGCCGCGAAATGCGACGGCGGAGTAGCGATCGTCAGCGGAACAGTGCTGAAGCTCCGGCTTCCAACAGCACCCCCCCCAGTCTTCTTATGTCAAAATCCGACAGCTGACCGAGTCGTGCTGATGCTCCGCCGCAGCCCGCCCAATATAAATTTGGTTCGGCCGCAAGTGTTGTTTATGAGCCTTAAGGTTGTGTTGATATGTACAGTCATTTGCAAAAGGTTAAGACCAGGCACGATTTTTGGAAGAAATTTGACAAAACTATGATTTTTGTGTCCTTCACATAACATTATGTCAGTTTATTTCGCCAAATAGTACAACATAATATGAAACTTTATGTCGTCCAAAAGTGTCAGTGTCTCTACTTTTCAGTATTTAGTGTGGCCTCCTTTGCTGTCAATGACCGCCTGGATGCGACGTGGCATGCTAGAAACCAGAGATTCGCAGTACTCCTAGGTCATTTCGGTGACCCAAACGTTCTTGATAGCTTGTTTCAAGTTTTGAGCGCTTGATGGTTGTTTGTCTGCCACCTTATCCGTCATTATAGTCCACATGTTCTCAATGGGATTTAGATCTGGGCTGTTCTCAGGCCATTCCAGCACGGAGATTTTGTTCTCCTTGAGGAAATCAGTGGCTACCTTGGATCGGTGACAAGGAGCGCCATCTTGCATGAAAATCGTACATTTGTGGATGTCCATATGCAGTTTCAGCTTCTCCTTCAGCAACTCCACGTACCTAGGTCCATTCATAATGGTGTTAGGTGGAATAAAATACAGACCATGGCACCCCAAATCATCTGATTTGGCGGGTGTTTCATTGTGGCTGCTGTATAGTTCTCATGAAATCGCTTACCTACTGGCCGCCTAACGTGCCTCTTGCGAGGTATAAACTGTTGCATGATCGATTCATCTGAGAACAACACTTTCTTCCACTGCGCGAGAGTCCAGTACCGATGTCGTCTGGCAAAGTCCAGTCTCTTTTTTTTTCATCACAGGTGTCAGGCGTGGTTTCCGGGCCGGCTTGCGGGACTTGAGCCCAAATTCCTTGCTGAGACGTCTCGAAACAGTACCTTTTAAGCGTAAAGCAGCCCGAATTTTCTTGCATGAGCTCATTGGCGAGCGCATCACGATTCGTCTCATTGCGTGGGCATCCCTGAGCGTAGTTTTCCGTGGACGACCACTCCTTTTACTGTCACGAAAAGTGCCATCAGTATTGAATTTGACGATGGCGTTGTGCACGGCTGTCTTGGAATAACG
Organism: Paraescarpia echinospica; assembly: GCA_020002185.1. Classification (NCBI taxonomy): domain Eukaryota; kingdom Metazoa; phylum Annelida; class Polychaeta; order Sabellida; family Siboglinidae; genus Paraescarpia; species Paraescarpia echinospica. Next base: position 34,528,023 of record CM034541.1, read on the forward strand.
TAATTTAGCACTAATGTCTCTTTCCGTATATCCTTCTCCATGTAGAGTCACTATTTGTGCCCTTAGAACCTCTGTCTAAGACGATTTTTTGCCCATTTCAGGGATGAAGACAAAACTGAAAAAACACCTAATCGATACCGACAGCAGCAGACAAATGACCTGGAAGTACTGACTAGGCGTATTGCTTCAAGGCCCAAGTAGGATGATGCAATCCAGACATTATATGATGCAATCAAATGCCATACCGTAAAATGCTTAAAAATCGTGCCTGGTCTTAAACTTTTCCAAATGACTACTATATATTCACATAAATGAATTGTTTTTTAATTATTATTATTATTTTATATTTTTTATATTTAGTTTCTTTTAAATTTATGATATACGTCATGTTTAACTACAGGTAGATTATTATTATGTAGTATTTAGGGCGTCCAGTTGCTTCAACTAGTTTCGTTATTACTGGCATCCTGGCATTCATTGTTACCACATGTACCTTGTTCTTTGTAGTATTTATGCCAAATAAATAAATTAATTCATTCAAGGGGTGGGGGTGCAATTTGAGGATTTGGCTTCCCCACAGACAACATCTCTCGATCTGAATCCGCCCATGGCACTGGCAATTTTACCGTCTTCCTCTGCGGAATCACCCGGTAGGTGCCACATACTTGCTATACAGACACATACCATAACAGCAGAACTAAACAGAAGAATAACAGCTCTGGAGATGAGATGTGACCAAAACATCTTGTGCATCCCATACAGAAACTATGTTACCAACAAGGAAGTGAGAAATATCATTAGTCGAAACATCGGGCAACACGAAGACATTCTGCCTACAATCAGAAGACGCAAACTGAAATGGCAACATCAAAGAATTTACAACATATGGAAACAAGTCGGGGAGCACGTGTCCTAATTTTTGGGGTTATGGACACCTCGTGCTATTGGTTTTATTAAACTACAAATCTTCTTGAATAATATTTCAGAGGCCAACCCTCTCAAATCAGTTGGCTTCACTCTGAAAATTGGAGTTACATTCATGCCTATAGGGTCTCTGACTGGCCGCTTTGTCATAATTGTATATTTGCACATTAACATAGTAGATATAGGGCAACGCAGATATATTTGGTATCAAGATATCTGGAATTATAAGCAAAATTAAAACAACAATATATTATCAATATGTTTATTTTTAGGAAGCCAGAGACAAAACATTGAACAATATGTTAAAAAAGCCACTTCGGTTTCGCCGTCGGCATCATGTAGAATGTACCACAGTTACCTTAATACAGTACATATTCAATATATATAATATATATATAAATAATCGCATTGATTTACGCACCTACTGCACAATGAAACGCAGTAGTAAAATAGTTAATGTTAATTACCACACATTCCTGAACCAAACATGTACCCCACTCCCAATTGTTTCGTGATCGTGGCATGACGCCAATCGGACTGGATTTCATTACTTGCGTCATTTCCACTTTCCGTTTTGTTGTAAACATGATTAAAGAATGACTAATGATTCAATGTATAACAATGAATAATAATTACATACCTGATAAAATAATTTATGATAAAATGCATTATGGAACCTAACAAGTTGTCAAGCGTACATCGCATCAATTATGCAAACGTGTTGCATTGTCATCATGCAGTCATCTATATCACTCTTCAGAGCCATTGTTTTCAGCACTTAGGTGGACTACTCGTCCACATTTGACTTACTTCCCTTCGCATTTGCAAGTAGCGATCTTGCAGTTACGAGAGCATTTGCTTACAACACGTGTGCAACTAGTAAGCGACTGTGCGAGTTCTGGAAATAGCAGCACCATCATGCCATGGATGCGTATTAATTTGTGGGCAGGCCTACTTTGGTAGTAATCCCCTGCTAAACCAAATGTTTTGTTATCCGTTCCTAATTTCCTAATTTCCAGCGAGATGAAACTGTCCTAGTATGAGAATGAGATTCCGGTAAGTATCATCACCAGGGGTGTGCTTTTTCTCGTAATCCAAAGGCAATCTCATACAAAACTTGGTCAATCGTGACTACTGTGTTTCATCCCAAACTTGTTGGCCAACTTTATACTGCTTATTCCATGCACCTTGCTAGGATCGGTTGGACCAGAATGGATTTTTTTATGGGGTCACAGGGAGACGGCATATAACATGCCATGTGACCACCATGCAACACAACTTTATTTTTAAACGGTTGTTTTGTGTATGTATACTGCTATATTGTTGTTGTTGCAAAATAAACTGATTTTATTTTATTTTATTTGCTCACAAATAGATGTAAGATAGCGCCGGAAGGTGGCATAACTGACACTTTTGTTTATACGGTTTAACAGGGTGATTAGATTCTTGTTGCGTGTGCCATATTGTAGATGTAGAATGCAATTCTTAGAGTGTGTGATGTTGGAAGTTTACATATGGCATACAGAAGGTGCTGGGATAGATGAAGTGCTTTTTCCTCAGGTTCATCTTCACAGCAAACTTTTCCTCCATGCCCTACTAGGAAATCCTTGCCAGACTGTAGGATAACTGCAAAATTGTAGATTTTTCATGTGATCATAGATGCTGCTTGCGTGTGTGATATATTGGAAAAAATTATCGCCATCTTGACCTGTGGCCAATTTGTCAAATTGTAAGATGTTGCCTCTCTGTGAAAGAGATTGGCAGCTTCGTGGATGACTGAAGCATCATTTTCACAATCAAGTAACTGATGTTTCAACTCCTCGATCAATTTGAAAGCACCGCTGACTGCAATAACCGAGGAACAGACGTAGTCACCACCAGCCCCCTGTGGCCAAAAGGTTAACTTGCCCCCGAAGTGTGCTTGTAGTCTTTTTCAACTGCGTCGTTCGGTGCACATCGCTTCCTTTTGAGCCCTTCTCTTGTAGCAGGATCCTACACCTGGCATTTAATTATAGCTGAAAGACACAACACATTTATTTACAATCAGTTGAGTATGCGATTCTTCAGTGAGAGAAAGGAAAGCATCGTCCTGTCAATTGCACAGTATTAACATCCGGTTGGTAAGGTTGTATTCTATAAAGTGTGTCGTTGCTATTTAATTATTCTGCTTTTAATGACTGTCTACGACTTTGGGTAATTGCAACGCTCGCTCTCTTGTGCTTTGTGAATGGCTTTTTACAAATAATCTACTGAGTCATACAGTCAAAAGTATTCATTTGTGATCCTGTCAAATATTCAGGTGCGGCAACGGAAACCTTATCATGTTCGTCATTGTCCTGGGTTTCTGTATGGAGGCACACCAGTCATCCGATCAAGAACTTTTATATTTTCATATCCAAAGAATGACGTCATCGTACTCGTGAAAGCCTCTACCAGGTCAAAATACACTTTGGATATGAAAAAATGAAAGTTTTTGATATGTAAAAGACTATCCTGAAGAAAGTTCAGTAATCCCAGTCATCCGTTTATTGGCAGCCAAATCACAGCTCTTCCGCAGGGTATACAAATTTCTGCGCATTACTTTGTGTTTTACAAGGGATTCCACCATGGGGTCTCTTATAAGTGTTTCTATTAATTTGCATAAAACTTATGTTAAACGCGTATCTCCCAGCCACCGTAAACAATATTTGTCGAAGAAAAAAACAATGTTTGCTATGTCCTCTCCCAGCCACCGTAGAACTTCCTACCCCCACTTCTGAAAAATATTATTGTAGATCAAGAATCGGGCACTCGATCCCAATGTGTCACCTAGACTAAGGCAGACAAAGTTTTCACGACTAGCAGAGCCTCCGTAGTAACGCTGGCGCCACATGGTGGATCGGGAATCGCGTTGTGGAAGTCTGGTGGCGTGTTCCATTTAATGTATTTTTTATGTAAACATACTAATAAATGTTTGTATTTTTCTTGGTAAACATTGTCTCGATGCTTCTGCATGTCACTGTAAACGTGGTTGTAATCTATTTTCGTCAGTTTTTATTTCATAGTGGCGCCAAGAAGCGGATAAAGAATGCACTAAAATAAAACATTCGGAGGTGTCGAGGCGATGTTGTCGATCCAAAGATGTTGATTTCTTCCAACATTCTACTCCATGCAAACAAATGCGGCAGTTGCATTAATCAGTATGTAACATCGTTGCTGGTTTCTTTGTAATACTTAGTCCGCTTGGAAATGTTTACGCCGTAGACTGTGATGATCGTAAATCTTATATTATCGCCCAGTAGTCGCATCACAATCAGTAAAATCAGAAAGGAATAGTAAAAAGCAGTATAGGAGACATGTCCACAAAGGAAGGTATAAAGACTTGAGGAAATATTTAGCAAAGATAGACTGGAATAACACACTGAAAAATAAGACAGCTACAGAATGCTGGAATATATTAAAGAGTGAAATTAAGTGCATAGTGAAACACTTATCGAAAGAAGCCATTACTATTAGAAAAATGTAGTATAAACCAATGATGTGGAAGTCATATAGATGTACTGGAAATTATGAAGACTACAACGGTTATAAAGAAGCACTTAACCAAGCTACAGCTGAAATTAGAAATTCAAAGAGAAGCTATGAACAACAATTAGCTAGTAATATAAAACATGACAGCAAGAGTTTTTATGCGTATGTTCGAAGCAAACAGAAAGTTCAAGATAAGGTCGGTCCTCTAGTAGGCACTTCAAACGATTCTGCTCGCTACATAATTTTCCGTGCGCCGCAGGCCGTTCACAATTCAGCCGTGTCGTTTACGCACCGCCCTAGTAGTGCTTTGTTTTAACTCTTGGATTCGCGCGCTTTATCTGGTCGTTGACGTCATCTACTGATGGATTCATTTTGCTGGTAAGTCAAATTTTATTTACGTGCCTTTCTTTTTCAAATTTGACCAAATATTCCGCTAGATTTTATCGATTTGACGACATAGCTGTTTTTCATTAGTAAAGTTAGCACATTTGCATTAGTATAAGAAGAAATCGTTTGTGTTTAGCAAGATCTACTAGGTTTATATTAGTCTGTGTTGAAAAATCTTTGGCGGAATCGGGTGCCATCTATGATTTTGAGCCATTCCCAAAAATTGAAGTTTCACCATTGTCAGGCATTGCGTGTCGATGGAATCGCATGCGCGTATACAAAACCATGTCGGATTAAGCTATATAAGTGTGTCTAAGAGAAAAGATTTAGTGTTTAGCCTGATCTATGGGGATTTATGCTAGTCTGTGTTAAACAAATTTCGGCGGATTCGGGCGCCATATATGGCTTTTGAGCCATTTAAAAATTATGACACGATTATTTGACCGATCTGTGACTGTTGGTGAAGCCACTTGCGCCGCGTCATCGACATTGTGATGATGTCATCGGAGCCAGATTGTGACTTATTCCATATTACTGAAATTAAATCACTACAACACAACAGGCAAAGCCAAGTATATTAGTAGAAGTTTAGAGTTGCTAGACTTTTTAGTATGAGTATGAAACTATTGAGTATTGTGTGACTAGTATAATAAGTATCATAGTATGACTGAGTGAGACAATGAGTAGCTATGCCTATGCCATGCCATGGCTATGCCAATCAATGGCATGCAATTATTTTGACAGATTTATTTTACTTTCAAATTCACTAATAATTCTTAAATGAATTGTTTAATTGAGTGATTTAAACCAAATTGTTAGAAGGGTTTTGAGGATAAAAACTTAAATGAATGAACTTAACCTGGGTCTATTCACATTTATTTATTCCAATTCAATTTCATGTGTATTTATCAAAGGTCAATTCCAAATCCGTGTACTGACACAAAATATCAAATTAATTAATTCCTTTGGATGGGGAATTGGACCTGTACTTGGGGAGTCCTTGTCTTGTGCAATAACTTATACTGAAGTTTACAAACAAATCTCATTGGGTTTTTATTGCAGCAGAAAAATTACTGTTCTGCATATTTGTTTTCCTTTAAAAATCTGCTTTACGTGTATATACATATGTATATTGGTTAAACTTATATTATGCCCATTGGTTAATTTGACAAGGAATTACATACAATGTTGTCACCTATCCTCATGATTATTTCACATTGCATCTCTTCATTAAGTAGTCTTCAAATTTGAGAGAGTTCCTAAAGTTGTGATATGACACTAGCAGAATGTAGTTAAGTGTTAGAAGAAACTGTGCATCAGGTTTCCACGTTGACGTCATTGCACAGCTTTTACCAAGAGAAACCATGTCCAAAAACCATTATGTGTAATATGCAATGAGATTCATCTTTCTTTCCAGGACACGATGGAGAAACCAACGCTTCTCATTGTTGGGCACAGTTTTGTGCGACGGATGGACCGTGTGTGTCAAGTTGGTTGGATAGGTGGAGATAGTCGCAGATACTATCGACCTGATCTTGACTTGGCTGATATGTTTGGAAAGGTCGTTTTCCACGGGAAAGGGGGCCTTACTTTGGGTGGCCTTTTTCGGCAACTGGGAGTGGTGCGAGCAGTTGTACCAACTGTTGTTCTGATTGACATCGGGACAAATGATCTGGGCAATGGTTGTGACCCTGGGAAGCTGGCAGAGGGTATTGTGGCATTCGCACGCGAACTGCTCACAATACCTTCTGTGGCGCAGGTAGTAGTTTGTGAGATATTGACACGTATACCTGTACAGTTTGGCCAGTTTAGAGTACGGCCTGATTTTGATCGTGCTCGTCAAATTGCGACAAATAAGGTGCGGGCATTGATCGCTGACTCGGAAAACATAATTTTTTATCATCATATTAAGTTGTCGAACGAGAAAAATTACGCGAGAGATGGTGTGCACATGAGTGCATCTGGCATGGCCAGGTATGTGGGTAACATGAGGGGAGCGGCTGTAGCTGCTGGTAAGCGATGCTTACAGTAGTGGTTGGCTACTTTCCTTGTGTTACTCATGTACAACATTTCTTGACCTATTTTTCTATGTAATTTTGTTATAACTACAATTTTGTTAACTGCAAATTCCTACTTATAACCAAATATTTTTTCTTCAAAACTCTTTAAAAAAACCTGTTTACTGGTATACGTCTTGAAATCTAGCATACTATAACTTCAATTACAATAATCCTGCCTGGATCATTTGTTCCTATGTACCTTGTTCATACAATAGGTCATGGGCCAGGACCCAAAATTTGGGTCGCCGATACATTTTTAGGGACGAATGCTCATAGTGATTTTTGTTAGGCCTACATCCCCACAGATGGGAAATAGGTGATAACATTGAACACTGGTAGCTTTCTGTGAGAAATCAACACTAACACTATCCCCATTTCCATGGAAACAAGTTTTCCATGACATTTTGAAAAGTGTGATACAGTTATAAATATATAAAACAGTTATTATATGTCTCAGGTACATGAAAATTGGATGCAACATTGCAGATGTGTCGTGCGTCTCACAAATATGAACATTATTTTTTTATTTACCACATCCCAAAGTGCAATCCGCGCCATTCAGGTTTTCCACCTAAAATCCTTTTAAAATATACCTAATAAACACATGTATCCTCACTGAAGGTTCTAAATATACAGGCATGTTGCCCTACACCCCCACAAATGGAAAATATGTGGTACACTGCATCATGTCCATATTTCTGTGTGAAACACTCTTTTTAAACCTCTCCCTATTTCCGCGACAACAAATTTTCCGTGAAATTGCTAGAATAAACCATCATAGACTAGTTATTATACAGCTCAGGAGTATGAAAATTGGATTCAAAATTGCTCATGTATTTTGTGTCGTACACATGTAAATGGAGGAATGGATGGGAGCAGACGTCTGGCGAGAGGGGAGACTGGCAAACGAAAGAGCTGTCTATAAACAATCCACCAAGGCTGCAACGTCCGGAAATGGATAAGCAAACCCAACCAACACATGTAAAAAATGTATCATATCTTGAGAATTTTTATTTTATAGCATTTCATGTACCACATCTCAAAAACAATCCACGACTTTCAGAGATTTTTCAACAGAAATCATTAAAAGTTTTGGCTAAGCACCTCATGTATCGTTTTTTAAGGTTCCTGTTGCTGCAAATATTGGCTTAGATCCCTAGAGAAGGAAAATATGTGATACCACTGCAGCATTCACATCTTTCTGTGTGAAATCACTCTTTTTAATCCTTTCCCCATTTCTGCCACAAAACAATTTCCATGAATTTGCTAACGGGATGGCCATATACAAACCACCATAGAGTAGTTATTGTACAGGTCAGGAGTGTGACAAATGGATGTGATGTTGCGACAGTGTCTCGCGTCACACCCATATCATAAGTGTTTTAATATCTTGAGAATTGTTGATGTTATGGCATTTCATCTACCACATCTCAAAAAGCAATCCACGCCATTCAGAGCTTTGTAAACAACAAAAATCATTCAACATTCTGGCTGATGATCTCATGTATCCTCAATCAAATTTCTTATTACCCCAGAATGTTACCTACATCTTTAGAGATGTAAAATGTTTGATACCGTTTCAGCACACAAATATATTTTGGTGTAAAATCACTCTTTCTAACATGTTCCCCATTTCTGCAACAACAGGTTTGTTGTGAAATTGCAAAACGGGTGGTCATACACAAACCGTTATAAAATAGCTACTGTACATCACTGGAGTATGGAAATCGGATCCAATGTGGGTGAAGTATCAGACTTTGTAAGTAACTTAGAATGTAATACCTTGATAATTGTGGCTTTTATGGCATTTTATCTACCACATCTGAAAATGCAATCCACACATTTCAGGATCAATTTAAGAAATCAACACCAGAATGTTGATTGAACTTCAGTTGTTATTATTTAGGCACTTTATGCATATTTTGTTGCAGCTATATTATTTGTATCATGATATTAGAATGAGCATTTGTTAGAATTTAGTTAGTGAGAGCATACTTGTCATTTTTCTTATGGTGATCGTTAAAATTTCAATTACAATACTATCTTTCGTACGATGGAGTTGAAAGGACATTATTTTCATATTATAATAGTGTGATAAGCTAGTTAGAGTTCATATTTCAGAATTCATGATGCGCCGATAAGTCTACGTCAGACAGTTAATATCAATTTCTTCACATTTACTCATTATTTTTATCATTAGCACCATTGACAGTTTTAGTTTCAGGCAATATGGCGGTGGTGACTGAACTGTACAGTAAACTAGAGTAGACTGGACAGAAGTCGCATTACTGAAACCCTCTCTTTCACAATGCAACATGTCCCCTCGCAAAAAGCAAGCAGAAGTCCAAGTAACACATCTTCTACCATGTCTACCTGAGACATCCAGAATGCTGACAACTCTCCATTGCCGTGGCGAATGTGTTCCTAGAAATCATTCCAAATGTTCCTCAACTCCGCTAACTGTGCAGCACATTATCTAAGTTTTGTTGGCACAATTCATCTAGTTGTTCACTCAGTACTCGGTCTCAGACCATGCTGATCGCTGATTTCTTCTCCTGGTGGTTTTCTTTTACTCACATGTTGAACTCTGCTCAAGCTAGTCTTATTGGTGTTTCATTGATATACCTGTGCACTCGGACAGCTCGGGTGTATATCTTGCCATCGAGGACTCCAGTAACTAAATCTTCTGCAACAATTCCTGACTCGCTGCATACGTCCTTTGGATCAGCATCCCCCGAAAAAGCTTTCCTATTGCTAGGGCGTTGTAGATGGTGTGGAATGTTCCAATACTTAGATAATATTGACATAGCGGTATTTGTGTTTCCATGCAATTCCTTTACTTTGGCCTACACAGCTTGACACATCACTACAACAATTGTTTGCAATTGTAGTTCTTTTCTCATGAGCTCTGACCGATTCAGGATTTCAATCTCAGTGGTCAACTGAGTCGATGGTGCATTGATGGTAGACAGGTAACCAATTATATATTATGAGATGTTTATCAAGTCTCTCATTCTGAGGTGGAACTTAGTTCAGCTTGGGATTGTCTGATTGTCTGTATTTGCCTCTCTAGCAAGTACCTATATTTGGTTGTCAATACTTGAGGACCAACTCACCAGCAACATATACTTCTAAATTGTGGTGTTCACACTTCTTTGCTTTTGTTTCTCAGTGCTTGGTAGGTTGACTTTCGGGAGATGTGGTCCGTACACTGATGTCCCTATGCCTGTGAGAGTCTCTTCCAACCTGTCTATATTGTCCCCAGCTAGGTTTGCAAACACACTAGGCTGAATGGTGGCTGGAAATACAACTTGCTGATTCGTGGTAGCTGCTAGTTTCTGGAGACATATAGTATTGTTTTCCTCGAGTTGTAAATAAAACACCTTATGTCCAAGTCTGTTCAGTGTCTGGATCACTTCAACACTTCAGTGGCCAGTAAATGTTTTCACTGCATAGGGTAAAGGTAAGTAAAAGGTTAATTCTTTTATAGCGCAGTATCCAGTCCTCAGGACTGTTCAAAGCGCTTTACACTTTACTCCCTGGCACACCTGTTCAGTCGAACACCTGTTCAATCGAACACCATCTCGACTTCTCTGAGAATCATCCAGCCAGATTGCAAGTAATGCATGAAGACTATTCGTACACAAATAACCACCACTGTCTATAGCCAGGTACTCATTCATACAGCTGAGTGAACTGAAGCAATGTAGAGTAAACGAATTAGCCCATGGTTCAACACCGCCGCACAGGATTTGAACCTGCGGTCTCTTCGAGAGCCCGACATGGTTCCTTGGGCAGGTTCTAACAATGTTAGTCAGGATTCATAGTTTTGGGGACTGACTAAATGATCAATTTCTTCATTTGATGATGCGTGGTGAACGATACACTGGCCGTGAGGAGAGCCCAACTGTTTAAAATGTTGCATTGTAAAGGAGAGGGTTACAGTAATTCTACTTCTACACCAGTCTACTCAAGTCTACTGTACAGTTCTTTCACCACCACCACTCTACTCAAGTCTACTGAACAGTTCTGTCACCACCACCACGTTACCTAAAATTGATATTAATTGATTGATATAGACTTCTCAGATCATCCCGAATCCTGACATATTAATTTTAACTAGCTTATCACACAATGACAGTTTGAAATGCATGTCCTATAATGCTATCAAATCCGTCCTATTATATTCTCAGTGAAAAAATGTTAAAATACAGAGCTGCAATAAAATTTCCATATTGTGCCTACATAATAACAATTGAAGTCCAGTCAACATTCTGGGGCAACAAGAAGCTTGAATGTGGACACGCAAGGTTATTAGCCTGAACGTTTAAGTGATTTCTATTGTTGAAAGCCTGAATGGTGTGGATTGCATTTTGAAATGCGATTTATAAATTGTCATTAAGATGCCATAGAATCCACAAAATATCAAGTTATTACAATAGTACATTAATTGATATGGTTGTAAAGGAAGACACTTCAATAATATTGTATCCAATTTTCATACTCCTGCAATATATAACAACTAGTTTATGAGGGTTTGTGTATGGGCACCAAATTAGCTATTTCATAGAAAAAGTGTTGTTGCGGAAATGGGGAAATGGTTAGAAAGAGTGTTTTTGCATCACTACGGATGTAGGCCAATATTCTGGTAAACTAAAAACCTCAAAGAAATATATCTGAGGTTGTTAGCCAGAACTTTATAAAGGATTTTTGTTGTTGAAAGAAACCTAAATGGCATGGATTGCGTTTTGAGATGTGGTAGATAAAATGCCATAAAATCCACAATTGTCAAGGTAATACACTATCTGTATGAAGCTTGATACTGCATTCATATTGTGCCAAATTTTCATACTCCTATGTTGCATAATAATTATTTTTCAATGGTTTGTGTATGGCCACCCCCCTTTACCAATTTCATAGAAAACTTGTTGTAGAAATGGGGAAAATGTTACAAAGAGTGATTTTACACAGAAGTATGTGTGTGCTGCAACGCTGTCACATATTTTCCATCTTTAGGGATGTAGAACCTTGAATGAGGATACATGAGATTATTAGCCAAAATCTTAAATGATTGTATTGTTAAAAAAAACTCATGCATGGCATGGACTGTTTTTAGTCGTTTGGGCCGAAGGTCCAAAGGACTTATGCCATCACTCTGCATCCACTGTGCACCGTCTGCCATATCTCAGAAACCGTTCAGCAACTTTTCCTCTAATAGACATATCTTAGGGTACTGCCACTATGCATGAGAAATCTGTATTTTAATTAATCATTCTAACCCCAAGGGCCCCCGAAACTGGTAAATTTTCATATATTGCATATGTTTTCAAAAACTCTTCAGTTACATTTTCTCTGATTTTGTATAGACATTTCATATGGTAGTCCTACTGTACACAAGACATGTATTTTATTGATTCATTCTAAGGGCACGTCACGGCACCCCTTAAGGGCTGATGTACTGTAATAAACAGGCAGTTGCCAAAATAAAGTAGCCCTGTGAACTAGTACCACTGTGTTGAGTATTGCCTTCATTGTTATTGTATGATACAGCGTTACTGTGTAGCAAGTGACTACGTAACACTAATAGCAATGAATATTTGTTATACATGTTGAACTTTGTTTTCATGTGAATAATGACTCTCGACTTTAAAATGGATTTTTCTCCATAACGAATTCTTGACGGGAGCCCTGTTTAAATTCTTGTAACTTTGGTTATTGTGCGAATATTTCATTTTTTCTCTGATGTTACATAGACATTTATGTGGTAATGCCACTATACACACAACATCTGTATTTGATTGAATCATTCTAACTCCCAGGGCCTCCAAACACCAAAGGGCTTCAGGGCCTCTTGGCCCATTTTTGAGATGTGGTAAATGAAATGCCATAACATCAACAATTCTCAAGATATTAAAATAGTTTTGATATGGGTGTGACGCAAGTCACTTCAGCAACATGACACCCAATTTTCATACTCCTGAGCTGTACAAAAACTAGTTTATGTATGGCCACCCCTTTAGCAAATTCATGGACATTTTTTTGTCGCAGAAATAGGGAAAGAGTTAAAAAGAGTGGTTTCACACAGAAATATGGGCATGATGCAGTGCTATCACATATTTTACATTTGTGGGGATGGTAATGTGGTAAGGTAAGGAGTTTTATTTCGGAATTGTATAATACAGAAGATAAATGAAAGGAAAAGCATATACAATCTAAACAATTCCTGGTTGGCAGCAGAGCCAAGGCTGTTACCAGTAGATATGGGTATACAATGTTATAACAGAAACAATATAACCTGAATCACTGGTCGCTGCCAACGACTAATAACGCTAAACTGAATTGTTGTAGATACAACGTGCAATTAATGACTCTAAGCAGTTAATACACTACCTTAAATAATAAATAACTGTGGTGACCAGGCTGGTAGACCCAAAATTAACTTTTTTTTCTTTTCACATACAGGTATATACAACAGTAATGCTATATTGCAGAAGACCAAATCCATCATTAAGAATGTAGTAGTATTTTCATAAACCATTTAAGACTAATCAAATAATACAAAATACAAAAGTGATAACACATTTAATATGGTGTAGTACCTTGTATGGTGTAGTACCTTGTATGGTGTAGTACCTTGTATGGTGTAGTACCTTGTATGGTGTAGTACCTTGTATGGTGTAGTACCTGTAGTATGGTGTAGTACCTGTAGTATGGTGTAGTACCTTGTATGGTGTAGTACCTTGTATGGTGTAGTACCTTGTATGGTGTAGTACCTTGTATGGTGTAGTACCTTGTATGGTGTAGTACCTTGTATGGTGTAGTACCTTGTATGGTGTAGTACCTTGTATGGTGTAGTACCTTGTATGGTGTAGTACCTTGTTTGGTGTAGTACCTTGTATGGTGTAGTACCTTGTATGGTGTAGTACCTTCATAGACTTTAAAGAAGATATACGAAGCTGGTAGGTTTATTTTGAATATAAGGCAAACAATTATTCCATACTGTCGGCCCGTTGCATAATAAACTATTTGATGATCGTAGGGGAATATCACAGGTTAGTGTAAAACTATTAGATATGGACACTGGCAGATTGTTATGACAATAATTCTACATAAACTTCGCCATTTCTATTTAATAAATATCCTTCAGTTTTAGTACATTTAAACATGTGAACAGGGGTTAAGTATACTCATGGAAACCAGTTTGAATAATACTATAAACAATATTTTTCTGCATAATGAATAATTTCTTTGTGTAGCTTTTAATGTGTAGATCTCCAAAGGATTATTGCATATGTCAAAAATGGATATACTAATGCATAGTAAATTGTCCTTAGGGATTCTACAGGAAGAAAGTGATTCACTTTATTTATAACAAATAAAGCGCTTCAAACATTTTTTCTGCAGACATTGATGTGTTCTTACTAGTCAAGTTTATCATCAATAAGAAGGCCTTGAAAGTTTACACAATAGGTAGGCTGAATTATCTGATCTGACATCGTTAATGTTATTTGTTCACTAAGTAGATGTCGTGATCTAGAAAACAACGCATGAACCCAGTCGGCTAATACTTCAAGTCATTATAAAGTTTAGTAATATGATTTCCATCCATATACACAGTGGTGTTATCAGCAAATAATATTGCTTTACCTTGCTTCAGACAAAAGGGGAGATCATTTATGTATAAAATAAATAAAAGTGGACCAGGAATAGAGCCCTGCGCCACACCGAATGTGATATTTTGCAGAAGTGAAGCACTGTTGCTACAACTGACATATTGTGTTCTATTTGTAAGATAGCTCCTGAACCATTTAAGAGGGGTACATCTTATTCCGTAGTAATATAACTTATGTAATAAAATGGTGGTTTATAGTATTGAATGCCTCATTTAAATCAAGAAATATAATGATGACTAACAGTTTTTCTAATGCATTTGCAACATCAGAAACTAACGTAGATGCCACATTAATGGTGGAATGTTTCGATCGGAATCCATATTAATTATTGTTTAAGATGTTATTTGTTAAAAAAACTATAGGTCCTTTTGTATACAACCCTTCCTAATATATTTGAAATACACCCTGTAGTGGGAAGTAAAGTCTATAGTTACAAAATGTCTCACTTTCAGCTTGAGCCAATGTCGTCTAGACACAGACCTAGTGAAGGAGCTGGGTGGTGGCCTGTCTAAGAACAAGTCCATCACAGTCCTCGAGTAAGTACTTTCCTTTAACTTTTAGCACCTCCACAATACTGACATGGACTAGATAGGATTGTCATACGAACCAGCCATTACTTTGTTGTTGTTGCACTTTTCTCACACTGACACTTGACTTGTTGTTAAGGTTATCATAAAGGGTATGAGTCAAAGAACAGAATGGTGAGGACTATTGGTGTATACTGAAAATGTATCTCATTTAAAGACTAAGCAAAATGAACCTTTTTTACCAATTTGATTGAAATATAATCTAAAAATAGTGTCCCGATATTCAACTAATTTGTAATCGTGCTTTTCTGTACATTTTCTGCACAGTTTGTTGTGACACCTCACCACTAGGATTTAGCATGGTAGCACTGCTAGGATTTAGCATGGTAGCACCACTAGGATTTAGCATGGCTAACACCTGTGCGGGCTGGTGTTTGAGGCTGTACCTCAAATTGCAATCGCGGAATATTTTTAAATGACTGTAAAGATAATAATCTTACTAAATGTGTCGCTGGATGCACACAGGAATTTTTTTACTTTTTGAGTTATTGTCATTTGAACATTGCAAATGTTCAAACTTATAATGTGGATTTAATATTTTTACATCACAGTAAAGATAATAATCTTATCTACAAGTTTGTCGCTGGATGTACCCAAGATTTGTTTTTAGTTTTTAACTTATTACTGTTTGAACATCGCAAATGCTTAATCCTGCAATGTATTCGCGGCATTCCATATAATGCAAGGTTGAGCATTCATGATTGCAATTGTACAGTCTGAAACACGCCATGCTAAAGGATAGAGCACGCTCAGTGGCCCTGTCTGTGGTGACATCAGCAACATCTGATAGGCTGTGACACACAAACGAACACATTCGAGCAGGCTTTGTAACACGAGTTAACAATGAACATGCTTCATATTTGGCATATTACTTAACAAACTTCAAAGACATTTAACATTTAACTTCACTTAGTCTTTAATGATATTTAATTAACTAATTGTAGATAAAATATTGGTACCTATACCAATAGTTCACAACCACAATCTTCATTCATTTAGACTCGTTCAAAATATGTTCGCTAAGTTCATACAATTAGGCATCATTACTATCATTTATTTCTACGCTAGGCTAAACTGACTCCAATACTGCAAACCTCGATGTTAAGTATTTTATCCTGAGTGCGAAGCTGGACGAGTAACATATCTGTGACGTAAATGTGACATCACGTTTTAGCTAAGCAGACATTGCAGAGGAAACCCGTTTGACGAGTGTTACATAGTCTGGTGGTTGTCTTCTCAAGTTCAGTTCAGTCTAGGATGGATCGTACTCTGATGGTTTCTGAAAGAAACGAGTAAACAATGCAACAAGTATAAATTATGGTACCAGATACAAAAAAATGAAATATCCAAGAAAACACCAGGTATGTTTGGCAATCATGTCCAAAAAGAGGATATATATGTTTTTCCTGTTTGTTCCCTGCTGAACAGGACTGAAGGTCTGGTACAGATTTGTCGAACCACTAGTTTCCTATCAGTTGCACCCCTTTCTCAATCTTACACCCTCCCCCGATCTTCTCATATCCCTCGTCACGCATCTCAACTATGGCCATCCCCTTTTCCTGCATCATTGCTGTTTTTCCTTTGTTCTCTTTCCTAGTTTGCCTGCATCCACCCTTCACTGTATCACTATTATCAGCTACCAGCTGTAAGTGTTTTGTAACTGGAGGGGGCATAGGGTGGTCGGATGTGGAATCACTCATAATGATTCGTAAAATTAATATCGCTTGGAGAGGTGCTGCAGCAGTTGAGCTTCACCAAGAATCTGCGGTGCATCGTTAGTATAGTATCTCCAGTTACTTTATAAATGGAACAGAGATAATAATAACCATTCAACAGCAAAGATATGGTAACACCAGGAACGTTGTTTACCCAGTGTTGTAATATACCTCGCCACACTAAAAGAAATGTTTTAATAACTAGCTTACACCCACCCGTGGAGGAACAAATCAAGGACAGCAATTATCACCATTACAGTACGGGGAAGTTAAACATATCATATGTATGCGGCAAATAATAAATTTAACATAAATGATAAATGACTGATAATTAAATGTGTCCACTGAAAAGAGTAAATACTTCTAAATAACTACCTTTGTGTCTCTCAAAATACATCGCTAAATGGTAGATGAGGGGACAGTGACCAGTTCATAGCATATTAATATATATGTTGTTATCTGCCCCTTATTTTACCCTGACTACAAAGTAGTTTGTACCACCTGTATTAACGGAATAAGTATCTCCTTGTGAAATGATAACATTCATCTGTTGTTATCTGCCCCTTATTTTACCCTGACTACAAAGTAGTGTGTACCACCTGTATTAACGGAATAAGTATCTCCTTGTGAAATGATAACATTCATCTGTTGTTATCTGCCCCTTATTTTACCCTGACTACAAAGTAGTGTGTATCACCTGTATTAACGGAATAAGTATCTCCTTGTGAAATGATAACATTCATATGTTGTCATTTGACTTTTAACGAATGACACGTCATTTGATCACTACAGTGTTTAGCGAACTTCTTGTATTGGTTATTTTTATGAAAGTGTCCGTTTATGTTATTTTATTGAATTTTCAACGTGTGTCCTATGTAAGTTCAAGCGCATCACTACTTTAAAATGGTAGACACCAGTAATTTAAACATAGCGGTTTATTGCAATGAAATTGCACTTTATTGACAACTTAAGTGTATGACAGTCGATTGACTTTGTGAGGTACGAGATAGATTTATTGAAGTCAGTCTATTGTGTGGTGACAATGATGGCTGAAAAATGTTAAAATAGGCAAAATATGGCCAATGCAGCATATTGGAAAATAGATTTAATGCATTAAAAAAGCTCCCTTTTGTCATTTCACGGCAATATTACAAATGGTCCTCCAAAGAAACACCTTGTTGGAGCAACATGAGCCTGATATGTGCATTACGCAGGACCCACTGTGTGTGTGCACATGTCCCAGCCCCACAAATCATGTTCCAGCCAAATATTCAGGTGCGGCAACGGAAACCTTATCATGTTCGTCATTGTCCTGGGTTTCTGTATGGAGGCACACCAGTCATCCGATCAAGAACTTTTATATTTTCATATCCAAAGAATGACGTCATCGTACTCGTGAAAGCCTCTACCAGGTCAAAATACACTTTGGATATGAAAAAATGAAAGTTTTTGATATGTAAAAGACTATCCTGAAGAAAGTTCAGTAATCCCAGTCATCCGTTTATTGGCAGCCAAATCACAGCTCTTCCGCAGGGTATACCAATTTCTGCGCATTACTTTGTGTTTTACAAGGGATTCCACCATGGGGTCTCTTATAAGTGTTTCTATTAATTTGCATAAAACTGATGTTAAACGCGTATCTCCCAGCCACCGTAAAAAATATTTGTCGAAGAAAAAAACAATGTTTGCTATGTCCTCTCCCAGCCACCGTAGAACTTCCTACCCCCACTTCTGAAAAATATTATTGTAGATCAAGAATCGGGCACTCGATCCCAATGTGTCACCTAGGCTAAGGCAGACAAAGTTTTCACGACAGCAGAGCCTCCGTAGTAACGCTGGCGCCACAT
This sequence comes from Paraescarpia echinospica, assembly GCA_020002185.1. Lineage (NCBI taxonomy): Eukaryota > Metazoa > Annelida > Polychaeta > Sabellida > Siboglinidae > Paraescarpia > Paraescarpia echinospica. The sequence goes on from CM034541.1 coordinate 34,546,726, forward strand.
GGTGGATCGGGAATCGCGTTGTGGAAGTCTGGTGGCGTGTTCCATTTAATGTATTTTTTATGTAAACATACTAATAAATGTTTGTATTTTTCTTGGTAAACATTGTCTCGATGCTTCTGCATGTCACTGTAAACGTGGTTGTAATCTATTTTCGTCAGTTTTTATTTCACAGTGGCGCCAAGAAGCGGATAAAGAATGCACTAAAATAAAACATTCGGAGGTGTCGTGGCGATGTTGTCGATCCAAAGATGTTGATTTCTTCCAACATTCTACTCCATGCAAAAAAATGCGGCAGTTGCATTAATCAGTATGTAACATCGTTGCTGGTTTCTTTGTAATACTTAGTCCGCTTGGAAATGTTTACGCCGTAGACTGTGATGATCGTAAATCTTATATTATCGCCCAGTAGTCGCATCACAATCGGTAAAATCAGAAAGGAATAGTAAAAAGCAGTATAGGAGACATGTCCACAAAGGAAGGTATAAAGACATGAGGAAATATTTAGCAAAGATAGACTGGAATAACACACTGAAAAATAAGACAGCTACAGAATGCTGGAATATATTAAAGAGTGAAATTAAGTGCATAGTGAAACACTTATCGAAAGAAGCCATTAGAAAAATGTAGTATAAACCAATGATGTGGAAGTCATATAGATGTACTGGAAATGATGAAGACTACAACGGTTATAAAGAAGCACTTAACCAAGCTACAGCTGAAATTAGAAATTCAAAGAGAAGCTATGAACAACAATTAGCTAGTAATATAAAACATGACAGCAAGAGTTTTTATGCGTATGTTCGAAGCAAACAGAAAGTTCAAGATAAGGTCGGTCCTCTAGTAGGCACTTCAAACGATTCTGCTCGCTACATAATTTTCCGTGCACCGCAGGCCGTTCACAATTCAGCCGTGTCGTTTACGCACCGCCCTAGTAGTGCTTTGTTTTAACTCTTGGATTCGCGCGCTTTATCTGGTCGTTGACGTCATCTACTGATGGATTCATTTTGCTGGTAAGTCAAATTTTATTTACGTGCCTTTCTTTTTCAAATTTGACCAAATATTCCGCTAGATTTTATCGATTTGACGACATAGCTGTTTTTCATTAGTAAAGTTAGCACATTTGCATTAGTATAAGAAGAAATCGTTTGTGTTTAGCAAGATCTACTAGGTTTATATTAGTCTGTGTTGAAAAATCTTTGGCGGAATCGGGCGCCATCTATGATTTTGAGCCGTTCCAAAAAATTGAAGTTTCACCATTGTCAGGCATTGCGTGTCGATGGAATCGCATGCGCGTATACAAAACCAGGTCGGATTAAGCTATATAAGTGTGTCTAAGAGAAAAGATTTAGTGTTTAGCCTGATCTATGGGGATTTATGTTAGTCTGTGTTAAAAAAATTTCGGCGGATTCGGGCGCCATATATGGTTTTTGAGCCATTCAAAAATTATGACACAATTATTTGACCGATCTGTGACTGTTGGTGAAGCCACTTGCGCCGTGTCATCGACATTGTGATGATGTCATCGGAGCCAGATTGTGACTTATTCCATATTACTGAAATTAAATCACTACAACACAACAGGCAAAGCCAAGTATATTAGTAGAAGTTTAGAGTTGCTAGACTTTTTAGTATGAGTATGAAACTATTGAGTATTGTGTGACTAGTATAATAAGTATCATAGTATGACTGAGTGAGACAATGAGTAGCTATGCCTATGCCATGCCATGGCTATGCCAATCAATGACATGCAATTATTTTGACAGATTTATTTTACTTTCAAATTCACTAACAATTCTTAAATGAATTGTTTAATTGAGTGATTTAAACCAAATTGTTAGAAGGGTTTTGAGGATAAAAACTTAAATGAATGAACTTAACCTGGGTCTATTCACATTTATTTATTCCAATTCAATTTCATGTGTATTTATCAAAGGTCAATTCCAAATCCGTGTACTGACACAAAATATCAAATTAATTAATTCCTTTGGATGGGGAATTGGACCTGTACTTGGGGAATCCTTGTCTTGTGCAATAACTTATACTGAAGTTTACAAACAAATCTCATTGGGTTTTTATTGCAGCAGAAAAATTACTGTTCTGCGTATGTTTTCCTTTAAAAATCTGCTTTACGTGTAGATACATATGTATATTGGTTAAACTTATATTATGCCCATTGGTTAATTTGACAAGGAATTACATACAATGTTGTCACCTATCGTCATGATTATTTCACATTGCATCTCTTCATTAAGTAGTCTTCAAATTTGAGAGAGTTCCTAAAGTTGTGATATGACACTAGCAGAATGTAGTTAAGTGTTAGAAGAAACTGTGCATCAGGTTTCCACGTTGACGTCATTGCACAGCTTTTACCAAGAGAAACCATGTCCAAAAACCATTATGTGTAATATGCAATGAGATTCATCTTTCTTTCCAGGACACGATGGAGAAACCAACGTTTCTCATTGTTGGGCACAGTTTTGTGCGACGGATGGACCGTGTGTGTCAAGTTGGTTGGATAGGTGGAGATAGTCGCAGATACTATCGACCTGATCTTGACTTGGCTGATATGTTTGGAAAGGTCGTTTTCCACGGGAAAGGGGGCCTTACTTTGGGTGGCCTTTTTCGGCAACTGGGAGTGGTGCGAGCAGTTGTACCAACTGTTGTTCTGATTGACATCGGGACAAATGATCTGGGCAATGGTTGTGACCCTGGGAAGCTGGCAGAGGGTATTGTGGCATTCGCACGCGAACTGCTCACAATACCTTCTGTGGCGCAGGTAGTAGTTTGTGAGATATTGACACGTATACCTGTACAGTTTGGCCAGTTTAGAGTACGGCCTGATTTTGATCGTGCTTGTCAAATTGCGACAAATAAGGTGCGGGCATTGATCGCTGACTCGGAAAACATAATTTTTTATCATCATATTAAGTTGTCGAACGAGAAAAATTACGCGAGAGATGGTGTGCACATGAGTGCATCTGGCATGGCCAGGTATGTGGGTAACATGAGGGGAGCGGCTGTAGCTGCTGGTAAGCGATGCTTACAGTAGTGGTTGGCTACTTTCCTTGTGTTACTCATGTACAACATTTCTCGACCTATTTTTCTATGTAATTTTGTTATAACTACAATTTTGTTAACTGCAAATTCCTACTTATAACCAAATATTTTTTCTTCAAAAATCTTTAAAAAAAACTGTTTACTGGTATACGTCTTGAAATCTAGCATACTATAACTTCAATTACAATAATCCTGCCTGGATCATTTGTTCCTATGTACCTTGTTCATACAATAGGTCATGGGCCAGGACCCAAAATTTGGGTCGCCGATACATTTTTATGGACGAATGCTCATAGTGATTTTTGTTAGGCACAGATGGGAAATAGGTGATAACATTGAACACTGGTAGCTTTCTGTGAGAAATCAACACTAACACTATCCCCATTTCCATGGAAACAAGTTTTCCATGACATTTTGAAAAGTGTGATACAGTTATAAATATATAAAACAGTTATTATATATCTCAGGTACATGAAAATTGGATGCAACATTGCAGATGTGTCGTGCTTCGCACAAATATGAACATTATTTTTTTATCTACCACATCCCAAAGTGCAATCCGCGCCATTCAGGTTTTCCACCTAAAATCCTTTTAAAATATACCTAATAACCACATGTATCCTCACTGAAGGTTCTAAATATACAGGCATGTTGCCCTACACCCCCACAAATGGAAAATATGTGGTACACTGCATCATGTCCATATTTCTGTGTGAAACATTCTTTTTAAACCTCTCCCTATTTCCGCGACAACAAATTTTCCGTGAAATTGCTAGAATAAACCATCATAGACTAGTTATTATACAGCTCAGGAGTATGAAAATTGGATTCAAAATTGCTCATGTATTTTGTGTCGTACACATGTAAATGGAGGAATGGATGGGAGCAGACGTCTGGCGAGAGGGGAGACTGGCAAACGAAAGAGCTGTCTATAGACAATCCACCAAGGCTGCAACGTCCGGAAATGGATAAGCAAACCCAACCAACACATGTAAAAAATGTATCATATCTTGAGAATTTTTATTTTATAGCATTTCATGTACCACATCTCAAAAACAATCCACGACTTTCAGAGATTTTTCAACAGAAATCATTAAAAGTTTTGGCTAAGCACCTCATGTATCGTTTTTTAAGGTTCCTGTTGCTGCAAATATTGGCTTAGATCCCTAGAGAAGGAAAATATGTGATACCACTGCAGCATTCACATCTTTCTGTGTGAAATCACTCTTTTTAATCCTTTCCCCATTTCTGCCACAAAACAATTTCCATGAATTTGCTAACGGGATGGCCATATACAAACCACCATAGAGTAGTTATTGTACAGGTCAGGAGTGTGACAAATGGATGTGATGTTGCGACAGTGTCTCGCGTCACACCCATATCATAAGTGTTTTAATATCTTGAGAATTGTTGATGTTATGGCATTTCATCTACCACATCTCAAAAAGCAATCCACGCCATTCAGAGCTTTGTAAACAACAAAAATCATTCAACATTCTGGCTAATGATCTCATGTATCCTCAATCAAATTTCTTATTACCCCAGAATGTTACCTACATCTTTAGAGATGTAAAATGTTTGATACCGTTTCAGCACACGAATATATTTTGGTGTAAAATCACTCTTTCTAACATGTTCCCCATTTCTGCAACAACAGGTTTGTTGTGAAATTGCAAAACGGGTGGTCATACACAAACCGTTATAAAATAGCTACTGTACATCACTGGAGTATGGAAATCGGATCCAATGTGGGTGAAGTATCAGACTTTGTAAGTAACTTAGAATGTAATACCTTGATAATTGTGGCTTTTATGGCATTTTATCTACCACATCTGAAAATGCAATCCACACATTTCAGGATCAATTTAAGAAATCAACACCAGAATGTTGATTGAACTTCAGTTGTTATTATTTAGGCACTTTATGCATATTTTGTTGCAGCTATATTATTTGTATCATGATATTAGAATGAGCATTTGTTAGAATTTAGTTAGTGAGAGCATACTTGTCATTTTTCTTATGGTGATCGTTAAAATTTCAATTACAATACTATCTTTCGTACGATGGAGTTGAAAGGACATTATTTTCATATTATAATAGTGTGATAAGCTAGTTAGAGTTCATAGTTCAGAATTCATGATGCGCCGATAAGTCTACGTCAGCCAGTTAATATCAATTTCTTCACATTTACTCATTATTTTTATCATTAGCACCATTGACAGTTTTAGTTTCAGGCAATATGGCGGTGGTGACTGAACTGTACAGTAAACTAGAGTAGACTGGACAGAAGTCGCATTACTGAAACCCTCTCTTTCACAATGCAACATGTCCCCTCGCAAAAAGCAAGCAGAAGTCCAAGCAACACATCTTCTACCATGTCTACCTGAGACATCCAGAATGCTGACAACTCTCCATTGCCGTGGCGAATGTGTTCCTAGAAATAATTCCAAATGTTCCTCAACTCCGCTAACTGTGCAGCACATTATCTAAGTTTTGTTGGCACAATTCATCTAGTTGTTCACTCAGTACTCGGTCTCAGACCATGCTGATCGCTGATTTCTTCTCCTGGTGGTTTTCTTTTACTGACATGTTGAACTCTGCTCAAGCTAGTCTTATTGGTGTTTCATTGATATACCTGTGCACTCGGACAGCTCGGGTGTATATCTTGCCATCGAGGACTCCAGTAACTAAATCTTCTGCAACAATTCCTGACTCGCTGCATACGTCCTTTGGATCAGCATCCCCCGAAAAAGCTTTCCTATTGCTAGGGCGTTGTAGATGGTGTGGAATGTTCCAATACTTAGATAATATTGACATAGCGGTATTTGTGTTTCCATGCAATTCCTTTACTTTGGCCTACACAGCTTGACACATCACTACAACAATTGTTTGCAATTGTAGTTCTTTTCTCATGAGCTCTGACCGATTCAGGATTTCAATCTCAGTGGTCAACTGAGTCGATGGTGCATTGATGGTAGACAGGTAACCAATTATATATTATGAGATGTTTATCAAGTCTCTCATTCTGAGGTGGAACTTAGTTCAGCTTGGGATTGTCTGATTGTCTGTATTTGCCTCTCTAGCAAGTACCTATATTTGGTTGTCAATACTTGAGGACCAACTCACCAGCAACATATACTTCTAAATTGTGGTGTTCACACTTCTTTGCTTTTGTTTCTCAGTGCTTGGTAGGTTGACTTTCGGGAGATGTGGTCCGTACACTGATGTCCCTATGCCTGTGAGAGTCTCTTCCAACCTGTCTATATTGTCCCCAGCTAGGTTTGCAAACACACTAGGCTGAATGGTGGCTGGAAATACAACTTGCTGATTCGTGGTAGCTGCTAGTTTCTGGAGACATATAGTATTGTTTTCCTCGAGTTGTAAATAAAACACCTTATGTCCAAGTCTGTTCAGTGTCTGGATCACTTCAACACTTCAGTGGCCAGTAAATGTTTTCACTGCATAGGGTAAAGGTAAGTAAAAGGTTAATTCTTTTATAGCGCAGTATCCAGTCCTCAGGACTGTTCAAAGCACTTTACACTTTACTCCCTGGCACACCTGTTCAGTCGAACACCTGTTCAATCGAACACCATCTCGACTTCTCTGAGAAGCATCCAGCCACATTGCAAGTAATGCACGAAGACTATTCGTACACAAATAACCACCACTGTCTATAGCCAGGTACTCATTCATACAGCTGAGTGAACTGAAGCAATGTAGAGTAAACGAATTAGCCCATGGTTCAACACCGCCGCACAGGATTTGAACCTGCGGTCTCTTCGAGAGCCCGACATGGTTCCTTGGGCAGGTTCTAACAATGTTAGTCAGGATTCATAGTTTTGGGGACTGACTAAATGATCAATTTCTTCATTTGATGATGCGTGGTGAACGATACACTGGCCGTGAGGAGAGCCCAACTGTTTAAAATGTTGCATTGTAAAGGAGAGGGTTACAGTAATTCTACTTCTACACCAGTCTACTCAAGTCTACTGTACAGTTCTTTCACCACCACCACCACTCTACTCAAGTCTACTGAACAGTTCTGTCACCACCACCACGTTACCTAAAAATGATATTAATTGACTGATATAGACTTCTCAGATCATCCCGAATCCTGACATATTAATTTTAACTAGCTTATCACACAATGACAGTTTGAAATGCATGTCCTATAATGCTATCAAATCTGTCCTATTATATTCTCAGTGAAAAAATGTTAAAATACAGAGCTGCAATAAAATTTCCATATTGTGCCTACATAATAACAATTGAAGTCCAGTCAACATTCTGGGGCAACAAGAAGCTTGAATGTGGACACGCAAGGTTATTAGCCTGAACGTTTAAATGATTTCTATTGTTGAAAGCCTGAATGGTGTGGATTGCATTTTGAAATGCGATTTATAAATTGCCATTAAGATGTCATAGAATCCACAAAATATCAAGTTATTACAATAGTACATTAATTGATATTGTTGTAAAGGAAGACACTTCAATAATATTGTATCCAATTTTCATACTCCTGCAATATATAACAACTAGTTTATGAGGGTTTGTGTATGGGCACCAAATTAGCTATTTCATAGAAAAAGTGTTGTTGCGGAAATGGGGAAATGGTTAGAAAGAGTGTTTTTGCATCACTACGGATGTAGGCCAATATTCTGGTAAACTAAAAACCTCAAAGAAATATATCTGAGGTTGTTAGCCAGAACTTTAAAGGATTTTTGTTGTTGAAAGAAACCTAAATGGCTTGGATTGCATTTTGAGATGTGGTAGATAAAATGCCATAAAATCCACAATTGTCAAGGTAATACACTATCTGTATGAAGCCTGATACTGCATTCATATTGTGTCAAATTTTCATACTCCTATGTTGCATAATAATTATTTTACAATGGTTTGTGTATGGCCACCCCCCTTTACCAATTTCATAGAAAACTTGTAGAAATGGGGAAAATGTTACAAAGAGTGATTTTACACAGAAGTATGTGTGTGCTGCAACGCTGTCACATATTTTCCATCTTTAGGGATTTAGAACCTTGAATGAGGATACATGAGATTATTAGCCAAAATCTTAAATGATTGTATTGTTAAAAAAAACTCATGCATGGCATGGACTGTTTTTAGTCGTTTGGGCCGAAGGTCCAAAGGACTTATGCCATCACTCTGCATCCACTGTGCACCGTCTGCCATATCTCAGAAACCGTTCAGCAACTTTTCCTCTAATAGACATATCTTAGGGTACAGCCACTGTGCATGAGAAATCTGTATTTTAATTAATCATTCTAACCCCAAGGGCCCCCGAAACTGGTAAATTTTCATATATTGTATATGTTTTCAAAAACTCTTCAGTAACATTTTCTCAGATTTTTTATAGACATTTCATATGGTAGTCCTACTGTACACAAGACATGTATTTTATTGATTCATTCTAAGGGCACGTCACGGCACCCCTTAAGGGCTGATGTACTGTAATAAACAGGCAGTTGCCAAAATACAGTAGCCCTGTGAACTAGTACCACTGTGTTGAGTATTGCCTTCATTGTTATTGTATGATACAGCGTTACTGTGTAGCAAGTGACTACGTAACACTAATAGCAATTAATATTTGTTATACATGTTGAACTTTGTTTTCATGTGAATAATGACTCTCGACTTTAAAATGGATTTTTCTCCATAACGAATTCTTGACGGGAGCCCTGTTTAAATTCTTGTAACTTTGGTTATAGTGCGAATATTTCATTTTTTCTCTGATGTTACATAGACATTTATGTGGTAATGCCACTATACACACAAAATCTGTATTTGATTGAATCATTCTAACTCCCAGGGCCTCCAAACACCAAAGGGCTTCATTTTTGAGATGTGGTAAATGAAATGCCATAACATCAACAATTCTCAAGATATTAAAATAGTTTTGATATGGGTGTGACGCAAGTCACTTCAGCAACATGACACCCAATTTTCATACTCCTGAGCTGTACAAAAACTAGTTTATGTATGGCCACCCCTTTAGCAAATTCATGGACATTTTTTTGTCGCAGAAATATGAAAAGAGTGGTTTCACACAGAAATATGGGCATGATGCAGTGCTATCACATATTTTACATTTGTGGGGATGGTAATGTGGTAAGGTAAGGAGTTTTATTTCGGAATTGTATAATACAGAAGATAAATGAAAGGAAAAGCATATACAATCTAAACAATTCCTGGTTGGCAGCAGAGCCAAGGCTGTTACCAGTAGATATGGGTATACAATGTTATAACAGAAACAATATAACCTGAATCACTGGTCGCTGCCAACGACTAATAACGCTAAACTGAATTGTTGTAGATACAACGTGCAATTAATGACTCTAAGCAGTTAATACACTACCTTAAATAATAAATAACTGTGGTGACCAGGCTGGTAGACACAAAATTAACTTTTTTTTCTTTTCACATACAGGTATATACAACAGTAATGCTATATTGCAGAAGACCAAATCCATCATTAAGAATGTAGTAGTATTTTCATAAACCATTTAAGACTAATCAAATAATACAAAATACAAAAGTGATAACACATTTAATATGGTGTAGTACCTTGTATGGTGTAGTACCTTGTATGGTGTAGT